>JARWIR010000003.1:65571405-66143905 GCA_029959085.1 Nemophila menziesii | reverse complement strand
GATGTTTGTGCTTGGGTTGATGATGGTGTTTAGAGAAGGTCATACTCTGTTTTTTGCTCGCTGGAGAAGACTTAGGGTGCTTGGGAAATTGTTATTTTCTTTTTCTTGTTTTGTTAGAAACCTTAATAGTGTAAGGTTTACTTTTGCTTAGTAGTAGTTAGTTTACTTTATATTTTTTTTGTACGAAAAAACTGATTCAGTGTTTTTTTTTTCAAAATGTAATAGTAATACTTAGTTAATGTTTAATAATAATGTAATTTTGTTAGGAAATGGAATAAAATAAAATTTTACTGAATACTCACTATTTTTGAATTTTTACTCAGTGTTTTCATTAAGTATTTACTGTTTTTTATAGAGTGTTCAAAAAAAATTCTGATACTCAATGTTTTTATTTAGAAACTTATTGTTTTTATTTCGAAACTTATTATTTTAATTTCGATACTCTATATTTAATTTATGATACTCTATATTTATAATTCTTTAAGTACTCTGTAAAATCAATGAGTACATCACTGGTGGCGGCGATGGTTAGTGGTCGGTGGATGGTGGCTAGAAATGAAAAGTGCCAACACTTAATATTTTTTTTGTCTTTTTATATTTTTTTTATTATATAAGGCTATTTTAGTATTTGATTATCCTAGAAATCCCATCAAAAAAATAAGACTCCCACCATTTCCACGATAAAAATTTAGTCTCCATGACCAGCGACGGAATACTCTGATTCTAGAATATTCACCTAAAAGAAATTAAACTTGTTCGGATACATATGATCTTTATTGTTTAACAAGATATGATCGCCTACAAATTTATTGAGATATCATACATATATAGGTCCATATGCTTTGATCAACAACACTAATTAAATCTTAGACTTGGGTATTTAGGTTGCTTCTGATGAGTGAAAAGTCCCCAATGATTCTCAGGGCTCTTTTGATTCTCATCAAACATATCAAAAATGTATGTTTCAATCGGTCTTCTAGGTCTTTTCGGTGTCCCCTTTTTCACATGTATAATCAAATTTGAATGGTAAAGCTTTGCATTAGCAATAGTTGCATGATTACCTCCAGCTGATGGCCAACCTGTTTCAGACACAACAATTTCCAAAGAACTACCACCAGCTTTTTCCAGTGCTAAATATGTTGCATCTAATTGTGCGGATAACAAATATTTGTATTTACGACCATCATAGGTGTATTCTATTGAAGATGAGCCAAGGGCATACGCAGGTGGAATACGATCGTTCTCTATTAATGCAAAATATGGATATATGTTCATGAGGAGAGGTGCACGATGGGCAACCAAGAACTCAATGATGGGAGTCAAAAAATTAAGATCTTCTGGATTAAATTCGCCTTCTGATGAATTAGTAGAGTCTTTTACAATACCATAATGTTGTAAGGAAGTAGATACTTTAATATGAACTCCCCGCTTCCTTAGCTTATCTGAATTATGAATTGCAGTTTGTATATTGCGCATAGCAGGGAGAACAAATATTGCATACTCAGCTGTGTCATAATTTGAAGGGCACACTCCATTTCCAACAACAATGTACCTGAATTTGACATTTTTATAGTTAATTACGTTCTTTTGAACCCATGCATTAGCGTTATCTTGGTCAACTATATGTTGAAGGTCAGTGTTCGGGACATCTAGCATTAGTTCAATGTTGGAGCCCTGAAGGGCTTGAAGCGCTGCTGGGTTAGGATCATATAGGCGCATTCTTTGAATGTTATGTTGTTTATAGAGAGCAACAACTTCTGATGGTGGTGGTAAATTGCCCCCTCGCCTTCCATAACTTACTCCTATTTGAGCATCTGCATAACCATATACATAGTTGAATAAACACAAGTTTTCACTATTAAGATAAACTAAATAAATTTGAACGAAAATAAATTGAAATGTTATTCTAATTAGAAGTCTGATTTCAAAAAAGAAAAAATGAAAGTCGACTTTTCAATATACTATTTTTTGTTATTTTACAGAATATAAGGACCTATAGTATAATAAATATATATAAGTTTGTTTGCATAATATAGGGACCTATAATACAATTTTTGCATAATATAAGAATGGCTTAAGCAATTTTTGCATAATATAAGAATTTATAAAACACCTAATTCAAAAAAAAAAAGTGAGGCGGTGCTCCGCACAATATAAATCTCTAACCCCTCCCCTAGTCTATATCTCGAGCAACTCGTGGATCAACTATTACCCTAATTCATTCTCGTTTACTAACTCATGCATGATGCTTGCTAACATTAAGTGTATATTATCCAGTGTAAAGTTTTGCCATATACCTGTTAATTCCACGGCTACCAACATTAGCAACCCGAATAGGATCGCTACAACAGAACATAAACTTTTGATAGCCATTGAAGAAAAATTTAAGAGAAATGAACCTTTTTAAGTGATATTACAAAGGGAGCAAAACTCCCTTTTATAGAGCAAATAAAGTATTCATAGTAGCTATCCATATTATGCTATTGTTATCATTCTTATATCATTTTTCCATTTTTCGTGTTTAAATTTCCTTAGAATGAAAAGAGAGTGAAAAATATTAATTAGTCATTGCACTACTACTACTATTAATGAGGAGATGATAAAAAAAGGGGGTTATTGTAGATAACATCCTCATTAAACTTCTTAATTATTGTTTTAATCCTTCAATAATTTATTTTATAAAAAAATACCTAATGAAGTAATTATTTATAAAACACATCCCTTTGATAAATGGATTATTATTTTGGATAAAATAATTGATATTTGCTGAATCCTTACAAATATGATATACTTGACAATAAGGTACTCATCATTGCAAATTTGTCCTTCTATTAGCACCTGGCGTTACTTAAACGGTTATGTGTAACGTGCGTGACTTCCATTTCCCTCCAAAATGAAAGATATTTGCGCGCTTTCTTAAATTCCCATGTTAAATGTCCTGTGTTGGGATCGATAGGCTATAAAAAGTCCTTTCTACGAGTAATCAAATAATCGACAAAGATTGCAATAAGTGACTAAGCAGTCAGTAGCAAAACTTCAAGAGTAGACTAGTTATAACCTGAAACCAACAACTAAACCAATGAACCAAAAGGGGCGAGGCGCCTCTATTGACACTTCGACGCTCAAGTCAGTGGATAAGTAAAAAGAAGACTGTTCACCGAGATGAAGATGTGATAGATCTTATCAAGGGTTGTTCTAAGTAAAATATTAATAAATATCTGACAAGTTAGAGATTATGCTCTGAAAATACTTAATGTGTTGTGCTTTCCTTATTTTATCATATTAATTGTCTATAAATAGGTGTTAAAGTGGGTCGCTGAGGTAACAAAATATTATTGGATAAGAATAATAGTTTAAGGTAACCTTATTATTCATCTGTTGCAACTAACTGCTAGTACAGGGATAGTCATACTCCCATTTAATCAGAACTAGGTTACCCATGTTCAGGTTGAGGATTCGAACCTATTTTCTGACGAAGTAACACACTCTAATATATTGGGCACCTAAAATTCCATCATGTAATGAAAATCAAATACGGGCGAGATTTACCAAGACACGTAGGGAAGCACCACCTGCATTTCCTTTGATGAAATATGTAGTCGCTTTTGGTAGCAAAAGATGGAGGCCCTCGAGGAAATGATATAGAGACTCCCCCAGCGCCAAGCAACAACATCCTGCTCCACCAAGAGAGTCATTGGTATCTACCAGCCACTTATGCACCAAGTAAGAGGAGATGTACCCAAGATTAACTAGATAGTTTGAGAATGATAGCAAGCCATTGAACAAATACGTGGATAACAAATGTATTCCACTTGATTTCTCCTCAAGATCTCCCAGTTGTAAAGATACTGGATGACACTACTCTTCGAAGTGAAATATCTTACACCCGAGCACCACGGTATGAAGAAATTTACAAGTGAAAGTAGATGAATAGAAAGATATGTGCGACAAGGAGATCATTGATGAAGAAGGAGACCAAGCGTACAATAATAAATGTTCTAAGTTGATTGAGTATCTATTATATACATGACTATCACTTTTTCGTGAGAAATACTCGGCACTCACATACCACACAAACTCAAACCACCAAATATCCAAACCTTCGATGGCTCGTCGCACCCAAATGCTCACATCAAAACCTTTTGATGCAACACGGAGTTCATCACCGGACCAGACACTATTTATTACCAACCTTTTCCTTCCACTTTATCGGGTAACAAGAAGATATGATACTCTAATTAAGAGCCACATTCTATAGAGACTTTTGCTCAACTAGCTATCAAATTACATGCTCAATTCCCAAACTGGAAGACTAGTAAAGTGAATGTTGCCTTACTCAGTCTAATGCAAGGAAAGAGAGAAAGAGAGTTTGCAGTCTTTAATGGATTTATTTTCCTATGTATCCTATAAAATGGAAGAACTATATTAGTCTATTGTCTGTAATTCCTTCACTCGAGGGTGGGCTAACTATATGTTCAAGATATATTTGGCTTCCTGGCCACAACACAACCTATCATACATACTTACTGATTCAAGAATATATGTGAATGCTGAAGAAACTGTAATAAGTTTGACAAGTTCACTCCGGATTGGGAAATTTACCTTCAAATAATGAAAATCAAAGGAAGCACGAAAAATATGGTCAATCGAGAGGACATATAACCTGCTTCGACGAAGACTAGAGAGGAAAAGTAAAGAGTTATCAAAACTAATATTTTAGAGAGTGAAACTGATATGCATCGACTGTCTTGTGCCAGACAAAACTAATTCTATTGAAAGAGAGATCACCCAAGAAACACGTCAATAATTGAAGAAGAATCGATCGCGAGGCACAACTCGAGGAAAATCATGGATGGAGACCTTGCCTATACCAATCTCCCAAAAGGCATGCCTACCTAGGGGAACCAACTGGAGGTGTAATTGATGTGTCCAATGTAATCTGACTCCTCGGCTTGACTGTACAAATTTGAAGTTAACACCATATCGCTAGGGGACCCAAAGTTTATAAATAAAGGGTCATGACAAATTTGTGTGATTTTTCCTGCCGAACAATATAAACCAAAATACATTTTGGTGGGATCTATACCCGACAACGGCGCCAAAAACTTGGTGTCGGCTAAGGTGTGATAAAAATAAGATATAAGTAAAGCAAATAAACACTCTAGCCTAGCATGGTGCTGCAAGTATTACAGGGCATATGCAAGTTTTAATGAGAAGTGAATTCTTTCCTCAGAGACTACGAAAGCTAGAGAAAACTTATGCAAATTTCAAGTGCAATTAATAAAGCTAGAATAATAATACGCAGGAAATAAAAGACAATAATTTTTTGTTTGGTTTTCGCAAATAGAAAATTAATTACATAAAATAAAGATAGAAAATTAAATAAGAAAAGAAGATAGTATGAGAGTTTAGCTCGAGATATAGCAAGTAATCCCCACTAGCCTTGTTTATTCTAATCATGTAAGGAGAATTATGTAGAATTGCAATAACCAGGATTCTAAATTCTTCCTAACCCCCTTCCGGGTGGACTTAGGTGGCGACCTCACAATCACGAGGGGACTTAACTAAGGTGCTCCTACGCCACTAGGTTCTTAGATGAGTCTAGCCTTCTAATGATGATCGGTGATTAAATAAAACCCTAATGGATATCTAGTTAGGCAAGCCCGTCAGGATCACTACCGCACACTAGACGTTTATGTGGTGTTTCAATAATTAGACACCCCTTCCGGGTGACCATCTAACTACTATTAAGGTAATCATATACGTTTTCAACCGCAAGGAAAACAGACAATAAATCAAAGCACATAAATCAGAGAATAAAACAGTTATTCATTTAAATAATTAAAATCCCAAATTAAAATAGATGTAAAACGAGTCTAGGGTTCATGTCCATATGCTAAATCTCAAGCTAAAATAAATTTAATTCATACTAGAGAAAGAAAAGAAAACAATTACAAATTTGAAGGTTTGTGAAGACATAATTTGATGTTCAGCTCCTTCCAGACTTCTCTTCTCTTGATGTAGACTTCTTCTTGGCTTAAGGCTTGGCCAATTATGTATTTATACTGATTAGAGGGTGTATTCATAGGGTATTCTAAACCCTAGTTTGGATTCTTGGAGTAGAGGGCAAGTAATAGGACTATTTTCCAAATCAAATTCGTAACCCTGAAATATAGAAAAGGTAAGAAAATGTTGTTGTTTTGTTTTGGTCGTAACTCCTTTGTTTTTACTCCAATTTACGCGTTCTTTATATCGAAACTGATTGTCTCGGAAAACTCTACACTTTTACTTCAGATTACTCTTCCAAATTCCCAGCAATTTTTCAGTTATGATCAATTTAATGGACGTAACGGCTGAAATTCAGATTTATTTGGCAACTTTTCATTTCCTAGTTTATCTTTTACTTCTTTTATCTCCAATTTCCATCATTATCTTCTTTCCCTTATCTCTTAGAATTGATTTGCCATTTAATTAATTACCATATACCTTTACAGCTTCACAATTAACAAGCAATTAAACCAAATATGCACTAAAAATAATAAATCATCAAATCAAGACAAGAAATAGGAAAATATAAAAATATGAATAAAACTATATAATTAAATTCTAAAATATACCTAAAATAATGTCTCCAACCTAGATTAATTCATCACAATTTGGGAGAGATCATTTAATAAACATAGTGCCCATATTATTCCTAGGTCGTCCTCTAGTACGATCCACGGTCATCCACTCACCGTACATCGGCGCATCTTTCATAGCCATCTTCGAGGTATTTAGGCTCGATTTTATGATTTGGCAGAAGCTCTCTATCTGTATCCCCACCTTGTTTACCACAATCCTCTTTCACGTGACTGAATTTCCCACACGAAAAGCAGATAAGATGGAGACCATCATACTCTACTTTCTGGATGTGGTCTTGTATCCGTATAATCGATATTAGAGGCTTGTCAAGATCAATTTCGACCGCAATACGAGCAAAATTACCCCGTGCACGTGATCTAGTAAACGGATTAACCCGCACCATTTTCCCAGTTATGTTCCCTAAGTATGTAAGTATCTCTTCCGTGTAATTCATAAGTGGTAGCCATGGAAGTCTCATCCAAACCGTTGTTCTAATAATAGGAGCATCATGTGGCATGAAGTAAGGTCCCAAGGTCTAACAATCAGATATCTGTCGAGTATCATCCATGGTCCCTCACTTAACGCCTTGTCATAGTTCTCTAAGTTACTGAATTGAGCTAAGAAGTATCCGAATTCAACTTCAACTAGGTCCAAATGAGCTTTCAGACCCCATATTTGATTTAATTTATTGTAGAGATATTTGAAATCTACATTATAGCCCAATAAGCGAACAATTAGAGTGTGCTGCCATACCTGGCACCCTTTTTCTTTCTGTTCCGTCGTTCTTATCAGTTATGGGTACATGACGTCCGTGGACGGGACATCATCCTCCATAGTAAAGCCATCCGTTTCTCCATCCAGTGTTGTTGAATTTAGGCCCTTGAATTGTTCCCCCACAGAAGGTGAGGCCTGTGTTGGCTGGGAAGATTCAAGGAGGGGGTCTCAAGTTATCTCCATATACGATCTAATCCTCTCACCTTCTTTCTCCGCGACTGCAGAAGACTCATTCATTCAAAGCCGGTTGCAATTCCCTTAGCAGCCCCACACTATCACTTGCATCAGTAGCACCCACAACAGAATTATCAACAGAAGGAGAGTACCAAATACCTGGTAGGATGGTGTTCAGATCGGTTGATGATTCTCCCAGTTGGTGTCCATCGTCTGTACCATGCACTCCATCAGTTATTGCCAACGGCTCGCTTCAGGCTATATGATCAATTGCAAAGGTTAGGTTTTCAATTACACTCAGCCTTCCAGGAGGCATTTTAAGTGCGGACTGTTATGATTTTGATAATGATATGAAAATAATGTTGTTATTGATTGTGATAAAGATAGTACATTATATAGGAGTGAGTGTGTACAACCAAGACTCAATACACTCACGTACTAATATTCCTTTTAACAACTAGTTTTGTCTTCTAGCTTAACAACTTACTAACCATAGTTAAGACTATAGTAAAGCTATAGTTATCATCCCCCCTCAAGCTGAACCTCGTTTTAGAAGAGGAAGCTTGCTAACAAGTGATGAAAAAAGGGAGGGAGAAAGTCCCTTAGTGAATACATCAGCTAATTGGGATTGAGTAGGTACAAAAAGTAGATTAAGTGATTTGCTTTGTACTTGTTCACGAACAAAGTGAAAATCAATATCAATATGGCGTGTTCTTGAATGAAACACTGGATTCGAAGCTAATGCAATTGCAGACATATTGTCACACGAAATAGTGGGAGTTATAACATTAATCTTCAAACTCTTGAGCATATATGTTAGCCACTTAATTTCTGCAGAAACATAGGCTAAAGCTCGATATTCAGCCTCAGTAGATGATCGAGAGACTGTGGTTTGGCGTTTAGAGCCCCATGAGATTAAGTTATCACCCAAATATATACAATAACCCGTCGTAGAACGTCTAGTAGATATATTATTTGCCCAATCAGAATCAGAGAAAGCACGAATTGAAGATGATGAGGCATTGAAAGAAAGGCTATAGTGTATAGTACCTTTAACATAACGTAGAAGTTTCTTCAAGGCTGCATAATCAGAATTCGTAGGATTGTGCATAGTTTGACAGACTTGATTAACCGCATAAGTAATATCCGGCCTAGTAATAGTCAAATATTGAAGAGCTCCTGTGATACTTCGAAAGTGAGTAGGATTTTCATAAGGAAGTAGATCATACTCCGTTTTAACTGTATATTTACTTTGTGTAGGAGTTGAACTATGCTTACAATCACTTAAACCAGCTTTTTGAAGAATTGATTGAGCATAAGATGATTGAGTTACACAGATAGAGTTATTTGATCTTGTAATTTCAAGACCCAAAAAATATGAAAGAGTCCCAAGATCTTTCATCATGAAACGTGATTTTAGAGCTGCAATAATATTAGAAATAGCAATACTATCTGCTCCCGTAACTAATATATCATCCACATAAACAAGAATAATAGTTAAAGAAGAACTTGAACCCTTGGTGAACATAGACGAGTCTGCAGAACTTGATTGAAAACCATGATTAGATAAAAAAGTAGCAAGTAATTGGTACCAGGCCCTCGGGGCTTGTTTTAAGCCATATAAAGAACGATTCAGTTTACATACATAATTAGGATATTGAGCATCAATAAATCCAGGAGGTTGAATCATATAAACCTCTTCATCAAGCTTACCATGTAAAAAGGCATTTGAAACATCCAATTGTGTAATATCCCAATTATAAGAAGCTGCTAAAGAGAGGATTACTCTAATAGTTTGATGCTTAACCACTGGACTAAATGTTTCAGTATAATCTAGCCCATATTCTTGTAAAAAACCACGTGCAACAAGACGTGCTTTATACCTCGCAATTGATCCATCAGCCTTACGTTTGATTTTATAAACCCATTTACACGAAATAGGTGATCTCCCAAGTGGTGGTGGAACTAAAGTCCATGTGTGTTGATCAAGTAAAGCATTATATTCAACCTGCATAGCGGATTTCCAACAAGATAACATAGAAGCTTCTTTATATGAGGTAGGTTCAAAAGAGAGAGGAGAGGATTCAAGAGTGTGTTGACATTTATAGGATGGTTTTAAAGATCCTGTTTGTCTACGAGTAATCATGGGATGGCGTATAGGTGGTGGTTGTATATGAGAAGATGTAGGTGGTGGTGTAGAGGAAGTGGAAGCAGAATTGGATGATGACTCAGCTGAAGGTTGAGATGATGAGAGAATTGGATCAAAAGGATGAGACAAAGACTGTGGATTAATATTGAAATTAAATAAATCAAAATATGAAGAAGGTTCATCAGTTGAACAAGAAGATACTGATGTTTGAGCAGAAGAGGCAAAAGGGAATACATGTTCATTAAATGATACATGTCTTGATATATATATTTTCTGAGAATTCAAATCAAGGCATTTGTAACCTTTTGAGAAATTACAGTATCCCATAAAGACACATGAGATTGATTTAGGAGCTAATTTGTGTGGAGCATAAGGCTTAAGCCAAGGAAAACACTGACAGCCAAACACTTTGAGATGTTTATAAGAAGGACTAATTTTATACAGTAACTCATAAGGGCTAGTATTGTTCAAATTAGGAGATGGTAAAAGATTGATAAGATAGATGGAAGAAGCTAAGGCTTCAAGCCAATACTTAGAAGGCATAGAACTATGACTAAGAAGAGTTCTAGCAGTTTCAAGTAAATGCCTATGCTTCCTCTCAGACACTCCATTTTGTTCAGGAGTGTGAGGACAGCTAGTTTGATGGATTACACCATTTGATTGAAGAAACATAGAAAAGGGTTTATTCAAATATTCACCACCATTATCAGTTCGTAAAATTTGAATAGACTTGTTGAATTGAGTTTGAACCATTTTATAAAAGGTTTGAAACACAGAAAAAACATCGGATTTGAATTTCAAAGGATAAACCCATGAAAATTTGCTAAAATCATCAATGAAAATTACATAGTATTTAAAAGATGAACAAGAATTAATAGGAGAAGGTCCCCATACATCTGAATGAATAAGAGTAAAGGGTGTTAAACTCTTAGTTACAGAAGAAGTAAATGATAATTTATGAGCTTTAGACACAGAACAAGCTACACAATCAACACCATGAAAATTCAGTTTAGTTTCTAATAGAGGTGCTAAAATAGAAGAGGCAGTTGCTGAAGGATGATCCAACCGAAAATGCCAAATCATAGCTGAAGAGACTTGAGACTTGGAAGACAAACAAAGAAGACTTGAAGAAGGAGACACTGAACCACCACCAGAAAATGAGATAGGATATAAACCATTTCTACAAGGGCCCTGAAATAGAATGGTATTGGAATGATTATCAATTATAGACACAGAGGAGGCATTAAAGGTTATAGAACAGTTGTTGTCATGTGTAAAACGAGAGATAGATAAAAGATTAGATGAAATCTTAGGAACATGAAGAATAGAATTAAGGTGAAAAATAGTAGAGGGTGTAAGAAGCTTACTATGACCTGTGTTAGCAATCTCAAGAGCAGCACCATTACCAACTGAAACATTATTACCTCCTTGATATGGAGATGAATTGTGAAGAAGGTTTAGATCGTTTGTAACATGACTATTCGCACCTGAGTCCAAGAACCATTGTTCAGCATCATAAGAAGGTGAAGGCAATGATTGAGAATTATGTGAAGTTTGTGTTGAAGACTGTGGATGAGTTTGAGCAGCCAACGCAAGACGATTAGCTCTTGGTGAAGGAAAAGTAGCAAAGTCAGTACGATACCAACAATCCAAAGCATTATGCCCAATTTTAGAGCAGATTTGACATGTAGGGAGAGAAGATTGTACACCAGTCTGAGAGGCAGAGGATTGAGCTCCTAAATTCGAAGGTGTATAAGAATTTACACCACGACCTCGGCCAAAGAAACCACGGCCTCGACCTCGTTGATGTGAACCACGGCCACGATTAGGTGTAGAGGAAGATGAATTCGAATAAAGAGCAGTATGAGATTGCACAGTAGTGTCAGATTGTTCAAGCATATTCATATGAAGCTCCTCTGAAATTAATAAGCTACTTAAGGAGTGAAAACTAATAGTAGTAGAGTGAGCATTAGTTATGCGAATACTCGATTTAAACTGATTGTATTCAGCAGGTAAACCCTTAAGTGTATACATAATTATATCTTCTAACGGTAAAGCTTCAGAAGCCGTTTCAAGACCATCACAAATAGATTGAATAGAAGCTAAGTAATCGCCCATTTTAAGATCACCTTTTTTAATGTTACAGAGTTTCATCTTGAGTTGATGAACATGGGTTCTGCATTGAGTGATGAACGTCTCCTCTAACTTACTCCAGACATCACCAGCACGAGACAAGCGAACCACCTGAGATAAAATCGATGGAACCATCGACGATAGTAATGAGACCTTGAGCTGTTGGTCCTCTATCAACCATGTCGCATACGTCGAATCAGATGACGAGGGCATAGTGACAGTACCATTTAAATGACCTAAATATCCATGTGCATCAAGAACAGCCTCAATTTGAGACCGCCATAACACATAGTTAGATGAATCAAGCTTGACTTGAACTAGGCTACTCCAATTTTGACGAAGTAAAAGAAGCCCAGCAGGAATCGAAGAACTTGATGTTATAAGAGGAGAGGAAGGAGTCGATGAAGACGACGCCATGAATAGATAAAACGAAGAGAGCGGAAGAGGATCGAATGAGAAGCGAAGCTTTGAAAAACACCGTTAATGGTGGAAAAGAGCGAAGAACACCGTTAATGGTGGAAAAAAAAAATTTTAAGCTTCATAAGAGCTTCTCAATGGCTCTGATGCCATGTTATGATTTTGATAATGATATGAAAATAATGTTGTTATTGATTGTGATAAAGATAGTACATTATATAGGAGTGAGTGTGTACAACCAAGACTCAATACACTCACGTACTAATATTCCTTTTAACAACTAGTTTTGTCTTCTAGCTTAACAACTTACTAACCATAGTTAAGACTATAGTAAAGCTATAGTTATCACGGCTCACCATCAGTGATCAGAGCCATCTCCATTATTGATCCCATCTCCACGAACTTCGGCGCTCCTGCCCCGGCTTCGCCACCTCCCACGGGCGACAAATCATCTCTATCAGTATAATTAAGCACCCTTTTTGGTGGTCTTTGATATCCTACGCCTACGGCATTCTTAATCGAGGGATTTAGTGGACTACGTGGAACTGAATTATTCGTCCCGTGGTCAAACACCTTAAGGCGTTTGGTAGATAGTTTTTTAACCTTCTGTGTTCGTTCTTCAAGAGCAGCTGATTTTTCATTAGGTGTTACCGGTAAGGAAAAGGACTTTCTGGAGGCCGCAGCAGTGGAAGAATTGTGTTTAGAGCCACCAGAATCCGGCGGATGCGGCGGCGGAGGCCCCCCTCCCTTGGTCATGGTGATGACCGTTAATTATGTATTTGTGGCAAGTTTGCTCAGAACGGAAAGAAAATAGTGCTAAAAAGGAAAAGAAAATTAAAAGGCTATCTGAGTGGACCGTGTTCAGTCCGCACTAGAGAGCTAAATTTGAAAGTTTGTTATATTAAGGGGATTTTACCTAGCGCGTATTCTGCATCTAGAATTAATTAGAAATATTCAACAAAAACAAATTAATCTTTATTCTTTAACAAAGATACATCACAGTTGATGAACTCGTTGGGGCCAATTACTGAAATACAAATAGTTCCATATGCCTTAGTATAACCGTACTAATTAAAAACTTATCTGATATTTAGGTTGCTGCTGAGGAGTAAAAAGTCCAAAATTCTTTTCAATTTCAGGGTTCTTTTGATTCTCGTCGAACATAGCAAAGATGTAAGTTTCAATAGCCCTATCAGGTTGTTTCGGTGTTCCACTCTTAACACGTTGAATCAAATTTGAAATGTAAGTCTCTGCATTCTCAATACTTGCAAAATCCCCTCCAGCTGATGGCCAACCTGTTTCAGACACAACAATTTCCAAAGAACTACCACCTGCCTTTTCAAGTGCTGAATATGCTGCATCTAATTGTGCGTAAAACAAATTTTGGTATTCAAGAGGACCATCTTGGACTACAGTGCCTGGTGATGTGAATAGGGCATACTCAAGTGATATCTGAGCTTCACCTACTTTTGCAAAATATGGGTATATGTTCAAGAGAAGAGGCGCGTGATTGTCAACCAAGAACTGAATGATGGGAGTCAAAAAACTACGATCATCTTGTTTAAGCTGGCCCTCTGATGGAGGATACGAGGGTTCAATAACTCCAAAGTGCAAGGAAGTAGAGACTTTAATTCCAAGTCCAGCTGTGGAAATTGCATTTTGTATGTTACGCATGGCGGGGAGAACAAATTGTGCATACTGACCATTTCCACCATTTGAAGGACTCACTTCATTTCCAACAGCAATGTACTTGAATTTGACATTGTCATGGTTTCTTATGTTGTTTTGAACCCAAGTATCAGCGTTATTTTGGTCTGAAGCAATGTTTTCAAGATCCGGGTTTGGGACATCTAGTATTAATTCAATGTTGGAGCCGCCAAGTGCTTGAAGCACTTCTTGGTTTGGATCATAGATGCGCATTCTTTGAATATTATTTTGGTTATAGAGAGCAACAACATCTGGTGGTGATGGTAAATTGTCCCCTAGCCTTCCATAACATACTCCTGTCTGAGCATCTGCATCACCATAAAAATAGTTGAATAAACACAAAAGATGACTATTATTAAGAAAGTAAATAAATCTGATCCCATAAGGTAAGGTTGTCTGTATGTGGTCTTAACTTAAGTACTCAAACTTACGTATTCTGGTTCACTGTCCCATGCACGCTAACAGTTAAGTTTATTATTATACAATGTATATTAATTGAGTGTAAAGTTTTTGCATATACCTGTTAAATCTACGGTTGCAAACATTAGCAACCCGAATAGGATCGCTACAACAGAACAAAAAAGCGACTTTTTACTAGCCATATAAAAGAAATTTAAGAGAAATGAAAGTTTAAGTTATATTAAAAAGCGAAGCAAAGGTCACTTTTTATAGAGCTGAAGAATGCAATATCAATAATTACTTTTCTTAGAGTAATGAAAACGTCTTCAGAAATATCAATTGTGTTTGACTGAACAACAAGTCAACCAACACCATGGAATTCCAAACAAAACTAGTTTATATTTCAATATAGGGAAGTTATTTTGACAAAAAATAATAATAGGGTAGTTATCAAAGAGGTTCAAATGGGGTTAACGAAAAAATAATAAAAAAGGTTCAAATGGGGTCGAAAACCAAATTGATCAAAAACCAAAACAGGGCCAAAAACTAATCCAAAAGTGAAAAAAAAAAAAAATCTTACATAATTAATTGAGTTAATAAATGGGATTTTAATTCGATTCACGCGTGTGATTATTTGCTTATATCCGGTTCCTCGTGTCTAAATCGTCATGTGATTGAAGGCATATATTAGGAATTAATTAAAATTAAATGTAAACAAAAATAGATGAATCTTAGATTATAATGTTTAGTTGTAATACTAATGGTTGTTATAATATGAACTTGAATCCTTAATTGTGATAATTACATTATCGACTGCTATATAGTGGAAAAAAAGTTTAGCAAGAAAATGAAATGAAAAGACTTGGGTTGTTGTTTATAGTATTCATGATCAGTGACGACAAGTTATCGTTTCTAATAAATCAAAATAATATTGCTAAATATGTTTAAAAATATATTTTTTAGTTTCAGTTGTCATTTATTTATTAGTGACAAGTGAAAATTCTGAAAAAATTATCATCTTTTCAATTTCTCAAAAAATAAAAAATCTATCTTTATCGACGACATATGCTGCTAACTTTTTGCATTACAGACAAAATGTTACGTCTGTAATTATATATAATTATTAATAATTTATTAAATCACATCATTAATGATAAAAAAAATTCGTCGTTAATGATATATATTATTAGCGACGAGTTCTTGGAAATAAAGTGTTGCTAAAGAAATCTATCATTAGCGACAAAAATAAACACATATTAGCGATGACTCTGTCGTCCTTAATAAAAGAATTTCATATTTAATATATTTTCAAAATAAGAATTTCCAAAATTATTTACCAATCAAATAAACAACATAAAGTTTTTAATATTTCAAAATCAAAATCAACAAACAGAATATTCCACGTCAAAATAAAAATAATAATGAAAGCATATCATGTCTTGACCAAAGTCTGATTGTTGTCTTGACCAGTGTGTCCATGATGTTTCGAATTAACATGTTTTATCAAACAAATACTTTCTAACAAATGAATAATAACTAGTTATATTAAAACATAAATAAGCTAACAAAACTCACTAGTTTGTCTCGTAACCATACTCGTCATGATTTTCGATGTCCTAATCGTTTTCATCGTGTACGGATTCATCTCCATATTCATCCCATGTATCATCATGTAATTTGTCATCATCGCCGATCAAGGGATCATGTCACAATGAGTTTGGATCAATCTATATGCCTTCTCCACTAGTTAAATATAATTGAGATCCATCTGTGTCCAAGATGGTTGTATCAGCTATATGAATAGTTATCAGATCTCTGATCATCAAAATGGATTCTGCATTCCCCAAATATGCACTCCACCCATTACAGACTTTTACTTCCCATACAACTATCCACCCCTCTTGGGACTTCCTTGCAGTTATCACGTCGATGTAAAAGACCTTTCTTGCCTGAGTGTATAAGTTATAGGGTTTCTCATTCTACTAAAATGACCCTGTGTTGATCAAGGTTGCTCCATGTTTCGAGTACCTCTTTTTTCTTGTCTCATCGGTGTTATACCACTAGCATTCGAACAAAACAACCAAGGAACCACCACCAAATTTGACCTTGATGGTTTTGACTAACTCGCTGTTAAAAGTAACTCCATTTGTGATTGTACAAACACCGTAATCTTGAGTCACCCTCTTTTCTATCTTTTCATGAGAAACTCATTTGACCCATATAACACAATAATATTATATATACACACAAAGTATTATGTGATTCATTTTCTAACACAATAAGTTCATTTACAGGGGCGGAAAAAAAATTTGGACTTATTTGCACTATAGGTCCATATATTATAAAAAAATTGTAAAATAAAGCTTTATATTATATAAAACTGCATTATAAGTCCTAATATAATTTTTTTAATTTTTTTTATTTAATACAAAATAAAATATAATTTATTTAAAAAATAATATAATTATAAGTCTAATAAAATAAATTTTAAAAATCGTAGGATTAAATGAAGATTCTGAAAATTTAGGGGGTGCAAATTAATGGTTTAAAAAATAGAGGGGGCCAAATAAATATTTTTTTAAAATTTAAGGATAAAATAATATATATAATTAATTTTTTTATAAAGAAATATTTTTTTTTAAAATAACTAGGGGGGCCATGGCCCCCCATACGCTTCACGTGGCTCTGCCACTGTTCATTTATAATAAATACATTTGCTTTTCGCATTAAAAACGCCTTCAAATGGTAAAAAAGTTTGGTTTTACTATAGCCTAAGTTGTACCAAATATTGAAATATTATACCTTCTCATTGAACCATTGAGCAAACTGTCCTCGGTGACTTCTTTCTGAAATTTGCATCAAGTACTCCCATTGAAGACCTATGTTTACTATATAAAACAATTTTATTCATAAGTTATCGTGTTAATAAGTATTAAGTAAGAAAAGTACACTATAAAATTACTTACATCATATATGGTTGGATCTCGTAGCAATTGTAGAGGATGTACCAATCAATTTTCTCCTTTTCTTTATAGTAGAGTGTACAATGCTACTACTTACCAACTGGTTGACCCTCGCTTCTAAACATGGATATTTGATTTGGTTATGGGATCGACTCACCATATCTAGCATATTGGTTGAACTTGGTATTTTCTTCTTGTAGATATCATGATATAAATGTCAATGTCTCTTCTACAACGTATCCCTTGAAAATTGATCATTCTGGCAATAGCCGGATCGCGGATATATTCTTTAAGCATCTTCAAGTACCTTTTGAACGTGTACCTCCAACGTATTTGAACTGGGGTACCTGATTGGTCACGTATAATTGCATGACAAGGTGGACCATTATGTCAAAAAAAGTAGGTAGAAATATCATTTCAAGCTTACACATAAGCAACACCATATCTGATTTTCTGACCTCTATCTCATTCAAACTTAGGCTTCTATTACAAATCTTTTTAAACATGTTGTAGAACCCCATTATCGGTACGGTCCCCGATTTATCATTGATCAACCCGGAGATATTTTCCACAAAATGAAACAGAATCATTATGTGACAGTCGTGTAATTTCATGTCGATAATCTTTTCCGCATCACATAGTTAATAATTACTCATACTAGCCGCAAAAAATCCAGTAAATTTTTGTGTCTTCAACCAATCTAGAAGATAAGTTCGCTTGTTTAGGGCATCAAAAATTTTGCGTTCGGGTGCATCCAATTATCTCTCAGATAATTTCTAACTTTTTCTTTATCTTTGTTCACTTTAACATCCATTCCAACTACGATACCAAGTGAACTATCATAAACATTCATCTCACAATGCATAACATCAATGTTATGTTTGAGCAAGTTTTTTGACCAATAAAGTAATTTTTAGAAAATAATATTTTCTTCCAATGAAACTCTGTTTGCCTATTTGCCTAATTGTCTTTCCACCAAAGTCATTGTATTTAACTGAAAACATAAAAGGCAACCCATCAAATTATGTCTAAATATTTGCGGGGTGATACTTTCCAGGTGGTGTACATTGCTTTTAAGCCAATTCGTAAAGTTAACTAATATCTACGATAAAAATACACTATACCTTTATGCATACACATAAACGGTGTAGATACTATGCATTCGGGAACAAGTTTTGTAACTTTGATCCTGCCACCCCGAAGTATACGATCTAGCTAGGTAATCTAATTGACCGTAAACAACACATAAGTCTTCATGACAAATTCTATATGTATATGTGATCCATACAAAGGGATACCCATATACCATAATATTTGTAACTCATCTATAAGATGACGGAGAAATACATCGATATCTTTACCAATAGAAGGCAGACCCAAAATAAGTAAAGTAAGCATAGAAAATTCGGAATCTGCTCGTCAATATTTATCAACCAATACCATCAATTAGCTGACATAATACATTATTGTCTGTAGACTTTCCGGTATGGTGCCAAATCATGTATTTTGCAGTGTGCCTCAAAGCGTGTAATCTTTGCAACCTTGGTGCAACGAGAAAGTACCACAGTTTCTTATGAGGTACTTTCTTTCACTTTTTTGGATCCCACCTAAATTCACAAGATTCTGGGCATATGCCTCGAGATCTTTATTCGCTTTATATTACAATACACAATCATGCCATACATAATGTATAACACACCCAAGCTTTTCAACTATTTGTAGCACTCCTCATTCGATGCAGGAAAATGATATCCTTTGAGTAAAATATGACACAAGAATTGCAAGAGTATGGTAAAAAATGTATTCAATCCACTTGTTCTTCACTTATATGCATCAATATAGTATTGGAATTTAAATAATACATTATGGTGGAATTGGGGGTACAACTCACTCTCTATTTCCTCAACCAAAGTATCGAAACAATCACAATTTGTTATCGAGACCTTCTCGCCTCCCATATATGTGTCACCGGAAGAAACCAACATTAAATGTGGGTCTCAAATTATCAAACACATTGCGCATTTCTTCATCTTCAATACGGGTAGAATTATCCGTAGGAACTTGTTCTTTTTCACCGTGTTTTGTCCAAACCTGATATGTTAATAGAAAATCATACTGTAAAATATCCTAACATTGTGAATATGAAACTTTGATTATTCAAATAACGCGTATATGGATATTTAATGAAATCCGTACTAATGACGTAATTTTTTGCAAACTTAATAAAAATCCATCACTCCTACAATAAATTCTGTACTCGTCTTATTTTTGTATTTAATCCAACTCTTTCCGATAAGAGACTATATTTAATAAACCATATAACGCATAAATGGGTAGGAAATAAAAGATACATAAAATTATTCCGTAAAATAATTTTCATATATTATATCATTTAAATAACATGCATATACTGAATACTTATATACAATCAAACATAAGCATTCAATATTTAACATAATTAAAATAATAGAAAATATGTAAATTAAAAAAACCATTTTTGGATAATTTTATAGTTGATGTTTGAGTTAGGAACCACGTGGAAGTGGAAGTAGGGTCCTCTTGCGGTGAAGTGGCAGAGATCCGATAGCTTGAATTAGTGGCGTGGAAGATGCTATTTTAAATTAAGGTTTGGGATTGGGGGTGGAAAATGTTTGCTGGGTAGTAAATACTTAATTTTCTCAACTGCATGACTTTATTTTGTGCAAATTATTGGCGACGACATTATATGGTCTCTGGTGTTATGCATTTTTAGTAGCAACGACTAACTGGTGTTGCTAATAAATATTGTCACCAATGCAGTAGTAGAGACGAAAAGTTGTCATCGCTAATAAATTGTATCCTTAGCGACGAAAACTACAGTCGCTACTTATTATTTTAGTTTTTTTAATAACCCAATATAGGGGGAAATTCGTCGTTAATAAGTTGTATCATTAATGACGAAAACTATTGTCGCTACTGATTATCTTATTACCCAAATACCGGCAAACTACATGTCACACCGCTAATAGACTATTTTTAACGACTACTACGCGTTGTTTCTAAAAAACATGTCGCTAAAGATACTAACGTGGTAGTTATTTGAGGATGAAACCGTATTTTTATAAGGGACGACGCCCAGTTAATTACACGGAGAGTATATGAATTCTCAATTAATTAAAATTTCAACTTAAGCACAAAAAATTGGAAGATTACAAAAATACCCGTAGGCCTATTAATTAATTATAATAAGATTTATTTTTTCTGATTTTTTTAATGTGTTCCATGAATACGCAATTTTGATATTTGTGTGTTGTAGGAATACACGGAATTTAACAACTAAAACCAAGTTTTGTGTATTCCAGGAATACATAAATTCGAGTTTTATGTGTTCCATGAATACACAAATATAAGATTTTTGTGTTCCAAGAATACACAATTCTGAGATGTGTGTTTAGGAATACACAGAATTGGAACAAACAAAATCAAGTTTTCTGTATTCTAGGAACACATAAATCTATATTTGTGTGTTATAGCAACACATAACCCGGAATTTCGATTTAAAAAAAATAAAAAAAATCGAAAAAAAATCGGAAAAAAAAGTTTTGAAAGAAAAAATAAAATAAAAAGTTTAAAAAAATTAAAGAAAATCGTATAAGGGCAATAATGGAAGGTAAATATGACAATGTGTTTAATGGAGAATTAAGTTGATAATTTATGAGTAAGTATGAAGTAATTTGCTATTTTTCTTTTGGAATGAAAAGTGTGGAATTGTAATTAATTGAGAATTTTTTTTTTTTATAAACACTTGCACAAGATGAAATGTGCATTAAGAAATATATCGTTAAATAATTATGAATAAAAATATTTAAAAAATAGATAATATTTTAATTAATATTTAAACTTTTATAAGATATTTAATAGACAAATAAATATCAATTATTAGTTTATAAATATAAATGAAGATCGAATAAACTTATCTATTAATGAACTTTTATTGAAACTTAAAACTTATTTGTGTAAATAATCAAGAGAGTTCAAAAAAAAATTCAACATAAATCGAACTATTCATGAATGACTTGTATTGGTTTAGCTAGGGTTCTCATTTCCAATTCTTCCATTCCATTCACAGCTCATATATACCTCTAATTAGCAAAAATGTTTACGTTTTCTTTCTTTTGGATCAAAAAGTATATTAACGTCTTCTATAGGTAATTCACTAGTCCAAAAAAAAACGTGGTAATTCCGACAAATGAATTAATCATGGAAAAATCCAGAGAATATATACAGTACAATTTAAATGTATGTTGGATATCAATATGCATGTTTGAAAAGTCGATATCTGTCCATTTGTTGGAAGAAACTAATTTAATTTCTCCATTGACTGACTTAGCTGGGTCTAGCCGCCCCTATGATGGCGTTGCCCCTAACGGACGGCATTCACGTTTAATTTCTACGAACCTAGTAGATAACTAAAAGCTTAGAGTTTTTAGCTTAAAGGATTTATCACACGAATTTGTTTTTGCACCATACATATCTTTTATCGTCCAAAACATAAAGTTCATATATATCTTCTTTTAGGAGGGAAATATTTATTTAACGGTCATACTATTTCTTAACCGAGCAAGGATATATACCATCTAAAATCATACCATCTAGTTATTACCCATGACAATGACGTGAATTGCTTGATAATAAATCATTAATTAGATAAAAAATTAATAAATTAACAATTTATAGTCAACCAGTTCACAATACGTCATAGATGGTATATATCATTATTTTTTCTTAATCTTTCGAAAATTCTAGACTAGATTCAAATTTTGCATTCTTTTATAATTTATATTTTTGTTTCTCTTCGTTATATACACTTAAATTACATTCATACCGTAACAAATTTTATCTTACTTGGCAGTATAAACAAAATTATTGGATTAATCCTAAAAACTATTTTTTTTAACGATGTAAAATAAAGTACACTTCACGCCCGGTTAGCCAACCTTGAGCATGTTGAACTGGTATGTTAGGGTAAGTTGTTCTTCTTCCATTCATGTCGTCTGCCTAGCTTTTTGTGCGGTACGATCTGCCATCCTGTTAAGTCTTCAAAATACATGTTTGAAGAACATGTTATCATGCTGTTCAGCTATTCTTCAGATCCGCTTGATAAACGGCTTGACTTTCCACCATGCAAATGGCAGCGACTTGATACCTTGAATAAGATCAAGGTTATCCGAGCAAAAACTATCACAAAACAACTTTTATAGATAAAATACATAGTAGTGTTTTACAAATATACAAATTCAAACTACCATTTTTTATAAGATTGAACGTATCAAGTCGATTATTTTATCTGCATAAAATTTTAAATCAAATACAATATTTATTTAATTTTTCAATTATGTGACTTTATTTGATAACACTAACCCAATTTAATAATCAAAATTATGTGACTGGATTTTTCTTTTTTCTTTTCTATTTCGTGTTAGCACATTTTTGTTGCGTATAAGCGTTGTAATTCCAGTAGGTTGACCAGCATTACCGGTCAGAAGGCCAGCTAGCCGGTGCGCGAACTCGAATTGTCGTTGACGCACTTTACACATGTGTATACGGGCACGTTTTCCAGAGAGTTTGGGTGGAATACCGGCGGAAAGGCCGGCTTGCCGAACACAATTTTTGCTTTGTCGTTGACGCACTTTACACGTGCGTCTAAGTGTGCCAATAGCAGAGACTTTGACCCACGTGCCAATGGCAGGGCCGACATGCCGGTCCGTGTTCTTGCACAAGACCACTTAGACGCGTCTTTTCTCCGTCTCACACTTGTTTAACCCCAAACTCAATTAATTTAATTCCTGCAAACATAAAAAACACTCCAACCCTTCTCATTTCTTACAATTTTACACTTCTAACTTATATTATACACTACGAATAAAAGACTTAAATCATTAAACTAATATACAATTAAAGTGGCTTTTCTTTAACGTCGTTAAGCTCGACGGGTTACCTCCAAGATCACTTCTCAACGTAAGCTCAGCAGTGAGTGAGATTATCAACATTTACTATTCAGAATTAGCATCCCTTAACTTTGATTCCAACTAGCTTCTCAAATATAATCCTTGTGAATTTACATGAAATCTGTGGAGGATCAGAGTTTTTTAATGCGACTTCTTCGCCTACTCTGAAATCCTAATTTCTCTTTCTTTCTTGGGTTCTTTGGAAACTTTCATTTCTTTGCACGAGCAAGGTTTGGATTGTCCTTAGGATCTAGAGGAGCTTTATTTGGTGGTTTCTTTCTTAGCTCTTTCTCCTCTAATCCTAAATTTGTCACAACCTTGGTTGGCTCATTCTCTGCCTGTTCAATAGCGTCCAAGAAAAAACAATCTTCCAAAGAACTGGGGAACGTCATAGCCCTGAACACGTTGAACTTTTCCTCCTTATCTTGCACTCGCATGGTTAGCTCACCACTCTCTATATCAATCAAAGTATGCCCCATGGTTAGGAATAGTTTTCCCAAGATGATGGTGACATTCCTATCCGCGTCGTAATCAAGTATAATGAAATCACATAGAAATATAAAATTACCTACTTTGACGATGACGTTTTCAATCTTTCCTTCAGGATAAGTTTGGGACCTATCTTCCATTTCTATGACCATGTTAGTAGGATTTGCAGGCCCAGTCCTTAACTTTTCAAACACTAACCTAGGCATGAGATTGATACTCGCACCCCAAGTCACACAACGTTTTCTTGATCCACTCTTTACCAATATATATAGGAATATTGAAACTTCCGGGATCTTCTAACATCAGAGGCATCTTACTTTGACATATTGCACTACACTTTTCCGAATATCCAATTATCTCATTCTCATAATATTTTCATTTGTTTGAAAGCATCTCTTTCGTAAATTTCGTATACTTTGACATATTTTGGATGGCTTTCACAAAAGGAAAATTAATATGTAATTTCTTACCATGTCCGTAAACATCTTGTACTCTTTGTCATTGTTATTCTTTTGGATACGTGATAGAAAGGGAGAGGGCGGTTTTCTTTTGGTGGTGTTTCTACTCTTGATTTCTCTTGCACTCTTGGTGTTTCTATAAGCTTCTCGACCACTTCTTCTTATCCATCATCAACCCAATATTCTACAGTTACCTCATCAAAATTTGGATTTTGCGGCTCTTTCGCTTTTGTAACCTTTTCTTCACTAGGCTTAGGGTGTGGTGGTTGTACAACTTTTCCACTTCAAATTTCGATTGCCTTACACATTTATACTCACCATTCTGTAGCAACTTAACCTCATTATTTGTACCAGGGCCGACTTTTGCCAATTCTTGAAGATATTTCTTGATTGGGGTCAGTTCTTGCATATGCTTCATAGCTACCACGGTAAAGTCAATCTTTGCATCACTACGCTCCGTTCTGTCCAATAAATTTGGATGAACTTGGTGAGACTCTTTTCTAACTCACTTACACCTTCTTGCGGATGGGATGGGAGTGCTTTCGGAACTGAATCTCTGCATATGCGTTATACACGGTATTTGGAGGCTTTTGATTCTCATAGATTTGTTTATTTGAGTGTTGGTATGTATTGACTTGATGAGAAGTCACTCGGGGTCGAGACTCGTAGATGGCATTAGAAAATTGATGATTTTGATCGTATTGACAACAACCTTGACGACTTGAATAGTGATCCACTCGATTGTTGATGAAGTATACATATTCTGGATTGCTGTAACAATTCGCCCTATCATGATCATTATATCCACAGTTTGAACACCCGTAAACCTCTTGCGCAACATTCACATCAGCTCTTCTACCTGAAGAAACTTCCTTGACCGTCAAAGTAAGCTGTCTTATTTGCTAATCAAATGTCATTTTTAACTTGTTCTCCATCACATATAGTTTTTCATCAATTTCATTTCCACTATCTCGATGTATTGTACCTCCGATTGGTGTTCTTGCTGTATTCCATCCTATCTTGTTCTTAACTACTCTGTCTAGATATTTATTATTGTGTGGTTGGCATTACCATTAAGAATTCACCTCTGCATAACAGATCTAACTCTTTTCTTGCACTTCCATCAAGGCCTATGTAGACAATTGACATTTGTTGAACCTCAGAATAACCATGATTTGGAATTCTTCTTAAACACATATGAAATCTAGTCCAACGTGTACCTACTAGTTCATCTTGCTCTTGACGGAATGATATCAGTTCTAGTTGTGCGTTTGACCTCATGTTTCTCGAATAGTAACGGTCAAAGAACTCTATTTGTAACTTATCCCAATTAGTGATTCGATCCCGAGGTTGTTGATCAAGCCACTCACTTGCTGCATCTATGAGGAAAAATCGTAAATTTGCGATGTACATCTGTTCTCTTGTCACACCTTGCGTGATGTACGCATCGCATATCTGCTTGAATTTCTGTACTGCTCGAATTGAATCTTCACTAGCCACTTCTCAAAAATTTCCAAAATTGATTTAACATACCCGGATCGAGCTTGAATCTAGAAACTATAATATTTGGAGGGCCAGTGCCTAGGTCAGGATATTGGAACAGAGCTTGTTCTAGAGCTTGCACGAACTATGGATCATAGTCTAACTAGAGTTGAGCATTTCCTACTGGTAGAAGTTGCACTGATTGTTTCTGAACTTTTTGATTATGTGGGACTGCAGGGTTTCCATCCTCATCAACTTCCACTTGAATATTTCCATTCACGCCTGCCATCTCTTCTAGTGCTTTCTTTTCATCCCTTTCTCTTTGCTTTTGGGCCAGATTAATTTTTTCAGGATTTGTGAGCATACACCAAACCTATAAGATCTTAAAAAGATAAAAACAAAGAAAAGTGTAAAACTAGAAAATAATAACTAATTCTACTAAAAAGATTAAACACAAGGGTCACACGCTGCAATCCCCGACAGCGGTGCCAAAAACTTGGTCGCTCCTAGAGTGTGATATAAATCAACACTAAAGAAGAGAAACAACTAAGCACAAGTGTATGGGTCATTCCAAGTAATAGATAAGTAAAGACAGGATTGTCGTCTCCAGAATGATTGTTAGGTAAGACATATGTGTTTAAACAATGAGTAAAATTAATTGCAATATGAAATAAATAAAGGACGTTTAGATTTTTGTTTGGTTTTTGAATTATAAATTACTAAACGCAAGAATGTAAATTAACTAAAGGTTAACTAAATGCAAATAAATTAAAGACTAAAAGATGGACGGAATTGTGAGAGGTATACTTGAGTCTCACTAGGTTTTTACCTAAATTACGTAATTAATGCTTTCTTTAAGAGTAGATATGTCTATATTAGTCGAGACTCTGATCTTTCCTAACTCCCGTCAGGGTAGACTTAGAAACTATCCTATAGTATTACAGGCCCCGTCAGGGCGATTATAAGCTGCATTCAGATGATTACAAATTTAACCAAATTGGCTACGCGGTTAGTCAAGCCCGTCAGGATCAATGACGAATACCACATGTTTATCATCTAATTCAGTTTTTAACCCCCCCCCCTTCCGGATGATCACCGCTACTAGTGAATAGCCTAATTACTATGACCTATCTCCGATTAGCTAATTCATTGATAGTAATTAAGTACAAAATGATAATCAATATAAAATACCCAATTCAAATTAAATTAGAAACTAATCCTAAATTGAAATACAGTAATTAAATAAATTAGATTTTAACCCATTATGCGATTCTTAAGTATAATGAATTTAGTTCATTATTAAATGAAGAAAAGAAATAAAACTAATGAAATAAATATTCCTAAACTAAAGATAAAAGAACCTAAAGGCTGGAATGTTTTGGCTGTTGTTTGAGGAGGAAAGACTTCTCCAACTTCTGCCTTTTCGCTTCCAAGTCTTCTGCTCTGCCTCTCTTTCAGAAATATGATAAAATTAAACATATATTGAAAGGTACGAATTTATGAGGCTTAGGAAGTCTTATATTGAGCTTAGAAATGAACTGGGTCCTTAATTAACTTAAATTAATGATTTAGGGCCTAAGTCCATTTTACAATTCCCGCAACTGTTGCACACACTTTAGTAAAACAGGTGTAACTTTCGCATCGTAAGTCCAAATCATGTGATTCCACTTCTCAAATTTTTCTTACTCATAGTTGCATCTTTTTCATTTGAACCACCAGGTCTGAATCTGCACCGCTTGGGTCCAAGAAGGGCGAGAAATGACGACTTTCCAGTTTTAAATGCTCCTCCTCCTTCACTAGAGTGATATTTTTCCCTCTTTTGACACCTCATTTTGCTCTTGGACTTTAAAATTCACTTTTTTCTACATCTTGGTGCCTTCTAGCATCCATGTACCCAAAAATTTCACACTAAACAAGCAGATTAACGCACAAAAACTCTAAAAGTAACAATAATATAAATCTGAAGGAAGAAAGTGCAATATAGAAAAATATGCTAATAAATAAACTAACTAAGTCCAATTTTACCTAAAATGATGTATCCTAAGGGGATTTATTTATCACAAACAGAGAGACATCAGGCTTGAAGACCTCCTCTTTGTGTCCAGGTTGGGGTTTGGTGGAGGAGAGCGCCTTGCACATATTCAGAGAATTTTAGCAAATTCAGTGAAGTCTGGAGAGTGATCAAGGAAGAGATCTCCGGGATAGTGATAGACAAGAGAGATTACAAGATTTTGACTGGAGTATGGTAGTTGGTTTTACCACAGGGACCTTTTGTGCAATTTTGATGGGCCAAAGCAACTCTTATAGTGATGAGTTGTGATATTGCCATCTATCACAAGCCCAAAGGAAATCCTCACAGCATCAGTGTTCGCGCCAGTTGGAAGATTTTATGCAATAGGTCCACGGAGTTGCAGCAGGTGATTTTAACAGGGCCAGCTTAGTTCACTCCTTGGTTATAGCAACTCCTGTTACAATTCTGCCAAGTCCTTCCATTGATTCTCTTGCATTTCCTATTATACCTATGGACAAATTGGGTGTTGCTTGGTGTAATAAAAACATTTCAAGCAAAAACAATTCGGAGGTGTCCCATGGAGCGTATTCTTCTGGGCTATAATTGAGATGGTTTGGAAAGTGCAGAACAACGCCATTTTTAATGGATCTGAATTTCCTACGGCTAAGGCAATGGTAAGAAAATCCCACTTCGCGACGACTAATTATTCCAGAGTATGGGGTCAAGTACCAGGAAAAGTTTTGCCTAGAAAGATTTTTGTTAATTTTATTGGGTGGAGTAAACCCAACTGGGGTTTTAAACTTAATACAGATGGGAGCTTTAACAAATGATGACATATTGGTGGAGATGGAGGCGTAACTCGCAATGAGGAAGGAGACTGGATAAGTGGCTTCTCTGTGACGATAAATCATGATTCCACAATTTTCATTGAGATTATCGCGCTTCATGAAGGGCTCAAAATTGTGGAAGAGTTACGAATGGTTGAGATGGAGGTGGAACTAGACTCTTGGGAATATATTGAAGTAATTAGGATGGTGGATAATGTGCGAGGACCAGTGGCGTTTTGGGTTCGGGAGATTCGGGAGATCTTTGCACGGAATAGCACCTTCACCTTGAAAGGTATATATTGGGAGAAAACTCGTTTGTTGATTGGTTAGCACGAACTGGTATCACCCAAGCAGTTCAATATTGTCGACACAATGACCCTCCAAATGGAGTATGGAGCATTCTCACGCGTGATAGGATGGGGTGGAAAACACCAAGATTAGTTCATAGTACAGGCTTAATTAATGAACTTCTAGCTTAATTGTATACCACAATCCATTTTAGATCTCTCATGTAACCAAAAAATGATACGAAGAGAAGTGTATTATTATATTTTTAAAACTAGTTTACTACAATGGAAAGAGTTTCATATATATAGGGAAATGAGTGACTCTTCATGTGACACTTTTACAAACCATGAATTGGTTAATAAAAATTTGGCCTTTTGGACAACCACTATAAATAATATAAATTATTTATAATATTCCCCCTTAAATGTCTATCAATTAGGAAATATACCTCGTTAATACCTTGAAAAATAAAATCTTGTGTGATAAAAACCTGGTCGAGGGAAAAAGAGTACATATCCATGGAACTAATCATCATAAAACACTGTCTCGTTAAAAATTTACCAAGAAAATCCAATAGGATAAAAACTTTGACAAAGGGAAAAGAATACAATATATTTACTCGTATTACCCTTGGACATATAAAATATCCCTGAGTTTGCACATTCCAATATTGTGAACCATTTTCTTAAATGTTGTGGTTGCCAATACTTTGGTGAGCAAATCATAAATACTTTTACATAATTGTATTTGAGGAATCTCAATATCTCTATTATTATGTAACTCATGCGTGTAGAAAATTTACGTTATATATGTTTCATTTTGTCGCCATTGATGTAGCCATTCTGAATTCATGGTATACAAGAAACAATATCCTCATACAATAACGTCGGTATATTTCTTATTGAAGATAAACCACACTTTACTCGGATATGTTGAAATATGCACTTAAATAAATATTTCATAGCGCTCCCCCTTGGATATTCACTAAAGGATATACATCATCAAAACGTTATCAATAAAACCTATTGTGATAAAACTTGATGAAGGGTATTACACATATTCATTCTGCCTTATTAAAACCTTACCAGGAAAAAAGAGTGCAAAATTTCGATATATTCTTCCCCTCATTAAGACAGTGCGAATTTTCTAATACATTAGATACTTGTAGACTTGTAACTTGATTCTCTTCCTTTATAAAACTTTATTATCAAATCTTTAGGATTTTCACTTGAGTGTATTAAGTTTAGTAACATCATTTTCTTGATAAAGAAAAATAAGATATACGACTTTTGACAATCAATATCTGACAATGCCTCGTTAAAACCTTATGAGGAAAACCTAATGGGAAAAAACCTCAGTGGAGGAAAAAAGTACAACACACAAATACCATTCTCCCCATTATTACATGAATTATGACAACAATTATTTCGAATTTCCTTTCATAGTTCTGACACTTGACTCTTGTGCTTTACAAAATGATGTTATTCAGGACCTTTTATGCTTTAAGCACTTATCGATCTTCGAGAGCTTAAAAGTTAGACGCTTTAAATACTTCTTTCACCTATCATGCTTCAGGCACCTAGGATGCTTTGAGCACCAACTGTGTTCGTCAAAAACTTTAAAATCCATCTAGCCATCACTAAACCGTGTCAATAATATAAGAATGATGACCTCTCCCCATTATTAGTTATAGGGTTTTGTAGGATTCTCTGTGATACAAGTAGCATTTTAGATTTAAAAATTCACTATTATCATTTATATCAATGGTGACATATTTCACCACTTTGAGGTTTGAGATCCTTATTATTTATTTTAAGTGCTATAGTAAATGAAAATATATGAATCTTATAAACTGTCTCACAGTTTTATATATTTTCTAATTTTAAAATCTCCATAACTTTTCCCGTATTCATTTATCTAGGTCTCTTCAATGAAAAATCACATAAGTAAGTAATAAATACAAGATTTTTATATGGAAACCCAAGATAGGAAAAAATCACGGGAAGAGGGTTTTTTTTCACTATTATTGAAAGAGCATCTACAATAAAGAATTATTTAGAAATGTGTAAATAACAATACAGAATACGTGTATTTATAGGTGGTCTGAAAATTAGGGTTATCAACTTAATGGGTAGGTCTTACAAAGAAAAAACATACAATAATTCTAACAAGTTCCACCTTGACACAAATTCAATAATCGAGACCCAAAAATCTGACGAAATCTCCACCTGAAAAAAATCTAAAAATCAAGAAATAAAATATCAAACTTCAAAATACTCCTTGTCTTACATACAACCACATATAGCTTTAATTTAAACTGAAAGTGTCAAATAAGTCCAAGCAATGCTAAAATTTAGATAATGCAATCAACTTAGTCATCATATCAATTAGATTATCATGAGTGTTGATTTTGATCACAATAAAATCACCACGTACAATAACATCACACATAAAGTGATACTTCACATCAATAGATGTGTTAGTGTGTGCATATCACCTCCAAAATTCCACTTATGCAATTTTCCTCGCACGAATAAACCTTCTGTGTAAGTCTCGGTTGCAACCAACAAATGTGTCATCCTTACCTTAAAGTATAAGGCTTCATATACCCCATTCACATATAAAGTTTCATGTTAATATTATATTGTATCTCCAAAGTTCAAATATGATTGAGGTAATGAACACAAAAAAATTAATGCCAAATCCTCATCTTCATACTTTATTTCTAAATCTTTTAAATCAGATACAATTTCTTCAAAGATATTATATATATATACTAAGTATAAACCCGTACCTGAAGGCGCTCTAACAATATTAATTTACAAAAATAAACTTAACACGGAATAAACAAATAATTCTTGAGATAAAAATAAACTGAAAAAATATTCAACGAAACATAAAAATAGGATATGATGTATTTCGCACAAACAGCTACATAAACTATAAATTAATCAACCAAAATACTCTTATATAATAAAAAATAAAAACCTCAAATAATTGAGATGCTATTAATAATTATTCCAATTACCATCCCTCAAATAATGCAGGTGTCAATTATTCTAATTACAATCCCTTAACCTACATGTTGTGCTCTACATGTTGTTCTCTTCCTTCTATGTCTTTAAAAATATAGAAATAGACTACATTAAAATTACTTTAGCAATCACTTTCCTGCACAATCAACAACATGCATAACACAATTGTGGTACATTCAAGCTTAGAATTCACTCTTTTGCACAGTACAATTCAAGGTTAGAATTCACTCTCATGCATAACAAAATTTAAGCTTAGAATTCACTCTCCTACACAATTTAATTCAAGTCTTAGAATTTATTCTCCTGCCAAACACAATTGTGGTACATTAAGTGAGTAATTGATGACAAAATTGCCCATTTTACTCACTTCACTATTATTTACTTGCTCAATTTCAGTTTCTTCTACATAATAAAAAAAATGGTTTAGTTCAATGCACTTAACTGTAACAGTAAATTAAGAAGATGCAGCAGTAACTTATTTACCAATAGGACTTTGTTCATATGTCAAACACCCGATCTTGTATATATGAGCATGTGCCTACAAATATAGGGAGAAATGTTAAGAATAAGAATATAGGGGAAAATAATAAGAATAAAATATAGGAAGAAATAAATTCAGTTTCCTCTACATAGTAAAAAAATGGTTTAGTTCAAAACCTCGTGGCCAAAAATCCGAGGATATATATGAGCCTGTGCCTGCAAATATAGGGAGAAATAGTGCAATTAATACAAAAAGATCAACATAGATGTTAGGAACCTGTGATGCAAATTTTGCATAATACATGGACCTATAGTGCAAAATGGGTAAGGAGCAAGTGAACCTGAGAAAGCCAAGCACCACGCAAATTTATAAGGCTTACAACGTCATAAAATGGCAATTGTAGGATTTGTATAAAAATATAATAAACAACACGATTGTAATTATAATTAAATCAGATAATTCTGAAACATTGTAAAAGTAATGATATTAGGTTAAAAATAAATTCTAGATACTAACCTCAAATTATCGACATTAAAGAGCAAAGCTTACACCAAATGGATATTTACTGCAAAACAATTCAAAAAATGCATCATTCCAACTCTCACGGTAAATCATGGGCACCACAAACTCACACCCATATACTCACCAATCGATTATGAAGAATTAATGAATTTACACTATTGGTACCTTAGAGGCACGTGTCAATTAAGCACGATACACTTTCTCACGCAATATTCGGTTTTTAGCATGCATCATTACAGCTGGCACTACTACAGATCGGGGTTTTACCCACGACAGTTTACCGACGATACGTAAAGTCGTCGGTAAACTTTTGTTATTTACCGACGACACAGGATTACCCACGAGAAACCTTCCGCCGGTAATTTACCGACGCCTGTGATCGTGGGTAAACGACGAAACGCCGTCGTTATTTATTTATTTTTTTTAATTTTTTTTGCTTGGATTTGTCGTCGTTAGGTTACCGACAGTTTGAAAAGGCGTCGTTAAATTCTTGTTTTTAGCGACGACGCGTTAAGTTTACCGACGACTTTACGTGTCATCGGTAAATTTGACGTGCATATATGCGAACAGCCTGTATTTTTATCTCCTTAAACCCCAAAAACCCCATTTTTTTCTCCCAATTTCTCCCAATTTCTCCCAAAAACATCAATCAAACTCATTCAATTTTTTTGCAATACCTTCTCCAATTCATATCTAACCATTTGCAAGCTTATAATCAAGGTGGGGCATCATCAACACACAATTTCATCTACAAATATTAGGTAAATTCTTGATTTTTTTTATTTTATTATTATGATCATATTTGGTTTAATTCTTGCAATGTTATGGGTTTAGGTTTATTATTACATTATCAAGGTTGGGACTTCATCATCAATATCCAATTTCTTCCACCAATTCAAGGTATTTTCTTAAAATTTCAAACTTTTTAATTTATTTTTTTATGCATGAATTTTGAATTGTGTATTAGTTGCTATATATATAGGTTATTATTTTGTATATTTTTTTATTGTCTTGTTATATATTGTGTATAAATCATGCATACATTCATTTATTTCAAATAGTATATTTCATATATTATATTTCATATATTTTTTTATTTGTGTATTTATTTATGTGAAATTGTTTATATATTTATTGTGTTGTAATTTTATTTATTGTGTATTAGTTTGCTAGCGAACCTCGTAATGTATTTTTGGGTCTCGGTATCGACGGGTTTTGTCCTTTCTCTATGCAAAACAACTCGTATAGCATGTGGCCTGTTATATTAACCGTCTATAACTTGCCACCGTGGGTATGCATGAAGGAAACCACTTTTCAGCTTTGTTTGTTGATTCCGGGTCCTCGTTCGCCCGGTAAGGACATGGATGTTTACCTCCGCCCTATGATAGATGAGTTGGACGAGTTGTGGAGTAAAGGAATCCTTACGTATGATGCCCATACAAAACAAGAGTTTACTATGAAGGTTTGTCTGTTGTCCACCACCAATGATTTCCCCGCTCGGTCATACACTTCAGGATGGTCGGGTCAAGGTTACATGGCTTGCCCGGAATGCATGGATTCCACACCGTCATTGGGTGTGACAAAAGGTGTGGTTTACTTTGACCATAGACGTTGGTTACCCTTCGGACATCGGTTTAGAAAAGATTATGTTTCGTACCCGGCAACCAATTTTACTAAGCGACCGAAGAAATATAGTCCAGCTAGTATTCAGACACAGTTAGATGGTCTTCCCATTGTGTTTTCCGGCAAACACAAGGATTTTGGAGGCAAGGTGACGAAGACTACAGGTCCTCGCCAGACGAATTGGAAGAAAAATAGTATTTTCTATCTTTTACCTTATTGGTCCGAAAATCTGTTGAAACATAACATTGATGTCATGCACTGCGAGAAAAACGTGTGTGATGCTCTTCTCGGTACAGTTATAGCAGTCGATGGGAAACCAAACAAAGATAACGTTAAGGCGCGGGAAGATCTTAAGAAAATGAAATTCAGGAAAGAATTGTGGTTGGCAACAGTAGGAAAGAAAACGATTCTAAAACGTGGAAAGTATACGTTGTCAGCGGAGAAGAGGAAGTTGTTTCTTGAGTGGTTACAGGTACAGAGGTTTCCCGATGGATTCGCGTCTAGTATGAGGAATAACGTTCACGCCGATACGGGGAAGATCATTGGAATGAAATCTCATGATTGTCATGTTATGATGCAGTACCTTTTTGTTTGTTGTCTCCCTGGGCTTCTAGATGATAAATCGATTAGCGACGCAATTATTGGGTTAGTTAACGTGTTTAGAGTCGTTTGTAACAAGAACCTGAGTAGGAAAGAGTTGGTGGATGGTAAGGCGAAAGTGGTTGAAGTGATGTGCAAGTTAGAAATGATCTTACCTCCCGCGTTTTTTGATATCATGATCCACTTAGTGATTCACTTATATGATGAAGCGTTGTTAGGGGGACCGGTTCAAATGCGGTGGATGTACCCATTTGAAAGGTATTTGAAGAAGTTGAAAGAGTATATTCGAAACCCGGCTAGGCCTGAGGGTTCCATAGCCGAGGTTTACGTGGCGGAAGAGACGTTGACTTTCATATCGCGGTATCTTAGTGAAGAAAAACAAAGTACAACGATCCAGGGAGATACAACGAACAACTGCCAGAACCAAAAGAGATATCCGTTTTCAATTCTCAGTGTACTCCTATTGGCAAGAAAGAGTCAGTTGCTTTACCAGCTCTTCAGAAGGAGCACGTCAGTTGGTATATTTTGAATAACTGCGACGAGCTCGAACCATATAGGACGTAAGTAACGTTTCTTTATATATATATATAAATATATAAATATATATATATATAAATATATATATTTATATATATAAATATATAATTATATAAATATATATATATTATATATATATATATAAATATATTAATATATAAATATATATATATATAATATATATATATAACTGTTGACCAAACACCTCGAACACTAACATTTGACCATAACTGTTGACCAAACACCCCTAACACTAACATTTGACCATAACTATTGACTAAACACCTCGAACATTCAAGTTTGACCCTAACTGTTGACCAAACACCCCTAACACTAACATTTGACCATAACTGTTGACTAAACACCTCGAACACTAACATTTGACCATAACTGTTGACTAAACACCTCGAACACTCAAGTTTGACCCTAACTGTTGACCAAACACCTCGAACACTCAAGTTTGACCCTAATTGTTGACTAAACACCTCGAACACTCAAGTTTGACCTTAACTGTTGACCAAACACCCCTAACACTAACATTTGACCCTTAACTGTTGACCAAACACCCCTAACACTAACATTTGACCATAACTGTTGACCAAACACCTCGAACACTAACATTTGACCCTTAACTGTTGACCAAACACCTCGAACACTAACATTTGACCATAACTGTTGACTAAACACCTCGAACACTCAAGTTTGACCCTAACTGTTGACCAAACACCTCGAACACTCAAGTTTGACCCTAACTGTTGACTAAACACCTCGAACACTAACATTTGACCCTTACCTGTTGACCAAACACCTCGAACACTAACATTTGACCATAACTGTTGACTAAACACCTCGAACACTCAAGTTTGACCCTAACTGTTGACCAAACACCTCGAACACTCAAGTTTGACCCTAACTGTTGACTAAACACCTCGAACACTAACATTTGACCCTTAACTGTTGACCAAACACCTCGAACACTAACATTTGACCATAACTGTTGACTAAACACCTCAAACACTCAAGTTTGACCCTAACTGTTGACCAAACACCTCGAACACTCAAGTTTGACCCTAACTGTTGACTAAACACCTCGAACACTAACATTTGACCCTTAACTGTTGACCAAACACCTCGAACACTAACATTTGACCATAACTGTTGACTAAACACCTCGAACACTCAAGTTTGACCCTAACTGTTGACCAAACACCCCTAACACTAACATTTGACCATAACTGTTGACTAAACACCTCGAACACTAACATTTGACCATAACTGTTGACTAAACACCTCGAACACTCAAGTTTGACCCTAACTGTTGACCAAACACCCCTAACACTAACATTTGACCATAACTGTTGACTAAACACCTCAAACACTAATTTGTGTGTGTATATCTTAATCCCAACAAGAATAAAAAAAGAAAAGAAATCAGGAAAAAAATATTTAAAAAAAAAAAAGGTTACCGACGACATTAAACCTTTACCGACAACATTATTGAATTGAATGTCGTCGGTAAAATTTTAACGACGACATTCGATTCAAGAATGTTGTCGGTAAAGGTTTGCCGACGAAATTCAATACCCCAAGTCGTCGGCAAACGCAAATCCAAATTTTATTGGCCAAAAGTGGGCGGTTCTTTTTTCCCGCCCAAGGGTTTACCGACGACTTGCGAAAAGAAGTCGTCGGTAAACCAAGACACGCAACAGTCGTGCGTACGACTGTTTGACGCGTGTCACGTTTAGCGACGAGTATGCCCTGTTTACCGACGACTTGGCTTGTCGTCGGTAAACAATTATTCTATTAAACCCTACCGAGCTTCATTTCTGAAACACAAACACACCAAAACACTCTCAAAAAAGTCGATTCCGAGGAAGAAGGAGCTGTTCCGAGCCATTCCAACACCCCTATAACATCAATTGTAAGTGATTCCATGCCAAAACTTAATCATTTCTTCAATTTTTTTCATTTTTCTAAATCAAATCCTAACTTTTTTTTTGTTTTTGATTTTCCTCTACTCTTGCTTGGCATGGATTGCTGGATATATTCAACATAATCTCCACGTAACAGGTACCACAAATCCGAAACAAAACCTTTTTTTTTTTAATTTTCGAATTGATTTTTTTTTTTAATGTTCTATTGAATTTCTTGTTAATTCCGAGATTCTGTGATGGATTTTAGATTCTGAATATGTATTTTGTTGTTAAATATACCATGTAACATGATTTTTTTGTTAATTTTTAGAAAAATTAGGGTTTGGTATAGAAATGTTATTTTTTGCTTGATGTTTAGAAATGTAAGGATTAATTGTTAATTTGTGTAAGTTAAATATGTTGATATTGGTGAAATTTATGGAAATATGAAAACTCTAGGGACTAAAATACAATTTAGGGACTAAAATGCCATTTAGGGACTAAAATGCAATTTAGGGAATAAAATGCAATTTAAAAAAATTTACATTTTTTAAGAAATTAGGGTATTTTAGGCAAATATGAAAACTATAGGGACTAAAAATGCAATTTAGGGACTCAATTTAAAAACTATGAAAATATATATATTTTTTAAAATTTATATGGGTGTTTTTGTAATTTTTAATTTAAAAAGGTCAAAAATGCAATTTATAGTAAAAATCTAATTTATTAATTTTATTTAAATTATAGATGGCCGATGTGATGCCTAACTACCACCGGGGTGACGGCAACGGAGAAGATCCGAACCCGAATCAACCCCCGAACTTGAACGATTGTAATCAGCCGCCTGATAAATATAAATTAATTTATAAAATTCAAGTAATATAAATTACTAAATTAAATAATATACTATTCTTAAACAGTTAAGCGAAAGAGGAGACCCCGAAATGTCTCGACTCTCAAAACCGCCAACGATGCTAAGGAGAAGCTAGGTGGGCCCCTTCCGGTAGATTTCTGTATCCTCGATGACACGTGGAACCCATTCGGAGAATATGGGAAACACGTGGCCCAAGTGGTGGGTCTCGCGGTTCGAGAATCAGTCCCTCCCTACTACCCCTCGTGGAGTGCTGTTCCACCCGTACTAAAGAAAGCGATCCTCGAAAAACTCGAGGAGTTCATCAACCTAGAGGAGTGGAGGGCCCGCAAAGATTGGAAATTTATTAGCGGGAAGCTAACCCATTCTCAGTCCGCTGCTTACAGACGGTGGAAGTATGACTTGAAGGCCGATTATGGCGATTCGGATGAGTGTCCACCTGATGTGCTTCCCGAGGATTGGGAGCTAACCCTTGAGATGTTTCATGACCCGAATAAGAAGGTAAAATTTTAATTTAATTATTTTATTATTAAATTATTGTTTATTTATTTTTTTAAGTTGAATTGTAACAGGCTCAGTCGGAGATTAATAAGAAGAATCGGCAGAACCAGAAAAGGCCGAACAAGTCTGGTTCTCGGAACCAAACCCAGACCCGCCATGAGATTATCGAGGTATAATTTGTTAAAGTAAAAATAAATTTTATTAGTTATTTAATTTAATTTTTTAATAATTATATTTTTTTATGTATATTTTATAGGGTAAGCCGAAGATTAATACGAAGGAGCCCCTGAGCTATATAGACGAGCAGACCCAAGAGGAGGTCCCACTTCCACAGATGGGCGGATACTTCGAGTACTTGGGCTATGATGGGGCGAAGGGCAAATGGGTCGATGATAGATGGGAGCAGGCTAGTGTAAGTTTTTATTTAACTTAAAATTTATTTCTTTGTTAGTTTTTATTTAACTTTAAATTTATTAATTATTTATTTTAAATTATTTTATTAAAGGGACTTTATCGGGAGAAGCTTAAGGAGCGGGTTATCGAGACGGGGACCCAATCGGCTGAGGATGTTCCAGTGGAGGAGCAGATAGGAGCGTTGAAGGAGACGGTTCAGGAGGTGATGAAACCGGCTAAGAGTAGACACTGGATCCCTTCGATCGGAGCTGTCTTCAAGAAAAAGAAGGACCCGAAGCCGGCTGTTTCGGACGAGATCGCGAAGAAGAACGCGAGAAAGTTACAGCGGATATTCGACGGGATGAACGAGCTCCGCGCAGTCCAAGGATTACCTCCTATGCCGGATGACGATGCTCCACCGAGCTCCTCTAGGTCCGGTGATTTTTTCACGAAGTTGCTCAACGGCCTCAATGAATCTCGTGAAAAGAATGGTCTCGATCCGCTCTCCGATGAAGAAGAAGATGAAGATAGTAGTGATCGAGGAGAAGATCGAGGAGAAGATCTATCGGGCCCGTGATTGATTTTCGTTTAAGACTTTTATTTTATTTAAGTTTATATTTTTGACTTTTATTAAGTGTTTATGTAATATTTTGACTTTTAACCCCGGGGTTTGACTTTATTGCCCGGGGTTTGACTTTATTGCCCGGGGTTTGACTACCCGGGTTTATTTATCTTTTTATGAATATAATCCATGATTTCTATTTATATTCATGATTTCATAGTATATTAATTTATAAAAAATCGAAAAACCAATTTAAATTTAAAAAAATAATTAAAAAAAATTAAAAATTAAATTTAAAAAAAATTAAAAAATAAAACAAAAATCACAATACCGACAACATTCATGTAAAGAATGTCGTCTGTAAAGATTTAAAAAAAAAAAATTAAAAAGCACAACAACGACGACATTCATGTAAAGAATGTCGTTGGTAAAGATTGTAAAAAAAATATTATTTACCGACGAAACACAAAAAAATAAAATTGTCGGTAAATTATTAAAATTCAAAAAAAAACTATTTAATTATCTGGATACCGACCACGTCGTCGTCGGTAAGTTGTTTATTTACCGACAAAAACGTTTGTCGGTAAAGTGATGCGTTTTACCAGCGACATGTCAGGAAGTCGTCGGTAACTTAATGTTTACCGACGAAAACATTTCCGTCGGTAAAAGTTGATGTGTTATCGACGAGGAGCCAAAACAGTTGTCGGCAATTATGATTTTACCGACCAACTTCTAGGGACGACAGGTTACCGACGAGTGGTCGTCGGTAAACCTGTTTACCGACGAATTTGAGTTTTTTACCGACGATAGCTGTCGTCGGTAAATACGCGACCTGCTGTAGTGTGGATAGCTAGGGTCCATGGTCTATTTTTAGGTGTAGCATCTTTATGCCCATGTGTCAGAAATTACTTATGTGAACAATATTTTTAGTCAAAGAAGTAAATAGAGTGTGCCTTTGAACCTATTGTTTATGCAGCTAGTCCAAGAGCTGATAATTTCTGTTAGTCCGAGTAAGCTCTTAATCCCGAAGTTACAACATATTTTTTGAGATAAAATGTTTATATATAACATAAAATTTGCTTTATAAATAAAATTAATTTTTTTAGAACCCATTGTTTTCCGGCAAAATTAAAATGTAACATCTGTATTTTTCAAAGAACATCGTGAGTATTGGGTTATGAAAGAAAAATCTATGTAATTTAAAGGCTTAACAAAATTCCATTTCCTCTCATGGATTCAAAATACTTACTTAAAACACAAAAAACACATATCCGTGGTTAACAAACTCTATTTTGGAATACTGTGACTTTTTTTGGGTATTGTTAGACCTTCTCCAGCAGCTGGCGCCAAATGAATATTTACTAAAAAAAAAATTTAAAAAACAAACTATAAAACCAAGTTGAGTTTTTTTTATTTTTAACATATTTAAAAAAATAATTGCAATAAAAACTTATTCGACAAAATAATTACACAATTAACCTATAGGCGCTCCTCCAAGGAGCGCCTCTTTCATTTAGTCAACCCATTAATTCAAAGCCCGCTAATTAATTTAATACAAAAGCGCTTCTTTGAAGAACGCCTTTACTTAAAAAAATAGACTTCTTTGGCCAACGATCTGTCTTATGATACATAAAAGCCTTGTTTATGAGAAAGAAAATCAGGAAATCTTTTTTGATTAAGAAGGCATAACTATAAACTCTAGCATATATGTATCAAAAATTACAAAAAGAAAAACCAAGTTGCATACATCAGAATTTACTATTATACAATGAACAATGTAGAGTACACCAGAAATTACTATTGTATAATGAACAATGTAAAGTAAGGGTTGTTTAAACCTAAAAAAGCTGACCCAACCCTCAAATTATTATATAGGGTGTGTGCAAACCTGCCCACAGTATATTACTAAAAGACATAGCAAAAACCATTGGGACTAGCTCAATGGCCAGGATACCTGTCTCTCATCTAGGAGATACAGGGTTCGAATCCCCTCATCCTTGTTATTTCTTGAGCCCTTAAAGGGGGTAAGCAAGAGGTGGAAGGTTCGAGTCCCCTCCCTGAACATGGGTAACCTGTTCCCATTAAATGGGAGTATGCATGAGGAGGCGTGTATATTTCCTATGGGAATTAGTCGTGGTGCGCGTAAGCTGGCCCGGACACCCATACATCAAAAAAAAAAGACATAGCAAATGGAGATGAGGGGTTTCAGTCCCTGCATCTCAAACCATCTAGTTAGCTTATCATAAGGTATTTTTTCTATTAAAAAATAATTAAAGGGTCAAATTTATATTTTTCAAAACTTAAGGGACCATGGTTGTCGATCCACCAACTTCTTGGTACCTTCGCTCCCTCCCTCCCTTGCCTCAATCAGCAAACTGAAAATATTTTCATAAATTTAATTTCAGAGTCTCAATTCGACCATTCATGGTCACAGTTATAACGCAGGGACTAAATCTCAAACTTTTGAAAATTTGAGTGATGTATTTTTGCATAACAGTAGTTTGGGGCCTGCACATTTATTTCATATTAAAAATGCTTATTTATTTCATATTAAAACTGTTGTAAGGGCTTTTTAGAAGCTGATTATCCAAGCTTTGGGAGTAGTTAATTTGGGGTACAATAATCCAAGGACCAAACTGCAATTCATGAACCTGGATATGATCACTAACCTGTAGCTTGTGTTCATAAAAATGCTAACATCTATAATCCACAAATTCCTAATGGACAACCAATTCAAAATTAGAAAATTATCACCATCTTAGCTTAGCTTCAGATGGACATTTGGTCCAGTACCATCACTAAACAAGGCTTTTATCTACTATAAGACAGATCGTTGGCCAAAGAAGTCTATTTTTTTAAGTAAAGGCGCTCTTCAAAGAAGCGCCTTTGTATTAAATTAATTAGTGGGCTTTAAGTTAATGGACTGGCTAAATGAAAGAGGCGCTCCTCCGAGAAGCACCTATAGGTTAGTTGTGCAATTATTTTATAGAATAAGTTTTTGTTGCAATTATTTTTTAAAAATATGTTACAAATAAAAAAAACTCAACCAAATTGCTCACTCCAGACTTTTTGGGATACCTATGAAAGACCAAATGTAGGTTATTTTTATTAGATTCGTATTGTGAATTTAGGTTGTCAGATTTATTGAAGAATATCACTGATTTGGGTTATCTCTTGAATTATGAGGGTTTTACTCTTTATAAAGCATCAAATCATGGGACTCACAAAACTCACATGGCATCCCTTCCCTGGCTCCCCATATACACTATTTTCAGCACATCACATCTCATACGTTAAAAGGCTTCCAACGGTCATAAATTGGTCAGGATTTGTATAAAAATATAATAGACATCACATCTGTAATTAAAATTAAAACAAATAATTTTGAAAAACTGTAAAAGTAATGGGATTAGGTTAAAAATAATTCAATTCCTTAGAGTTTTAATGGCAAAAGTCTTTTTTTTTAACCTTAATTTGGGTTCTTTGCAAAGCCGCTTGATGATGGTGGTGGAAATTGGTCCTGGAGTGGAGCGGTTTTCTTGTGCATAAGAGGGGCTTGGTCGGCTTGGTGGGAAGGTCCGTTGATTATGGTGGTGGAAATTGGTCCTGGAATGACGGATGTTTTCTGTGCAGAAGCGGCTTGGTAAGACCTGAGTGTGAAGAGATTTCTTTTTGTTTTTCGTTCCAACGCGAGTTTTTCTTCTTTTTTTTTGTTCTAAGTTCCAATGCGAGTTGAAGTGTGAGACTCTTAGCGGCTTGGTGGAAATATACAATAACAGAATTAAAAATTTGAAAATTTATAAGAAGATTGTGGAAAGTAGTTTAATAAGATATTAATTAAAAATAAAAAATTATAATAAGATGGCCCATATATAATCTAACGACTGAAAAATATAGAGAGAATTAAGATATTTCAGGCTATTGATCTAATTTCGACAATTCAAACCATTAATCTAAAGGCTAAAAATTATATAAAAATTATCTAAAGGCTATTAAATATGGAAAGATATAGGAGATATTTTGGGTCGTTGGCCCTTCTCCCATACTATATATATAAATATATGTATATATATATGATCTTCTTAAGGCGTATCTTCGCCTAAACGGTGAGAATAAAATTGTTCCTTGAGAGCTAATTTGTTAGTTAATTTTTTTGACATGCATAATTTATCTAATTTCAATTATAAAGCAGTGACAAATTTCTCCTTTAAAATGTCTTGTAATATATGATTTGAGAGATGGAGTTGAATATATGATAAAGCTTTGAAATCTCTATATATCTACATCGGTCATAGTCGAAGGCATTTTATCAAATCTCAATAGTGTTTCATCTAAATGCATCTAAGCGAGCACAACTCGCATCTTAACTTGTAATAATTAGAATCTCGTCCTATATCGGAATTTCAAATTTTACACTTGTCATAATAACAAACTAAAGAATAATTACAAGAAAGTAGCAAAAATTATTGAAAATTTTGTATCAGCCGGCCTCGAAAACAGATTTAGGACGTTGAAAAACCTAAACGCCTTTCGTCAACTCGGTCAACAAATAAAATAGCCACGGTCAAATTTGTAGTCAAAGATAAAGGCAAAAAAAAATGAAAAAGTAATCACAATTTAGAGAAACCAACCTCGAAAATGGGTTCGGGTTGACAAACCCGATAGTGAAGGTCAATTCAGAAAGTCAACGTGTAAAGGTTTTTGGTCAACATTCAGTCGCTAGTCAACGGTCTAACATATTAATAATATAATAATAATTTCTCTTAATTTTTTTTTTGTTACATAGGAGAGCCACTTTGGACTCGGAGTCATTGACTCGGTTCGAACCTGAACCACTAGATTGGATGACCAAGGTCCTGGCCAGTGAGCTAATCCCACCTGGTTATAATTTCTCTTAATTCAAAAATTGAGTATGTTTGTATGAAAAAAAAAAAAAGAGCCAATTATAGGTAAATGCCTATTTAAAAATTTATTTAAAAAAAGGTGCCCCCAATAAGACATTTTATAGAAAACAGCTCCACCCCAAAATACCCTTACAAATGATAATTAAAAAAAAGAAAAAGAAAATAGATATCAGTTATTAAAGTATAAAAGAAAAAAAAGAAAAAAAAACAATATACACACACGACACACAAAAACACACACCACACACAAAACACATAGTAGAAGAAACGAAGAGCATGAGAAGTATCGGCGGCAAACGGCGGAGACGGTGAACAAGAAAGAGACAGTATACTCCGGCGAGCAAACTAGGAAGCAACATCTATCGATCACACTAAATATTAGACTCCAAAATCCAAAAGAAAACCATAAGTAAGTAAAATATAATCCTATTTTTATGTTAATTTTGAGGTTTTTGAAAGTGTTTTTTGGATTAGAAACTATTTTTGTGTGATTCATGTTGATTTTGTTAGATTTCTTACACATTTCTTATTCAAATCTTACTGATTTCTAACTAATTTTCTTCCTGATTTCTATAAAAATCTGAATTTAGAAGTTTCTAGGGTTTAAAATAGGATTTTATGATGAATGCCATCTAATATTGTCATCAACAGGAACGAAAATTGGATTAGAGCCCTAATATATGTTTAATCTGTAAAACAGGGACCTATAGTGCAATTATTTCAAAAAAATTGAGGAATAACTGTGAAATATACAAAATAGGGGTCTGGGACTGAAATTTAGGTAAATATTATGCATATTATAGACCGAATGTGTAGTTTAGGGACCTTATAGTGTAATTACTGCGTAATATAGAATTCTACAGCATGTTTTTCGTAACTGTATTAAACATGGAATTCCATGTTTAATACAATTATCAAATCATGAAATTACATGTTTTGAAAACTGTATTATAGACCGAATGTGTAGTTTAGGGACCTTATAGTGTAATTACTGCATAATATAGAATTCTGCAGCATGTTTTTCGAAACTGTATTAAACATGGAATTCCATGTTTAATACAATTATCAAATCATGAAATTACATGTTTTGAAAACTGTATTATAGATTGAATGTGTAGTTTAGGGACCTTATAGTGTAATTACTGCATAATATGGAATTCTGCAGAATGTTTTTAGTAACTGTATTAAACATGGAATTCCATGTTTAATACAGTTATCAAATCATTAAATTCCACGTGTTGATAACTGTATTATAGATAGAATGTGTAGTTTAGGGACCTAATAGTGTAATTACTGCATAATATAAAATTCTGTAGAATGTTGTTAGTAACTGTATTAAACATGGAATTCCATGTTTTGAAAACTGTATTAAACATGGAATTAACACAATTCAGGCTACTAATATGTTTTCTTGTGCTTGGAGTTTGTATAAAAACAGGTGAAAATGGCACCAAGAAGAAAAGTTATCAAGTCAAGACTACTAATTTGTTTCTTGTGGTTGGAGTTTGTGTAAATACAAGTAAAAATGCCTCCAAGAAGAAGATTGACTGATGAACAAGAAGATGATAAGATACAAGCACTGAAAATGAAGAACTACTAGCTATTCTAGGTGATGATCAGCCCCTCGATGGATTATGTTCATTGAAGAGTGTAAATGCAGTTCAACGAAAACAAAGATCAAAGAATCAGTTATCTAAACGAATATTGATGAATGTGTTGACGTTTTTATTATTGTATTGAAAATAGTATTTTGTATTTAGTTGCACTTATTTTGGAATGTTTTAGATTGTAATGTTTATAGTGACTTGTTGGTTTATTAAGTATTATGAAGGATTTGATTAGAAATGGAAATTGATTAGTATTTCATATTGTGAAGGATTTGATTAGAACAGTTTTGATACCAACAAAAAACTCAAAAAAGCAGGCAAAAGCCGCAACACATTAAAATGACTTGTAAATTCCATGTTTGAAACATGAAATTCCATGTTTGAAACATGGAATTCCATGTTTGAAAACATGAAATTCCATGTTTGAACATGAAAATTTACTAACCTGCACACTAACAACTTAAGATACTCGAATCGAAACCTATACAGAAAGATAATAATTATAAAGGAATGAATCACAACACAATATAAAAAAAAGGATCCAAAACATAACAATGGAAACTGTAAAAATTGTTAAACCGGTGAATATTGAACAACTGTTACAAGAATATAATGATCATAAAAAATAATCATAGAGCAACTTGACAATTTATGGCATTGACCGACGTGACTGATTAGTTGACTCCAACAGTTGCTTTTCAGAACCAAATCTTTGTGACCACCAAATGTATGCTACTTGGGATCGTGGAAACACGTAATCGAAAACAGAATCGAGAGTCGGTAAAAGATCAAACAAACGCATCGAGCGTTGAGAACCGAACATAACTACAGCCATAACCATCTGCAGAAAACAATTCATGAAATAAGTACTAGAATACAATAACACAAACAAAGGAAGAAGTAGAAAAGGGAAAAAATTCTGTGTAGTTGCAGAATTCTATGTTTTAAACATGGAATTCCATGTTTCATACAGTTTGATACTGTATAAAACATGGAATTCTGCAACTACAGAAACCTCTTCACAGAATTCCATGTTTTAAACATGGAATTCTGCAATTGCACAAACCTCTTCACATAATTACATGTTTTAAACATGGAATTCCATGTTTAAAACATGGAATTCTGCAACTGCATAAACCTCTTCACAGAATTACAACCCAAACACACAATATACTGCGAGTAAAACAGTTTAAACACAGAATTTAGCTGTATAGAAGCAAAAAATGAACAAGATGAAGAATGTAACACAGAATTTACAGAAAAGTAAGCAAAATATGAAGAAATGAAGAGTGTAAACACATTATCATAACAAAAAGAGCTTAAACACAAAAATTTGCTAATATCAAAGCAAAATATGAACAAAACTAAGAATATAAACACAAAACAAGCAATTAGAAGAGAAAATCCTTCAAAACAGTAGAATTGCTACAAGTTGTAAAGTAGAATGAAAATGTGAATCAAAATGCTTTAAAAATAGAGAATACATACACATGTATACGTATATATAGAAACTAAAACCTGCAAATCAGCAAAACAACAAAATGAAATCAAAAATTCAAAAAAAAAAGAGCCGAGAGAGATAGAGAGCGTGAGAGGTAGAAGAGAGGTTAGTTTACCTTTAGAGAAGAAGAAAAAACCGAGTTAGATTCGTGAGTTAGCTTCGTGAGTGAGCTGCGTGAGCTTCGTGAGCTTCGCGTAGCTTATCAATGGAGGAGATGGAATAAAACGGTTAGAGGAGAGAGAGAGAGAGAGAGAGAGAGAGAGAGAGAGAGAGAGAGAGAGAGAGAGAGAGAGAGAGAGAGAGAGAGAGAGAGAGAGAGAGAGAGAGAGAGAGAGAGAGAGAGGATCTGTGTGTGAGTGTGTGATAATAATTGGGGAATTAATTACCTAGTTTATAATAAGTAGTATTTATATTGGGTAAAAAGGAAAAAGAAATAATTAAGGGGAGTTTTTTTCTAATTACTTAATTAAGAAGGCATTTATCTCTAAATAAAAAAGTTAGAGGCTTAAAAAAATTAGTAGCCTAATTAAGGAGGCATTTTTCTCCAATTACAAAAAAAAAATGGAGTATGTCTGATGTAGTAACTCGTAACATATTCAAGCCCTACCGGAGGAGCGAGGAATTGGGAAAATATCTTGGAGTGCCTATCCTATCAGCCAGGAGACCGAGAGGTTTTTATGGAGAATTCATTACGAAAATTCGCAACAAATTAGCTAAATGGAAAGGGAGTGTTTTATCTCTTGCTGGCCGCATCACTCTTGCACAATCGGTGCTTAGTGCGGCCCCAATGTATATCATGCAAGTAGAAAAGCTTCCAAGTTATGTTTGTCACGAGATCGATAAAATCAGGCGCGAATTTATATGGGACATCACAGAACAACAGAGTCATATTAATTGGGTAGCATGGAAGGATATTTGCAAACCAAAGTCATCAGGTGGCTTGGGTTTCCGACTCGCGGAAAATATGAACAAAGTGCTTCTAGGAAAATTGGGTTGGAAAGCGATTCAAGATGAGAGCACCATCTGGACAATTATCATGAAACAGAAATATTTCATTTCGAGTCACTTACATTATTGTTCGAAAGCTAGTGATTCGAGAATGAGCAGGGCCATCGTGGAAGGTATTGTCTTAGTTAGACGGGGATCCCGGTGGCTCTTGAATAATGGGATGGAGGTGTGTTTTTGGCTAGACGTGTGGGTGGGGGATCGTCCCCTAATTGACTTCGCAGTTGGTGAGGTGGGGATGGAGGAGAGAATTCGGAAAGTTAGAGAATATGTACTTGAGAATGGGTCTTGGCATTGGGATGCTTTTCAACATCTCTTGCCGGCCTCTAAAGTATTGGAAATTGCACAAGAGAATATGCAAATTGGAATTGACATGAAGGATCATTTATCTTGGACAAGGGATATTCACGGAATTTATACTACTAAATCAGCGGCATGGGATTTCGAAACTAATGAGACACCATAGGTTATTGAGTGGGGTAAAATATGGAAGCTTAGGTGTCCCCAACGCATTAGAGTCCTAATTTGGAGGGCGGTACGAGAAAGGCTAGCGACTTGTGGAAACTTAAGCCGAAGAGGGGTGGTGGAATCCGGGATATGCCCGAGTTGTGGTCTAGAGGATGAAACAGCAATTCATGTTTTTAAAGAGTGTTTTAAGGTAAGAGAGGTTTGGGGTGTAGTCCGGAAGAAATTTAGTGAGCATGAGAAATGGGGTAGCGAGGATCAGGTTGGGTTTTCCGAGTTAAAGCTGGGAGTTTATAATGTATCAGGGACCTCGGGTGCAATTTTGAACAATTTGGGGAATGAGGAAATGGAGCGGAGAGATCAGCTCCTTCATGGCTCGAGCAGTAGGACAAAAGGTATGGGTATTACGCGTACAGGTATGACAAGGACAAGGTCTGGTTTGCACTTCCGGGATGAGCACAGGGACCTGGAGTGCAATTTTCGGCAGCAGCACACCAGCGGTTCAGGACGAGAGAGGAGCAGAATTTTGGATGCGAGGCAGCAGTTTTGTCGAGAAGCGGGAAGCGAGCAACAGGTGGAAAATTCAAGAGTGGTAGCAGGTGCCGTTTCGGGGGAAGAACAGGGATTACATGGTCATGAGTGGTGGAATAAAAACCTGTCAGAAAAAGGGGTATATTCTGGAGTCGATTGGAAGATATTTTTTGGCGCGTTAATAGATACAATTTGGAAAATTCGAAATGATATTGTTTTCAATAAGGGTGCTTACCCACCAGCTATTGCAGTAGTTCGAAAAGCTTTATTCATGGCGGTTAATTGGTCAAGAGTTTGGGGAGATATTCCGGGTCGAGAGAGAAAACACACGGAACAAATGTGCTTTGTGGGGTGGAGTAAACCAAAGAAGGGCTTTAAGCTGAATACGGATGGAAGTCTCAATACATGTAGGAGATGCGGGGGTGGGGAGGAGTAATACGTGATAATGAGGGCAATTGGATATGCGGGTTTTCGATGAAAGTGGACTGCGATATAGTTACGGGCATTGAGATCATGGCACTCAGTCACGGTCTTACTTTGTTAGAGGAATTAGGCTTAGAAGAAGTGGAGATAGAATTGGACTCTCGAGAAGCATTTGATATCATTGGACAAGCTCAAGGTAATCGAGGACCGGTGGCGAGTTACATTGATAGGATCAAGCAAGTCCTTGGGAGGCACTCATCATTTCGAATGAAGAATATATTGAGAGAAAGTAACTACTGTGCAGACTGGTTAGCAAAGCTAGGGATTTCTCAGATTGAGCAATATCAAAGACATAACGATCCTCCGAAGGGCGTATGGGACATTATCACCCGAGATCGGATTGGATGGAAGACCCCACGCATGATCTTTAGCCCAGGCTTAGTGCATGATGTGCTAGATTAGTATATTGTTCTTTGTTTGAATTTCACGATCCGCTAGGATCTCCCTTGTAATGGGAAAAAAAAACATATTCAAGCCCTCCCATGAAAAGGAAAATCATATTCATATACTAGCAACTGGTACTCCCTCCGTCCCAAAAAAAGTCAATTCTCATTCTGTTTGAAATTTATTCGACAACCATACAAACTTATTTAACTACATATATTCCGTTCTCTAATAAAAACTAATCGAGTATTTTGGTTCCTTGTTAGGATATAAGAGCCCCCAATGCTTTTCAAATTCTGGGTTCTTATTTTCATTAAACATAGAAAATATGTAAGCTTCAATAGGCTTTCCAGGCCTTTTTGGACTACCTTGTTTCACATGCTCAATCACACCGTTATTATAACTCCTTGCATTTTCAGTCGTTGTTCCAACACCTCCTGATGAAGGCCAACCTGTTTCCGAAACAACAATTTCGAGAGAACCACCACCTGCCTTCTCTAGTGCTGAATAAGTAGCATCCAATAGAGCAAAAAAAAGGTTCCGATAAATGTGATCCCCATCTTTCACCACATACGAATCAGCTTTAAAAATGGCATAATCTAATCGAACTCCACGAGGATTATTAGAATATGAAAAGTAAGGGTACAGATTGGCTAATAAGGGTGCATTGGTTTTCACTAAAAAGCCGATTATCGGGTCAATCCAGGATCGAACATCAGATCTAAAGGCACCCTTAGATGGAGGATATGATGATCCAAGAAGTCCAGTATCTATAGCTGTTGAAACTTTGATTTTGTCACCAAATCCAGCTGCGTTCACAGCATTGTATATATTTTGAATTGCACTGAGATGATATTTAGTGTACTGAGAACTGTTGCTCCGTACTGGACTGACTTCATTTCCAACTGTTATGTACCTACATGGATTCATGGATTATCAATGTTTTAACTAGTTGTATTAAAACCACACAACATTCCAAATAAATTTAACCACCAATATAATATCTCGGATGATCAGTAGGAGTTAGAGCCTCGCTATTGTTACCTGAACTTAACATCGGCATGATTCTTAATGACCTTTTGTACCCAGGCATCTGCATTGCTTTGGCTCGCAGCAAGGCTTGGCAGATCAGAGTTGTAAATCCCTACGATTAGTTCAATGTCAGTGCCTCTAAGAGCTTCAAGAGGCCCTGAATCGGAACCAAACATGCGCATTCTATGAATATTCATCTGCTTGTAAAGAGCTATTACTTCTGAAGATGGTGGTAATTGCCCAACTAGTCCATAACAAACTCCTACTTGAGCATCTGCATAAGATTGTATGAAGAATTAAATGTTGTAAGAAAATCATTAATGCATTTAAATTATATCCTAATTTATATACTGAAATACAACAAGCATTTGTAACTTATATTATTTCCATAAGAACATTAAAATATGTTATTAAATTTGCCAACTCAATCAAAAGTTCAAACAATTAGGAAAAAACATTATATTAATGAGATGTTAGTTTAGTAAAGTTTAGAGAGATGCCGAAAGCTTTAAAGAGTTAGATAAAGAAAGCTAAACTCATCTTAAATTGTCAACTTAACCGAAAATTTAAACCATTAAAAAAAACATTATATTAAGAGATATTACATTCCAATAACATAAGTAACTTCACAAATGTTGTTCGGTCCATAAGCTTAAACTGACATCATTATTAAGTTATAATTTAGCGTTCATGAAATCAAAATTATTGATGAGCTCGACTCGTACGTGTCCAATAAGTGCTTCATATTTTTTCTAGAATTATTAATTATTTTAATATTTTTAATATGCAAGGATTAATTGAAGAGTAAATAACACTTTTGCCCCCTGGGTTTATACGCGATTGACAGGTTGCCCCCTAACTCTTAAAATGCGCCTCGTTGCCCCCTAAGATTTGTTTTTGTGACCCGTTACCCCCTACTGCGTGTTCCGTCCATTTTTTCCGTTAAAAATGACGTGGCATTTCCATGTCACAATTTTTTTTTTTTTTTTTTAATCCAGATGTCAATTAATTATTTAATTAATTTAAACCAAGGGCAAAAATGGAATTTCATTAATAGGTTTTATAATATTAAATATAATTAATAAAATAACACCCCCCACCCCCACCCCACCGCACCCCCTACCCCCCCCCCCCCCCCCCCCTCCCCTTCTTCTTCTTCCCCTTCTTCTTCCCCGATGACCTGCAACTCCATTCTTAAAAAAAATGACGTGGCATTTCCATGTCACAATTTTTTTTTTTGTTTTTGTGACCCGTTACCCCCTACTGCGTGTTCCGTCCATTTTTTCCGTTAAAAATGACGTGGCATTTCCATGTCACAATTTTTTTTTTTTTTTAATCCAGATGTCAATTAATTATTTAATTAATTTAAACCAAGGGCAAAAATGGAATTTCATTAATAGGTTTTATAATATTAAATATAATTAATAAAATAACACCCCCCACCCCCACCCCACCGCACCCCCTACCCCCCCCCCCCCCTCCCCTTCTTCTTCTTCCCCTTCTTCTTCCCCGATGACCTGCAACTCCATTCTTAAAAAAAAAAAAAAAAAAAAAATCAATCTTTTTTAAAATTTATAAGCTTGCGTTCTTAATTTTTTTTTTTGTCGGTATGACCTTTTTTTCTGACAATATAAAATATAAGGCAATCAATACTCTGAAACTATTTTGTCTGTAGACTAGTATTAAGAACAATTTTACCTTTCTTAATTCGTGTGATACCAAAAACATACATCTTGGTATTATTCAAGAGTGTGAGTTTATTAACACGTTCCTTTCCACAATTAAATTACGGAGGAATATAATAATATATCACAGGCCATATGACAAACATTATACAATTTTCATTCTTCCATCTTAGAGGCAAAACCAGCAAATCTTCTTGACCTTGTAGTGATGGTCTGTACAATTCATGTGTTGATTTATCCATGGTGACATAGATATAGTTGTATAATGGTAAATAATGAGAAATAGGTCAGAAATAGAGTATGATACAACGAAACCTTGTATCAAAATTTAAATATTAATCTTGTATGGTCACAACTTTGTCAAACCTCGTGGTCTTGGTTGGAAGATTAGCTGCTGTTTTTTATGCTTCTCGAGCTATGCTAAGGTTTATATATCAAAGGACCTGCATTGCAATTATTTTCTCTATACAACCTTCTGCTGCTTATCCTATTATCATGGATGCAGCTACCAATCTTGCAGAAAAAAACGTTCATTCAAAAAAAACCCATAAACCTATCCGCCGCACCTCCACACCCTTCTCCCTTGCGATTCTTTTTCTGGTTTGGATTAGATCTAAAACAGCAGATGGGGTTTCAGATGGGCTTTGTTGGGCCAATTTCTGGACTGGTTTACTCCGTTCTGGGCTAACTTTTGTGTTGGTAAGGTTTGTTGGGTCAGTTTGGATTTGATTACTGCAAGCATTGATTTTTTTTTTTTTTTTTTTTTTTAAGAATGGAGTTGCAGGTCATCGGGGAAGAAGAAGGGGAAGAAGAAGAAGGGGAGGGGGGGGTAGGGGGTGCGGTGGGGTGGGGGTGGGGGTGTTATTTTATTAATTATATTTAATATTATAAAACCTATTAATGAAATTCCATTTTTGCCCTTGGTTTAAATTAATTAAATAATTAATTGACATCTGGATTAAAAAAAAAAAAAAAATTGTGACATGGAAATGCCACGTCATTTTTAACGGAAAAAATGGACGGAACACGCAGTAGGGGGTAACGGGTCACAAAAACAAATCTTAGGGGGCAACGAGGCGCATTTTAAGAGTTAGGGGGCAACCTGTCAATCGCGTATAAACCCAGGGGGCAAAAGTGTTATTTACTCTTAATTGAAAATGACTTCAAAAAATGAATTGATCTTTGCCTCCCTCATATTGATTTTTTTTGGTTATATAGGAAAGTCACTTTGGATTCGCAGTCATTGACTTAATTCAAACTTACACCATTAGATTAGATGACCAAGACCCTAATTACCTCATATTGATTTTGCTTGACATTAAAGAACAACATTTCTTTAAATAAAATAAAAATTAGTAATGATTATTATCACTTTTTTTTTTTACCTTTGTATCACATTCTATTTAATTTCTTTTTCATAATTATATATTTTCACTCTTTTTGATTTAATGTCATATAAAGTGATACATAAAAGATAATATAAGGGTAAACTAAAAAAAAATCATTATTCAATAAAAATTAAGTTATACCTATTTACTTCTCTTTTAATATTAAAATCTATTTAATCTCTTCTTGAGTTAATTGCTTAAAAGGTAAAAAAACATGTTATCTACGTCTTAATAAGTTCATGTCTCCTCCCGAACGTCCAATTATTAATCAGGTTATCTTTATTTTGTTAATGAGTTGCGATTTTATCCAATGAGTAACATATTTGTAACTAGTTGTGTGTGTTTTTTAAATAGGTTACCATGTATTTTTTTAATGAGTTAAGATTGTATGCGTTGACCTTTTGAAACAATCACCTTTGATTTTTTTTCTTCTACCAAGCTAAAATATTCCTTAGCAAATACAAAAATATCATTATTGCGTAACAAGATATTTTCTTAAATTTATTATTGTTTACATTTTTTTTATTATTATACTATGTAATATAAACTATATGTTTTACAAGATTTGAATATACATTTCTAAATTTATAATTATAACACTACCAATATAAATCATAAATTTTATATGAATGAAATATATCTCATTCACTTTGCCATTCTTTCTTCATTTTTGTATTCGAGGATAAATATATATTTATAATATATTCATTATAATAAAATTAAGAAATAGGTTGAGAAATTATTAATAGTTTAATTTTAGAAAAAAATATTACAAATGAGATTTATAACAAGAATTAAAATCATATTTAACCAAGTTTTAAAAGAAATATTTTTTCTAGGCTTATTTAAAAAATCATCTCATATTGTTTTAATAAGTTGAGTATATATTTCCTCTGTTCCATTGAAATTGTCTATTTACTAAAAATAATATTTTAAATATATTGTTCACTTAGGAGTTTAAGATACTTTTTTTTCTACTTATTCCACTTTTACCCTTATTAAAACATTAAAATTTATATTTCTAATACACATTTAAGATATCAAGATACTTTATGGTGAATGCATTTATTATGTTTATTAATATATGTGAAAAGCTAAGTGGACAAATTTAATGAAACGGAGGTAATATATTTTTTAAAAATTAACATAAATTTTATTGGACAATTTACTTATTTTGTGGAAATTTTGAATCAACCACCTTATAATAATAGTACTATTATGAGAAACGACAAATTTGATTCGTAATCCAACTACCTTAACTAGGAAAATATGTTACAATAACGGATTTTTTATGGCTTTTCAATGTATTCAGGTCTCCACACATTCCAAATATAGACCTTATAACCATAGATAAATATAGACCTTATAACCCGAAAATTACATCTAAAAGTAGTTGGATGGCTCCGTCTTTTATGCAAAAATTTAGAGATTTGTCAATATATACTAGATATTATATTTCCATTATGCATGTTCTTCTTTGACGTAGGATTTAGATATTTTATGTGTAAACTTCTACCAGAAAATTGATCAAATCTTACTAGTACTATTTTCTTTACTTTTAATATTAATGTGTTTTGAAAAAAAAAACCAAAAAAGTCACGAATATACTTTCTCTATCCAGATTTCTTTATCCAACTTAAAAAAAAAAAAAGAAACATACAATATTAAATTTTTTTTACAAAACCAAATAATTTTTTCTTCATTTTTAGTACTAATTAATTAGTTATAAGGAGTAATGTAATATATGACCATACTTTCCGACAAAAAAAAAATGACCAGACTTATTACATAATTGTGATTTTATAAAAAAAGGATTAATAAATATTTTTTCAATTCTTATATATCAAAAAAATAGACATGTAAATTTGAATAAGTATATTTATACTTAGGGTAAGACTTTCATTTGGATGGTCCAATATTTACATTGCATCTATGCTATTGATTATTAATTTATTTCAATTTTATTTGTGCACCATTTTGGTGTACAGGAATTAAAAGGAGAAAACTAGCTTAATTTGGAGAAAAAATGACATGAATATGATTAGATGATTTAACCTTTTTCATGTTAGAAGTGATAAAATGATTACACATAACAATGATAGTACGTAGCATGCATGTACTTGTAATAATTAATATTATACAATCAGAATAGTGACAATATTGCAAGAATGGTGACTCAAAAGAAATGCCAAAGTTGCCGCTGGACAATGCGGTGAACAAAGAGACAAATAGCCAGCAAACTATTAATCCAATTTCTACCGTTGGAAAGTAATAATTGATAAATTTACTACCACCAATACCATCGGGATTAGTTTGTAAGAGCGAGCAAATTTGTTAAGGGGAGAAAATCAAAGGAATTGCTGAACAATAACAGAACATAATAGATATAAATACATTAATAACGGATCTGCGCTTCAAGCGAGATCCACGGTGGCGGTTATGGAGCTTTGTGCTGCGTGATATACTGTGCCGGCCGGTGGTAAGTTACAGGTGTGTGGTGGTTTTCACGGTGGTGGAAGAAGGTAGTACGGTGGTTATTAGTGGTGGCTTGGGGTTGTGTGGCGGTTGCACGGTGGTGGTGTGGGTTTTACGAGCAGCGGTTCTGATCTGGGAAAGAGAGGATTCCGATCTGGTATTCAACAGAGTGGAGAAAGAGGTTTCAGTTCAGGTTTTTTGAAAGAGAAGGGTTTCAGAGAGTGTTTAAGTTAGACTAATAATTTAAAAAATTAATAATTTAAGAATGGTATTTGTGTCAAATATTTTGAGAATAAATTAAATATGTGACTATAGTGAAAAGAAAGATGGAAACTGTGTCCTAATTAAATCCTAACTACATTTGAAGTTTCTTTAGTCTAATAATTATCAAAGACATCTATGTAAGGTCTCTTTATGCTCTACTTAATTTCATGTTTATGGAAGAAGACGTGTTACGTACCTGCAGTATTATGTGGTGGAATAAGTAATATTCCTAAGAGAAGTAGTAGTATAGCAGCCATGGAACGCAACGAGTAGTGCAGTATGGTTACCGGTCGCTTAAAGGGAAAGTGCCAGCTTTGACAAATGTTTATGGCAGAACAGAGTCGATCTAGGAGGAAGAGATTGAAATATATATAACACCGAATTAATGCAGTGATGCGTCATGCATGCATAGCTGATATCATATATATGATCAGAAACATTAAATTATATATGGAATACGTGATACTTTATCTTTTTTTCAAGCATACGTGATACGTAGTTGGACAATATTGACATTGTAACAGGAGGAAAGCAAAAGACTATTAAATCGGTTGATTTAGATTTAAAAAATTATTTAAATAAGATGATATTTTACGGTAAAACATTTATAAATTAATAATCGACAAATTGATAATCTCAAAAAAAAAAATAGTTTATCTAGTCTCAACTTCGAACAAGTATAAAATTAGACTATATAAAATAATAAAATAATAACTTTTGACAGACAAAAATAAAAAGTTAAAATTAAGATCATAAGTATATATATATACTGGTGGGATGTGACAAACATGTAAGAGTGTGCAAATTGTTATCTAATTTGTTCACATTTACCATTATAACACTTCATAAGTTTTAAAATAGTCAAATTATAAAATATATTAGCTACAAGAACACCACAATAATATATATATATAATATATATATATATATATATATATATCATATCAAGATAATTACAAAATTAAATGTAACATTAATATAATACATAAAATACTACAACGTTTTCATTCATAAAATGTATACACATAAACATGTCTTGTTTACAATTTAATATCTAGCATTCTTATTTTAGACTGAATAATAAAAATAATAAATTATGTGCGTTTTTGTTGATAATCTTCATACCTTTTGATGGAGAAGTTTAGACTGGATTTTTGGTTCGCTTGTGTAATTCGGTTGTAGCAAATTGAATGTAACCCTTGCATACGGGGATGATAGTAACAATAACAAATTTTCTATCGTATAATGCTATAATTAAGGAATTTAGTAGGAATGTGAATAAAATAGAATCTGTTATATAAGATATTTATGCCACATGATCTAATTAAATCGTTGATTGTAAGGGTAGAATTGAGATAACTCTAAAAATCTGAACCTTTTGGGTGGGTAATAATTAGTGGAATGTATGGGCATGGGTTATTGGGCTATTGGACTTTAATAGCTAATATCTCTCATGAAAATAGTGTCTTCTTTATATCTTTCTCCAAATGTCTCCGCTCCATCGCTTTAATTCTTTTTTTACACTGTCAATTGAAAATATATAACATCAATTAAAGTGTAGGCTACAGGCCGACCAAATCAACCAATATTGGTATATTTTACAGATTAGAAAAGAACACTAGGCCACCGTAAAGGAATTATCGGTCCATGATAAAAGGAAAAATTGATATTTTTTCAAGTGTATTTAGTCATTTAGTCATATGCCATCTAATTCATTAATAGATCAAATGATGTGAGAAATCTTCCATGATAGAAATTTAATCATCCATCTTTAAATCTCTTGGATCATAGGTTGGACTCGGCCTGGCAAACGGACCCACCTGTCCAGTCTACACATAACTTCAACCATTTTCGCCTTACCCCATTCTAACTCTTTCCTGCTGAGATTTTTATTGCAAACGACTCTAAACACGTTAGCTACCCCAATAATCACATCACTAATCGCTTTGTCTTCAATGAGCCCTGGGATACTAGCCACGAAAAAATACTGCATCATCACATGACAGTCGTGAGATTTCATTCCGATAATCTTTCCCATATCACTTTGAACAGTATTTCTCAAACTAGATGCGAAACCGTCGGGAAACTTCTGTGCCTTCAGCCAGTCAAGAAATATTGTCTGCTTTTCCGTTGATAAAGTATACTTTCCTCGGTTCAGCATCGCTTCTCGATGTCAACCACAAATCTTTCCTGATGTTCATTGCCTGAAGATCCATTCTCGCTTTCACGTTATCTTTGTTAACTTTCCCATCAAGACCTATAACTGTACCGAGAAGAGCATCACACACATTTTTCTCGCAATGCATAACGTCAATGTTATGTTTCAACAAGTTTTCAGACCAATAAGGTAAATGATAGAAAATACTCTATTTCTTCCAATTGAATTGCTGTGGAACGGTTTGCTTCACGATCTTTCCCCCAAAATCCTTGTGTTTACCGGGAAACACAATGGGAAGCCCATCTAAATGTGTCAGAATATCGGCAGGACTATATTTCTTCGGTGGGCCCTTATGATCGGTATCCTGGTACAAAACCTTGTCTTTTCTAAATCGATGTCCGGCAGGCAACCAACGTCTATGGTCAAAGTAAACAACCCCTTTCTTCACCTTCAATGACGGAGAAGAATCCATGCATTCTAGACAAGCTAAGTAACCTTGACCCGACCATCCTGAAGTGTATGACCTAGCGGGGTAATCATTAGTCGTCGATAACAAACAAACCTTCATCGTAAACTCTTCCTTCTTGTGGGCATCATACGTAAGGATCTCTTTATCCCACAACTCGTCCAACTCATCTATAACAGGTCGAAGAAAGACATACATGTCCTTACCGGGTGAACGGGGTCCAGGAATCAACAAACAAAGCTGGAATGTGGTTTCCTTCATGCATACCCACGGTGGCAAGTTATAGACGGTCAATATGACAGGCCACATGCTGTACGAGTTGTTCTGCATAGAGAAAGGTCAAAAACCGTCGATACCGAGACCCAAATATACATTACGAGGTTCGCTAGCAAACTCAGGATGTAGCGCTGCAAATCTCTTTCAACTATCACCGTCAACCGGATGACGCAACACATCTGGATTGGCACTCTTTCTGGTATGGTGCCATATCATGTCTTCAGCGGTGTGCTTCGAAGCGTATAGTCGCTGCAATCTCGGAGCAATCGGAAAGTAACGAAACTTCTTATGCGGTACTTTGTTACCCTTCTTTGGGTCCTATCTAGTATCGCTACATACTGAACACTTTTCGAGGTCTTTATTCTCTTTGTAAAAAATGGCACAATCGTTAAAACAAACATCGATAGTAATATACCCCATACCCAAACTTTTCAACTTCTTGTTGCATGCTTCATAAGAATCGGGCAAATTGTGAGGTTTGGGAAAAATACGACCCAACAAGTCCAATAGCTCGGTGAATGAGGTGTTAGTCCATTTGTTCTTTACTTTTACGTGCATAAGCTTGGCAGTGAAATTCAAGGAACTCGTCGATGTACAACCAGGATATAATTCTATCTCCAATTCTTCGAACAATGTTTCGAAACTGCTTTGACTTGGAAGATGTGCATCTCTCATCTCGGTATCTCCCGGATGTCCACCAACATCGTAACTTTATCTCACATCGTCATAAACATGTTGAATTCATTTACTATAATTGGATCTTGACTTGCATAGGGTGTATGTGTTTGTATCTCATCCTCACCGTGTTTTGTCCAAACCTGATATTTATGCTTAAACCCGTCTTTTAGAAGGTGGGCCCTAACCTGTTCAGTTTTTAATCGACAGTAATTATTACACTTCTTACACGGGCAAGACAAGAAACCAGTATAACCTTTACTTTTCTTAGAAAATTCGATAAACTTGAAAACCCCAAAAACATATTCTTCCGTGTAATAATCCGTCGTATCGATCCAACTCTTATCCATACCCGAAGCCATCTCTTAGCAACAATTTTATTAAACTATGCGACTACATTTATATAAAAATAAAATATATAATTATTACAACCCAGTGAATAAAATGAATAAAAATTACAACACAATAAATAACATAATAAAAATCACAACCCAATGAATGAATAAAAATTATAAACTCATTGAATGAATAAATATTACAAACCATTGAATGAATAAATATTTCAAACCATTGAATGGATAAAATTCAAAACACACAATAAATATATAAAAAAATTCATATAATTAATTAAACAAGTAAAAATATATGAGCACAAAATATAAATAACACAACACATGCATAATGTACAACATAATAATAAACAAGTCAGCCAAAAAACATGTAATTCATGAACCTAATCATATGTTATATCAACTAGCTAGTATAATCAAATAAATAAAAAAATTAAAAAGCATGAAATTTATTGAAAATACCTTGAATTGGATGGATAAGATGAAGAATGATGATAGTGCCCCACCTTGAAAATGTAATAATTCACCTAATCAAACCATATAGCAAGAATAAAACACAATTAGAAATCAAAAAAAAATTAAAAAATGATTTTTCATGCAATTACCTTAAATTGTGTGATGAAATTGGATATTGATAGTGCCCACCTTGATTATTAACCCGGGAATGGTGCAAGATGAAGTGGAGAATCAATTAGAAATAAAAAAATAAATTTAGTTGTGTTTTTGGGAGAAAATCGGAGGAATTTTTTGGGGTTTTTGGGTGTTTTGTGAGTTAAAAAACATGTTGTCTCCATTAAATAGGATTTTTAATTACCGACGACCCGTAATTCGTCAGTAATTACACTTGCATCGTCGGTAATAAACACAAATAGCGACGACATGTCGTGTCGCAAATATAGCGACGACACTTCGGAGATAAAAAAATCAAATAAAAAATAATAATTACCGGCGAAATACACCAAATTAACGACGAATTTTTGCGTCGCTGTTTTACGACGATGCTTATTTCGTCGGTAACAAAATGTCGTCGGTAATTATGAAAAATTACTGGCGAAGTATTTCGTCGCTAAACAAGTTGTTTCTAGTAGTGCAACTCAAGAAATGAATGATACATTACATGCAACACATAATTAAGATAATAAGGAAATAAAAAATCATTAGATACATGATAGATTAAGAAAGATTAGATAACTCATCCCAAATAAAGCATCAGATGAAATCCATCAGAGTAATTGAGTTACCATAATCAATCAATAGATAAACACACATTAGAACACCAATTCCATAATAAATTGAACCCGTTCAAAATAGTTATTATTGTAAAAAATGAATACCACCACCATTATCTTTGTCGTACCCATATCACAACACCACCAACATATATTAGACATCAAGAATCAGAGATTATAACACAAGAATCAATAAGATTAGAGTGTTTTTTTATGGGGCAGTGGGTGATTAATTGAATAAGGGGTGGCGGATTTAGTAGGCTTAGTAATGACGAGAGAAGTAATATCAAGCATCGATAGTGGTTTAAGTGTAAAGAATGAAAAAGCTTATATATATTAAGGTTATCAGTCTGGTTCGGCAGTCCGGTTCAGACCGGCCCTTAACCTTTTTCGTCTCCTTAATGTTTCTCCAGTACGGTTCCGATCTAGGAATTGGTATGGACCGGTCCGCTTAGCAGGCTAAGGTTGGACACTCCAGTTAGTATCCAACCTATTGCAAATATCTTGAATAATTTCAAGTTCGTCTGAGTATGATGAATTACTCAGAGAATTGAGAACGAGTGCTTTTCTTGTTATAAGGGAGATCCAAAACGGATCGTGGTATTTTATGCTAGGGCATCTTCAACCAAGCATGGACTATAAACCATTCTTGGTGTTTTCCATCCCATTCTATCTCATGTAAGTAAGCTTCATATCTCACTTGGCGGATCGATGTATGAACAATATGACTCGACTTGTGACACGCATCTGTGCCAACCAGTCGGCACACGGGTTCGCTTCTCTATATATGCATTTTAAGGAGAAAAATCCATTATGCGCAAGGATTTCTCGAATTTGATGGATCCATTGCGCCGCAAGGCCTCTTCCCTCCCATACGTTACAAATTACACCAATAATTTCCTAGGAGTGCACTTGTACCTCCACCACATTCGCCCCTATTTCTTCAGCTAATTTTAGCCCTTCACATAGCGCAATGATCTCGGTCATGACAGCAAAGTCTTGATTAATCTTCATTGCAAAGCCATGAACCCAATTACCTTCCATATCCCGAATTATGCGTCCACCTCCTCCAATATGGTGCCGCTTGTTAAAACTTCCATCTGTGTTCGGTTTTAAACCTCAATTCAGTTTGCTCCACCCAATCAAATTAACAGAGCTCTTTCTAGATGTCAATCTACCTAGAGTATTTCCCCAATCTCTTATGTAGATATTCGCCAAGAATTGGGATTTTTTCACCATAGTACTACCATCGGGAAACAAGCTACTATTTAAAACCACTTTGTTGCGCTCCTTCCATATGGTCTTGATTAATGCTCCAAAAACACGCTCTATACTACTCCATCAAAAATATTCTTACTGGACAAATTCCTAGTCCACAAGGTACCTGCCAAATGTCCGGAAGAAGCATCATCCGGTCTAGATAAGCACATATCAGGAGTAATTACTTGTACCTGAAACACTGCAGCTGTAGTGCTCCCTAAATATCCATAATCACTTAATCTAACATTTCCCTGATGAATTTGCTCCAAGAAATTGGTATTGATTGAAACATAGAAAGCATAGGTTTGCGTCGCCTACTTGCTGAAAGCGAAAATGAAATGGCTGATAATTCATTTTATGACCTTTTTAAGATCTCACTAATCAGCCTTACACTTTTTAGTTCATAATGAATGAATAAACCCCCATATGAAGAGAAAATCTCCCCTCCCCTTTACTAAATCATGGGGGGCCCAAGTAGTTTGCCGAACATATTGAGTTGTCGTGACGATACCTTTCTTAGTGAAATATCGGAAAAGACTTCTCTTCATCATGGATGTAGGTTGTCTACCGAGCAGATGACTCGCCCGGAATTAGAGTGGTGTTGTAGTTGTTTTGTCAGAAAAAAGCTCTTGTCGGACAAGCTGGGATGAAAACGAGTTCAGTTCCCTCTAACCTAGTATGAATATATGGTTATGTAGCACATCTACAGCCTTATGTACTTGTGGTCACCAAGTCATCTATTACCCAAGAAGACTCGTGTTCACTTACAACCCCTCTCTCGTAATTCACTTTGGATTTAACCGTATCCCATATCTTAGTAACTTTAGCACAATCCTTGAAGAGTTGGATAGCGGTTTCTTCCATAACACCACAACAAGGACACAGCCCGGAACAACCCATACCCCGCTTAATGAGATTACACCTCGTTGATAGACTCTCATGGATCTCCCTCCAAACTAATATGTGCGTCTTTTGGGGGCATTTTAACTTCCATACTTTATCCTAATTAACTCCATCATTTACTCGCCCAACTCCATGACTTATGTTTTTTAAGTTTGTAAACCTCGTTGTCAGTCCATTACCAAATTGCATGATGCATTCTTTTTCAGGACTTGTAAACCTCAAAAAATACTCGCCAACTCCATGACTTATGTTTTTTAAGCTTAGCATCCCCAAATGTAGAGTGAGGGTTATGGACACCTTTGAAAACTTTTGCCACTAAAGAGTTCAGGTTGTTGAGGATTTTTCGTGCATGATTCGTGAGCAGAACAAGATTCATTTTTTGGAAAACACAAAAACTGAAACCACGATAGCTTATGCCTTTGCAATTTTATCCCACGTAATCCAATGGATTATTTTCTTATGCCTGGCATCTAACCAAAAGTTGACAACTAACCTGGTAAATTTCTTGTAAAGAGTTTTGGAAAATTCAAATTTTGACATGGCATAGTTTGGTATAGCTTGAAGGATCACCAACTAGTTGTCTTCAATAGTCTGCGGTCTTTGTTATAATTCAGCTTTCCATTTTGGATCTTTTGGTCTTAAGCAAAATGCCAAGGTATTTCCACAGAGATTCATTTCTTTTGATATTAAAGTTGTTTGTTACTTAATTCATTTTCTTGTCTAGAGTACCTTTACTAAAGTAAATCACCGATTTATCAAAATTTATCTTTTGTCCTGACACATTATAGTACATTCGAATGGTATCTTTGAAAGCTTTTATAAATTTAACCTTGAGAGTGACAAAGAAAAGACTATCATCGACAAAATAGAGATGGGTAATATAAGGACAATTTCTAGCAAGCTCTGCATTGGACATTAACTAATTTGATCAAACCGTTAGACATAAGTGAGAAAACAAGTAGGGAGAGAGGATCTTCCTATCAGATTCCCTAATATGGATGGAACTTCCTCAACCATTTTCTATTAAATTTGATTTGAAACGAGACCGACGAGATACAACTAAAAATCCAATCCGCCCATTTTTCTACAGAAACCTAACATATTAATAAGAAACTCCCAATTGACCTAATCACACGCTTTTTCCATATCAAGATTGACTATTGCATAATATTGTTGACTTCCTTTTCTTTTTCATGTAATTTGAAACTTATTGGGCAATAAAGATGTTTTTTTGAAAATCTTTGACTCCTTTTTGTGATTCATCTTTCTAAATGAGAGTATCAATAATCTTTTGGAGCAAAATATTATTATTCAAAAACTCGAGAACGAGAGAGAAAATATCATCTTTAAGAATGTCCTAGAGTTCCTGATAATTTTTTTTTGAAAGAGCTTAAATTTCTCCTGTATGGTTAAATGTTATTTGTTATAATTTTGTAGTCACTGAATGCCATGTAACATTTTTTTGAAAGGGGGAGTCATGCCTTGTAAAAATTCCATTTGTGATTCATATTCCTATTTGCGCTTCTTAGTTACATTAAAAACATGAATGCATAATGTGGTATTTTGTGTTGTTATGGTATTTAATATCGTACTATCTTCCGAGTGTGTCTCTTGCGGGTGTTTCTACTTATTATCATTACTGCTTGCTTGCACTATCTTATGCAATTTTATATTTGCATATTTTTCTAACTAATCTCTCTTGATGAGACAAATAGTGTGTTGAAACCATTACAGTGCTGAAACCTATATGGTGGGGTGCAATGCATATTTTTTTTAATACATTGAGAGTCATTTAACTGACTTAGGTAAGATTTGATCCAGCAACCGTATATTAACTGACTTGGGTAAGATTTGATCCAGCAACCGTATATCTTCTTAGTAATAGATATTTAGGAATTGAGCTTTGATTTAATTTTTTTTGAATACATAAGAGAGCCACTTTGAACTCGGAGTCATTTTGACTCCAATAAGATTCGATACCAGGACCTCTTGGTCTCTGCGGAGTAGCCTAACTACTAGGCCAACTATCGATCTCGCTTTTATTTAAATTTTGAGACATTACTTTATGGAAACAGCTTATAGACTATTAAAACAAGGCACATTTCATATTGAATCTTGATCATGTGCGAAGGCAAATTGGGGTCAGGTGGTCGAAAGAATTCCTTAAATAACCTCTCGTGTTGGATATGGATTCCTTAGAAATCATGTCAATAATCATTTTTGGAGTCGAATTTACTTTATAATCTGGCTTACTAACTCTATATCAAAACTACCTTTTCTTCGAGTTCTCGGAGGCTATTTCTAAAAGAGATGGTTATTCTAAAAGAGATGGTTGATGGAACCGAAACACCACTTGTCTTGGATTTTGGTAGCAGTTTGACAAAGGTTAGTTGCCTGATCAAATATAGTTTGCAAATATATCAAGTTATTGATGTTATTAAAAAAATCTGTGTATCTAATAGGTTGGCTTTACTGGTAATGATGCTCCTTCTTCAGTGTTTAAATCTTGTGTAGGAAGCCCTCGCTTCCCTTATCGAGATATTTACTTTGGTGATGAAGCACGATATAAGAGAGACATACTTAAATTGAAGTACCCCATTAAAAAAGGTATAATCAACAATTGGGATGACATGGAGAAACTTTATCATCACACATTCTATATTGAGCTTCGTGTTTCCCCTGAATTGTATCCCGTCCTTCTCACTGAATCACCATTTAACCCAAATAGAAAACGAGAAAAGACAGCTGAAATAATGTTTGAAACCTTTCATATTCCATCCATGTATCTTGCTTTGCAATCTGTTTATTCCTTATATGCTAGCGGTCATACCACATGTACTTGTAGCAGTATGAATCCCTTCCTAAATGTTTTGTTTGATTTTGACCGCGAATTTATTTTCTTGAAAAGGTCTTGTGATAGAATGTGGAGAGCATCTGGGCTATACAGTTCCGATTTATAAGGGACGTGTAGTTCAACAAGCCATTTCGATATTAGATGTTGGTTGGTCATCTCTTACAGAATATATAAATGTGCATTTTATTAGAGGAAGATATTGTAGGTTTCTTGGGCAAAGATATAGAGCAGTTATTGAAGATTTTATTAAAGAACATGGATATGTAGCATTGGATTTTGATAAAGAACTAGAGTTAGCCAAAAACAGACCCGTACCAAAAGAAATGACTTTTCTAGATCATAAATTGTTGGTCGTTGACTCCGAAAGGTTTTGTTGTCCAGAAGCGCTATTCCAGCCATCGTTTGCACATAGTAATTCTTCAGGATTTCATAAATTAGCTCACGATTCCTTCATGAAGTGCGATGAGGATATCAGGAAAAGTATGTATAACACCATTGTCTTAAGTGGTGGCCTTACAATGTTTCCTGGTTTCGCAAATCGTGTTAGGAAAGAAGTTAGCAAATTTGCATTTAAACATATATAGAAGATGAATGAATATCAATACAATTACAAAATATGAGTTAGTGAAAGATCAATTCTTGCAGGCAGATTGAAAGATGAAAGACGAAAATTGCTGCGAGAACTCCCTTTAGTGATATGACTTCTAAAGCTACAGTTGACAATGGACTTTTAGTCCAAAATTCCGCAAACATGAATTTAACATGGATTAGTTAAATAAAAGCTAGTTGTTTATGATTCGAATTATTTTATCTTTCTATATGGTGACAAAATATAGATTGATCCTAATATCTTAAATTGTCACCCTGGCGGGGGATTTGGGAATAAAACTAGTTCATTTACGTCTGGAGGGTTAGTGATCCTGACAGGATTTACTAGCCAAATAATCATATAAGTAAATTCTTTGCAGTGCCGAGCTTTTGCATTGAACAACCTCACCATAGTACTCTTGTAATAGTTAGAAAGCCTTATAAGATACCATGACGAGAGTTAGAAGGAAGTTAGAATCTCAATTAGCATAATGATCCAAATGACCCATATAACTAGAATCATCGTCTCAGTAGGATAGAAGAATACTAACAAACTTGAGTTATATTATCATCTCTTATTCTTCGTTAGTTTATTTAATTTATTAGTTTACTTTTTGCATTTATTCATTAAACGAAAACCAAACAAATATTATACTTTACTTTCCGTCTTTTAGTAGTAACCAACTAAATCCTCTACATTTCTTAAAACACGATATTAGGATTAACAAACATATTCCTTGGGAGACGATAACACTTATACTTACTTTATTACTTGTCAACGATACATAAACTTGCAGTTAGTTAAGCTTTCTAGAGATGTTGTAGTAGCTTATATTATCACAACTTGGGAGACGACACTTATTCTTCTCCATTCGAAAAACAATATGACATTTTTCTCAAAATAAATAGAATGTCGGTTTTTATGTAATATGCCCAAAGCAAAACCATGCAATTCAGGGCCTTAGACAACATCCTTACTGAATTTAAGGGATAAAGGTATATGATGTTTTTTTCTAGAAAAACGGTATGACATTTTCTAGATCATACGACATCATACCTCGCCAGTCTGAGTTTATGTCTGATGAAGAAAGGACGTCACGTGGAAAAGAATCGTTGGGGACAAATTGGTATAACATTTGTAATGAAAAACGGTATGACGTTTTTCACAAGAAGAGTGATCAAAATTTATAGAGTCGTTGCTACCTTGTTCTCTATATATGAAAGACTCTCTTGCATCACTCACACATTTCTTGAAGCTTTAATACAGCACCACACTATCTTATACTTCAAAAAAGAATCTCGTAGCTTGTTTTCCACTTTAAGATCATTAAACAAGTCTTGATCTCACGACTTCTATATCCATGAGATCAAGAAGATTATTCAAGTCAAGCTTCATCTTTTATCGTCTCGTTCAAGGAGATCAACGATCAAGCCACAATTTTCATATCCAACTCGTCATGGAGTTTACATTCTTACGTATAATATTTTTTTATTTAGAAGCACAAGTTTCTTTGGTTTGTAGCATCTATTATTCAACCATTAAGGTTTCAAATCTTCATCTAGATTATAATATATCCATAGTTTCTAGAGTTTAGATAAAAGGGGTTTTTCATAGGTTGCTAGAGTTCAAAAGTCTCAGGGGTTGTGACTCAACCTGTAAAAGTTTTGAGAATTCTTAGGTTGTGGTTTATCCCCAAAAAACTTCAAAGTGTAAGAGTCTATATCTTACCTTTAAGAGATAGGAGAAGCTTAGTGGAGAAACTTGCAAATCCTATAGGAATGACCCTAGGTAGTGGATGTAGGGATATCGAATCAATATAAATACTTGTGTAATCTCTTCCCTTAATCTCTTTACATTTACGCACTTTGCTTGCTTGTGTTTATATCTTTCCTCATCACCTCTTTACTATCTTTAGTCATTTTTAAGGTTGCCTTAAATCACTTAATTTAATCTTAGTATACTTTAATACTAATACTATCATCTAATCTAAGTTAAACTTCTCTAATTGTTTTCTTGTCTTACTTATTTAGATTTCTTAGTTTTAACAATCTTGATCTTAGTCCCTTTTAGACTTAGAGTTCTCCTAGTTTTTCTTAGTACATATTCCCCGCATCTTACAAACTTCTAGATTATCTATAATATCCCTTATTAGAATATTTTAATACTATAAAAAAATTTACATATTTTTTTGTCAAATTTATCTATAATTTAATCATAAATCATACTATTCTTTTAATAACTGGACGAAGAATCAACTAGTATAACATATAATATATCTCTATATATTTAACAAGATTCAGATCTAAAAAGAATTTATACTACATGAAATTTCAAGTTTAAAAAAGAAATGGTGAAAAAATATCTCAAATGGAATGGGAAATTAGTAGTGGAAATGGGTCCTCTTGAAATGGTTTATCCAATGGGTTGGGCGGTGACGGTAGCAGAGACGGCAACGATGGTGTGTCAACTTTAGTGGAATCAAAATCGGGTTTTTATTTTTCGTTTTTGGGTAAAAAAGTTTGTTTGGTTTGGAACAAATAAAGTGTCAAATCCTATTGTCTGAAATTTATTATGTAATCTTTTAGCAACCATTGGTTGCGAGCTGAAGGTAATTATTTGGTCGATAAAATAACAAACCACCGACCACAACTTTGGTCGGTAAAACAAAATTCCTTTCTCGACACTGGCGCGTGGTCGGCACTTTATATTTTTTTTACATGGACCATTACTATGCTGACAAACCATTACTGTGATGACCATTTGGTGGTTGCTGATCATCAAAACCTTTCCCGACCACGGTAGAGGTCAATACTTTATATTTTTTTAAATTTTTTTAGGCCAAAACTGCATAGACCACTTGATAATCGGTAGGATTAGTTGACCATAATCGACCAGTTTCCATCAACAGCTACCGCACGCATGGTCGTCAATTAGTGCCTACTTAATATTTTTTATATACCATTAACGACTATATTTATAGGGTATTTGGATTTTCTTTTTAGTTACATCCGACCACTAGTGGTTGCTAAGTGTTCGTTTGGGATTGATTATTTTGGAGCTAAAAGCGTTTTTTGATTAAAATTTAAATATTTGTAAAAAATATTAAAAAATATTTTGATATCTAAAATCACTTTAAGTGATTATTTCAATAATCACTAATCTAGTGCTTTTCCTAAAAGTGATTTTCAGAGTCTAAAATATTACTATAGATCAAAAATCACTTTAAGTGATTATTTTAAAAAGCAATCCCAAACGGGCACTAAATGTCTATTTATTAGCAAGCACATACTGTGGTCGCTAAATGCCCACACAGTAGTAGTGAAACTAGAGGTGGAACAATAGCAACAAGTTTTTCAAAAATGAGATGCAACGAAATGACAGTTTTCATTGTTTCGTTGAGAGATTCAAAGAATTAAAGGCAACTGGAAAAAATTACAGAATTTGATCTTCTTTTTTATATTACTAGCTGGAAAAAAAACTGGTGCTTCAAAAAAAAAAAAAAGTGAAGACTAAATAATAGACATTGCTCTTACTTCACTGACTATTCTCCCTCTATTTTTAATTTTGAGCTTCAATTTATCCTTATATCTAGTTAGCTACTCTTTTATTGCATCAAGGGCCATATAATCCCATAAATATAAGGGTTGATGATATAGTCTTAGTCGGTTGCTAGTGCGCCTAGGTGGAGTACTGTTCTGTTCACTCGGTAGCTTTGCGGTTTAGCTCTTCATAACACTTTCGCAGTGCAAGCGAAGAGAAGCAATATATGCTTTGAAGCTTAGAAACACTTCTTGTTTACAATTGCAGGACCATACTCTTCATACTCAAACCTTGATATTGATAGCTGCACAAACATTTGATCTTATTAGTGTGTTGACTGTTGAGTTGACCCTTCATCCTAGTAGAGGGTGAGTTGGTCCTACCCGGCAAAAATACAGCCGGATTTGCAGGACATTCCTCTAGCTAGTAGGGTTTAATTGCAGGAGTCTATGAAGTAAATAAACTAGCATGGTAACCCCTCCACATTTTCCAAAAAAACTGAGGGGGTGCACTGCTAGTTTATTTACTCAGAGCCAGAGGTGTTTGCAATTAACAAATAACTTGTACCTGCTTGAAAGTATCAAGTGATGCTAGCTTCGAGCCTCCTCGCCAAGCACTGTAGTTCCTTTCCTCTGGTGCTATAACTTTAACCTCTGTTCCCTTAGCAGCAAGAGCGCTAACTTCTTTCCTAACACGATTTGCGAAACCAGGAAACATTGTAAGGCCACCACTTAAGACAATGGTGTTATACATACTTTTCCTGATATCCTCATCGCACTTCATGATGGAATCGTGAGCTAATTTATGAATTCCTGAAGAATTACTACGAACAAATGATGGCTGAAATAACGCTTCAGGACAACGAAACCTTTCTGAGTCATAGGTTAACAATTCATGATTTAGAGAAATCTCTTCTTCTGTGGTGGGCCTGTTTTTGGCTAGCTCTAATTCTTTATCAAAATCCAATGCTACATATCCAAGTTCCATAATATAATCTTCAATAACTGGTCTATATTTTGGCCCAAGAAACTCACAATATCTTCCTCTAATGAAATGCACATTTATATATTCTGTAAGACGCCACCATCCAACATCTAATCTAGAGATGGCTTGTTGAACTGCATGTCCCTCATAAATCGGAACTGTATAGCCCAGATGCTCTCCACAATCTATAACAAGACCTTTTCAAGAAAATAAACTCTGGGTTAAAATCGAATAAATCATTCAGGAAGGGATGTAACACATACCTGTGGTATGACCACTATCATACAACGAAAGAACAGATTGCACAGCAAGATACATGGACGGAACATGAAAGGTTTCAAACATTATTTCAGCTGTTTTTTCTCGATGAGATTTTGGGTTGAATGGGCATTCAGTGAGAAGGACCGGATGTGATTCAGGTGAGACACGGAGCTCATTGTAGAAGGTGTGATGCCAAATCTTCTCCATAGCATCCCAGTTATAGATTATACCACATTCAATAGGGTATTTCAATACACAGAGACCACGTTTACTAAATGCTTCGTAGCCAATATAAGTATCTTTCAGTTTCATAAAGGGACAGGGGCGAGCTGGGTGACCGATTACAGTATCAAACACCGAAGAAGGAGCATTATCACCAGCAAAACCAGCCTGTTAAAATCAAACCAGGAGGAGAAGGTGTAGCTTAGAGAGTAAATGAGTTATATATATACCAGTAAGCGCTAACTTTACTCTACTTGCAAGATAATGACTAACCTTGATTGATTTGCTACCATTGTCCACAACTATCGGTAGAGAGTTCTCTATTTCATTAGCCATCTTTTATCAAGTAGCACCGATACTAGAAAGGAAAGAAAAATATATAAAAGGTCAGTACAAAGCATATGAGATTACTTCAGCTTAAAAAACACAATGGCATCTACAAAAAGATTGCACTGATGATGTAAAGCGACCAGCCCATAGACATTAAGACCTCTGCGATGTGTGTGCCTCAAGGACCCTGGGTGGACACTGGATACACTTGACTCTAGATAAATGTGGATTAAGTAAGGTTATTTCTACACAATAAGGTTCAGATTGATTAAATGATCTCTCTAATAACCTCGGCATTTATAAAAGCTTTTACAAAAGTAATTCTCTTTTGTCGTAAACACAAGGGTTAGCCACGCCATTAAAAAGAAAACGCAGTGCATGCATCTTAATAAAATAAATGTTGTTTTTAATTGTAGAGATGACAATAGAAATGAAAATTATCAAACCTCAACAGAGTTTCTTCAATTCCATTGTCCGCTTCCCTTCCCTTCCTTTGATCTTGTTTGCACTTTTATCGCTTTTGTGGTTGATTGCCGTCCTCCTACCTAAAAAAATAAAAAGTTTTTTCCTAACCTATTTTGGGAGTAAATTGGAAAAAATGATAATTTTTCAGGAAAAAATAAAAAATCATGAGAAAAAAACTATGGGTACCTATATTATAAACTAAACTAGGACTTTTAGGTATTTAACGTTTTCTTTTTATCCAACTGGTTAGTTTTCCTGTTATCTCACACATTAAGTATGATGTAGAGCCTATATGGACTTGGTTTTCTTTTATTTTGAAAGATATACTTAATGTGTGAGATAACAGAAAACACTAAGGGTTTGTTTGTATTTGGGAGAAAAAAAAGTAATAAAGGAAAAGAAAATAAAAGAAAAGAAAAGTTATAAAAAAATAAAAGGAAATGAAATTTTTTGTTTGAATTAAAAAATTTATAAAAGAAGATTTCATAAATGATTTTTGATATTTATTGTTTGAATTGAAAAAAATACAAAAAGAAAAAAAATAAAGATTAATTTTAGCATCTAATCTTTAATAAAATTCCTTTCTTTCTATTTGACTCTATTTTGGAAAGAAAATAAAGGAAAAGAAAAAAAAAGTTATAAAAAAAAAGGAAATGAAATTTTTTGTTTGGATTAAAAAAATTTGTAAAAGAAGATTTCATAAATGGTTTTAGATATTTATTGTTTCGATTGGAAAAAATACAAAAAGAAAGAAAATAAAGATTAATTTTAGCATCTTAATAAAATTCCTTTCTTTCTATTTAACTCCATTTTAGAGTGATTATAAAAATAATTATAGGAGTGATTTTTGAAATGATTTCTTTTCTTTTCTTTTATAAAATTTTCTAATACAAACAATGTAAAAAATAAAAAACCATTTCTATTCTTTTCCTTTATTTGCAATTCACTCAATCCAGACAGACCCTAACGACTGAACAAAAAGAAAAGATTGGATACCTAAAATTTCTATTTTATAGTATAAGTACTCAGAAGTCCTTTTTCAAATTTTATGGATACCTACTACGAAGTCTTTTTCTCAAAAATTATTTTCTTAAGTGATGAAAAAAATAATAAAATCATGTCTAGTTAAACTAACCAACTATTTATCACGGATATGTACTATTACATGATGGGGAGTACCGAATTTGTATAAAAACCGATACACCAAAGTCTTTACCAGCCCAAAACCAAGACTTTTGTATTAAATCTAGTAGCCAAGTTCAAATCTGTTACTTCATGTTTTGGATCTAGACTTATCCCTTCCACCTACACGGCTACACATTATTCCTTTCACGACACTTTTATCTCTATTCCCTTACACTCTTTTTTCCTTAAAAACACCCTCTAAAAGAAATATATACTCACAAATCATACTATCATATATATATATATATAATAGATTTTATTGTTGGATAAAAATAAGGGTGAACCTCCCGTGATATCTTTTATCTTTGACAAAAGTGCACCTTTTATCTTTTTTTGTCACAAAACGTTCTTTAATGAATTTTTTTGTCACCGTTAGCCCTTTTTCTGATTTTTTGTTAGTTGATTGTTAGTCAATGCCATTTGGTGCCACATCAGCGCTACCTCACCGCCAATACTCTTCGTCATCATCATCCGTAACTTAATAAAATACCTTTGAATGTTTGAATGCTTCGATCTTCAACAATGGAGGAACCAAAAAAACAAAAATACTCTTCAAATTCACCTTCTTACACCAACCTTCCCAGACCAAGCCGCTTTCCTGCCCAAGAATCGCCTCCACTAGTGTCCTCCACTAGTAGTAGTAATAGTAGTGGTAGTAGTGGTGGTGGTGGTGATGGTGTTAATAGGGTGGTGGTGGAGGAGGTAATAGTTATAGGGTAATTAAATTTAAATGATAAATAATAGAGTAATTTAAAGAATTATATAAGGGTATTTTTGTCAAGGTATGTTTTTAATAAATAATCTTATTGTGGGTTGTTTTTAACAAATAAGTTTTCTAATGTGTTATTTTTAATTAATGGTTCATATTTAAAGGTCATAAAACGATAATAAAACATATATTTACCCTTTATTGGTAACATCTTCAACCAACCCCACCCAACCACCCCCCATGGTAATATTTTTAGACAAAAGGTTCTAATTCCTTAAATACAAATAAAAGGGCATTAGCCTATCCCGTATGGAGTCACAAAAGTAGCATCAAACAAAATCAAATTACATAGTTCACTAGGCTTATTATTACATTGGTTCATTCGGAGGATAGAGGTAGAAAAAGCTATAGCGTCCCGATCCTTTATGTGATTTACTGCTTTTCGTGTGCCTTGAATATTCGTATAAGGAAAGATATTTTCAATTCTTTGAATGTATATTAGGATATGTCTACACATCCAACGGAATACATCGCTAGTACTCTGAATTGCATGACAAACGACAGATGCGTCAGTTTCAATAGTAATGTTGGAGGAAGCTTGAACCTTCACCATCATGAGTGGACTTCTTATGGTTAAAGCCTTTAGTTCAAAGTTGTATGAGGTAGTGAAACACTGAGCGAACCCATAGGTTAGTTCTCCCTTCTAGTTGCGCATAAATGGTGGGTGTTGGCCTTTTTTCAAACTTAAATGAAGCATCAACATTGATCTTGTTAGTTCCTTGAGTTGGTGGACTCCATTGTTAAAGAGAAAGAGCCAGGTTCTCAACCCGTGCCAAAATAAATGGATTAACAAGAACTAATAAGTCTCCATTTTCAAAAATATCTTTTCAAAAAAAGGCAATTAGAACCAAGCATTTCTCATAGTAGATATGAGAATTGTCAAAAATAAAGTTGTTCCTTATATGCCAAATTATCCATAAGAACGTTACAATATCCATTAAACAAAAAAAAATTGTCATTAGGAAATAGGGAAATCATATTACTCAGCCAAAGATTCATCCTTATTGTATAGTCGGAAGGAAATTGCAATGCAAAAGGGATAGACACAAAAATTTCTTGTCCAATTGTATCTTAGAAATAAGTGATCAATTGTTTCTTCCTCTTTCAAACATATTCTACATAAATCAAGGGTGCATTTCCTAATAAATCTATTCGACTCACTTGATAAGGCATCCATAAAGAATTTAAATTTAGGAGGAAAAACTAAGGACCATAACTGTTTATGGAGAACTTGATCAATAGAATGAGATGAACTAGGTTAAAGAGGGGTGTTTAACCAAATTTAGTGTATTCATGTAGTCAGGTTTGCACGTGTAAATTCCATGTTGACCAAAAGGACAAGTATACTTCATAGTCTAATCAACCCAAGAAATTTTTTATTTGAGGATTTGTTCAACTTGATCTAATGGAAAAGGGCATCTAATGAAGTATGACTTTCACAATTTAGTAGAAAACTCAAAAAGATTAGCTACAAATTTAGGAAACTCGGGTTCATCATTATAGTGTATGGGTTTGGATTAAACCCTATTTGTCCTTAATCATCCTAAATCAAAGTGTTATGCCCATACCTTACAATTTTGATGGCATCAGAGAAGATGAATCCCTCCCTTTAATGAAATTGCTTAAGATCTAAGAGGAACTCTTGAATTTTTTTTCCTTCGCAAAATCTGAATCATGAAATATATACCCTCGAGAACAAGGACAAAAAAGGAATCTGGATTGTTGATGAGGGACAAAGATTATTTTGCAACAAGTAGATTTGGAGTTGTTGTTTTCAATAGGGATATTAGGGTAATCATAAGTTTGTGCTTAAAGGTCTCCGAAGATGCTAGGTTGTAGAGCATTACAAAGAAAGTATTAGAGTTGGCCAAAATAGAGTATTTATTCAAGTTTCTAGAAAAAGGACAAAGTAGACTTTATAAATAACTTTGTTGAAAGAATTTTTGAGAAAGAATATTGAGATATTAACAAAAAGTAAATGATGGATGGGAAGATAATGCCAACTTCAAAATCTCTTGGTCTATAATGACATAAAACATGAGTGATTATAGAGAACAAGTAGAAAAGAAGGTCCAATTGATAAATATCTCAATAAAAAAGTTTCAAATATTTCCGTTCAAAAAATGAGGTTCAAAATTTACATTTTTCAACCATTAAAACACTTATTGTATATTTGTTAGGCATATCTACTATTTTTTCCTTTTTAAAAGAGGATGTCTCAAAGATATGAGAAATATCTGTCGGGTCAGAGGAGGCATCTTTAAGTAACGCATTGACCACCAAAGCATAATTCTTTTCCGGATCCGAGGGGCAACCTCGTATAACAGCATGATTGTCTTTATCCTTACACGAACCATCCTTTTCCTTAACAATAGCATTAACAGAGGGGGGCCTGTGTTCTGATGAGGATTAGAAGTAACATCTTCTAAAGAGGGTCTAACTGAATCTTCACTTCCAGTGAGGATGTGTGATGGATCATCTAAGTCATCCACTATATGGATGTTCCTACCTCTACCTTTAACTGGAATTATGCTCATCCATTCACCAAATAAGAAACAAACATGACCACGAAGTCTTTTCTGTCTGTTCATCTTTATAAAGGCTTCACTCACTAGCTGTATGTGATAATATCCCGCAGAAAAAACAAAATTTACTCAGATTTTCATATCAGAACTTGATTGCCAGCGATGGGAGGGAGGGCCTCTCAATGTTGTAAGAGCGAACAAGGGGTTAATCCAGTTTCCATAGGGCTCGAACACGAAGAAGTTTAGTGGTATCGTTTACTTCATTAATGTCATACGCAAGGAGAATGCAGTCAATATTCCTACAAATATCTCTAGCATTATCTGGAGTAACAAATGCAGGAGGAAGATTTTGAAAATGGATCCAAGAAGTCGTTGTAGAAAAATTAGCCTACACCATAAACATCTCGGGATGACAAGCTTGAAGAAGAAGTAGGTAGCCATTAACTGACCTGGGAAGAAAATTTCAAGTGTTTATCAGATTATCACGAGTTTCAAAAATAAGGAAAAAAGTGTTAAATTTGGCTGAGACCACATGCATGCGAGATTTAAGCCCCAAAGATCTGTTAGCTGCAGATTCAACGGTAGCAGGAGTGACTTCAGTAGATGAGAGAATTTTTTATAAGAGCATAAATCTCTGCGAGTAGATCTCATCTTGCTTAATTGGAGGGAGTGATTTTCATAGTGATAACTGGTTCGGAAGCCATTGTTAGAGTGGAGAGATTGGAGTTATGTGAGAAAGAGAAGAAAAGTATGTTTGATATGCCAAAAGAGAGGATGATAAGGTTGAGAGGATTATATAGGGATAAGAGAAGCGTGTCTAGTAAGCTTAAACAAGAGACAAAGCAATAAATAAAGACTATAAAAGAAAATAGAATCAAGAAGGTTTTTCGTAAATGATTACTAGCAGAAATGAATACAATAATGATGAGGAGAAGCACGTTTGAAAATAACAAGGAGATAATAAAGAGGATGAAACTTGGGATTGTAAAAAGAAGACTCCATTGAAGACCATCAAGTCATGAGATAGAGAGACTTTCTAGAGAGAAGGAGGATAACCATCCTTTGATATGGTGATATGCAATCTGATATACTATGAGTCTTTCTAGAGAGAAGGAGGCTCCTCTAACAGATCGAGAATCAAGCAGATCAGACTCAGGAAAGTAAATATCTTTTAAAACTAAATGGACAAGGGATTCAGAATGAGATAGGATAGACCATGCTTGTCTGGATAAGAGGGATAAGTTAAAGGCCTCTAAATTCTTAATCCCAAGACCTCCCAAAGATTTGGGAGAAGAAATCATGTTCCAGCTAACCCAATGAATACCATGATCATCTTCATTACCCCATAAAAAATGACTAGTGATTTACTTAACTTATCTTGGTCCTCTAATGTCCCCCTAAATTTAAATTCTTCTTCTGGCGCGTTATTCTTATGCACTCTCTATTGAGAGCAACAAGTATTTAAGAAAATGCTCTGCTACAAATCTCTGTCATATCCGTCTTAAAGAAGAAGAAACTATAGAACATTTATTTTTGAGATGTGAATGGACAAGAAAATTTTGGTGTATCTCCCCCTTCTCTGCCAGACTGATCCCTATTATTGTTTTGGTGTTAATTCTTGGATAGGCTCCATTATTGATAAGGGTAGTAATAGAAGAGAAAAAAGTAATATCTTGAGCATCATCACCCTCTGTTTCTGGGTTATTTGGATCACTAGAAATCAATTTATTTTTCATGATAGTCCCATTAACTTTGATTCATGCCTTAATATAATTGATATTTTTTACAGGCAAAACTTTATTAAAGAAGAGTCCCTTATTACTGAAGCCAGACCATCTAATCCCTATTCTCATACGTGGCTGCCCATTAATCCCTCATGGTCTCCTCCTCCATCGCAGTTTTACAAAATGAATGTTGATGCTTCATTTAAGTTAGAAAAAGCAACTGCTGCTGCAGTAATCCGTGATTGGAATGACAACATTGTCTCTAGCTTCGCTATGGATATTGATGCTACCACCAGTTTTGAGGCTGAAGCTAAGACGTTAAAATCTTCCATCTTCTTTGTCATTGACAAAGCCCCCCTTTGCGTTAGAGTTGAGTCTGACGCTGAAACTGTCCTTAAGGCCTTATATTCGCCAAGCACGAGCTGTTCGTGGAAGAACAGAGCCTTCCTTGATGATATTAGAAATTTGGCTGCTACTACTCTATCTCTTCAAGTATGTGGCATACGGCCAACAAGGTTGCTGACTGGCTTGCAAATGTGTTTTCTAACTCTATGTTACCCCCAATTGATTTTGTAATATTCCTTCACACTTAAAGGTTTTGGTTTGTAATAATTTGTGTAATGACTTTTGTAAACTTCATGTGCATATGAGATTGATTTCCCCTCTATTTTGCTTTTAATATAAGTCTATTTGATTAAAAAAAAGAGTAAATAACACTTTTGCCCCCTGGGTTTATACGCGATTGACAGGTTGCCCCCTAACTCTTAAAATGCGCCTCGTTGCCCCCTAAGATTTAATTTTGTGACCCGTTACCCCCTACTGCGTGTTCCGTCCATTTTTCTCCGTTAAATGTGACGTGGCAATGCCATGTCATATATATTTTTTTTTTAATCCAGACCTTAATTAATTATTTAATTAACTTAAAACAAGGGTATAATAGGTTTTTTAGTTAATAGTTTTTATATTATTAAATATAAATAATAAAATAACCCTCCCCCCACCCGCACCCCCCCACCCCACCCCTTCTCTTCCCCTCTTCTTCTTCCCCGTTCTTCTTCTTCATCCCCGATGACACCTGGTTCTTTTAAAAAAAAAAAAATTCAAGAACTCCCATTGATAATAAAATCTTTTGGCTTAAAATCTTTTTCTAACATCTCCTTTACAAGATCATAAGCTTCACTAAACCTATCGGTTTTACATAATCCATCGATTAAAGTGTTATAAGTCACAACATTTGGTAAACAATCCATTTCTTTGAAAAAACACATAGCTTCCTTAATTTTAGAAGCTCGTATAAAGCCATTGATAATTGTATTACATACATGAGGATTTGGTGTACACCCATTTTTAACCATCTGATCAATCATATTAACTGCTGCGTTTAACCTATTATTCATACAAAGAGCGTTAATCATCGATGAATAAGCAAAAACATCGAGAGTGTCTTGTTTATTTTCCGCTTTTTTAAGCAGGTTTAAGGATTTATTCAAGTATCCATTTTTACATAACCCTTGAATCAATGTTCCGTAAGTTTTTGAATCGGATTTGTAATTACTCTCGTTCAAGAGCTTCCAAATAAAAAGCGCTTCATCGGTTTTTCCATTATCGAATAATCCTTTGATTAGTATATTAAAACTAACAACACTTCTACAATCATCTTTTCCCATTAACTCCCATAATTCTAAACTTTCGTTAATTTTACAGATCTCACAGGAGAAAGAAGCTGTGGAATTGGTTGAAGAATCAAGAAAACGAATTGGGTTTACGTAGAATGCTCTCCCAACGCCGGAGAGTGACGTTGCCGGAGAAGGCGGTGGTGGTGGTACTAATGGTGATGGCGGAGAAGGAGAAGTGCAGTTAAGTTCTTGAGTAAGAGTAATGGAATTGTTATCAAAGGAAGCATCACCAAAGAGGGTTACATTGTTTGCAGGAGAGAAAGGGACAGATAAACATGGTGGAAAGAAAGTAACGAAGAAGAAGAAAAAGAAAAGAAGGTAGCAGCAATAAAAACGCATTGCAGATATTTCGTGGAGGATTTCTAATGAGACTTAGATATGTTTTGGGTTGTTTAATCTATTGATTTTTTTGGTGGGGTTTGAATTGTTATGTGTTTCTCCAACGGAAATGGAGTTTTCCAGTGTGCTTGTTAATTTGGAGTTCTTGAATTTTTTTTTTTTTAAAAGAACCAGGTGTCATCGGGGATGAAGAAGAAGAACGGGGAAGAAGAAGAGGGGAAGAGAAGGGGTGGGGTGGGGGGAGGGTTATTTTATTATTTATATTTAATAATATAAAAACTATTAACTAAAAAACCTATTATACCCTTGTTTTAAGTTAATTAAATAATTAATTAAGGTCTGGATTAAAAAAAAAAAAATATGACATGGCATTGCCACGTCACATTTAACGGAGAAAAATGGACGGAACACGCAGTAGGGGGTAACGGGTCACAAAATTAAATCTTAGGGGGCAACGAGGCGCATTTTAAGAGTTAGGGGGCAACCTGTCAATCGCGTATAAACCTAGGGGGCAAAAGTGTTATTTACCCTAAAAAAAATCCTATTTTTTCCTTGTTCGCCAAAATACATCTCGTCTATTCATCTTGAAGTATAAAATCAGCTTAAACACATTAAACACATCTAAGAAACTAAAGTTACGAAACAAACACACAAAAATGGCGGCTTCACGTTTGGCGCCTCATTTCTATAAGCAATTCCTTCGATTCAATTTGTTCCCGCTTTTCCAAGATAGAACCGTTTCTCGGATAAGGAGTCATAGCACCTGTGCACCCTCAGCAGCAGGTACACTTGAACTTTCTTTATTTTGTGTTTGTTTTTTTATTCTTATTAATTTATTTTTTCAGTTCGATTTTGTGCTTAATTTTTTAAATTGGTTTTTAAAGCATGTAAATTTATCTGCAAAAGTACCCTTTCTGGGCAATTGGTGCTCATTTCAATATTGTTTATTAAATTTATTTTTATTCAGTTAGAAGTCAATAGCATCATTGGGTTTTAATTACTGTTAGTAGAGGTGTTTGCAGTAAAGATTAGAAACTTCAGAGTTACCATTGAAATGTCTTCACGAAATTAGATTGAGGTACATATTTTGCACCATTGGTCCCTTTGTTATGCGAATCCAAATACCCTTCACAGGGGTTGATTCGCAATGTGGTCTTTATTGTATAACCCAGGGACCAATTGTGCAATTAACCCCTCTCTAGATGAGATATGAGTGTCTTCTGATGACAAAATTGGGTATTTACAGTTGAAGATTCGGAAATTGGGTTTCTTGATGAAATTTACGATAATAACATTACAAAGGAGAAAGAAACTGCATTACATACAGCTATCACACAGCTCACAGGTGATTTTGGGAAAGAGTCAATGTTATCTTTACAAAGATTTTATCGCATTAGACGTGCACAAGTAATATCTACAGGCTCATTAAAGCTTGATCAAGCACTTGGAATTGGAGGGTTACCTATGGTAATTTGCATAATAATATTGAAATAATATTCGATCTTCACGTAATATGCTTTCTACAGGGAAGAATGGTCGAAATATATGGACAAGAAGCATCAGGAAAGACAACACTTGCGTTACATATAATTAAGGAAGCTCAAAAGCTTGGAGGTGCAAAGCTAGTTTAATCTTCACATACTGTTAATTTTATATACTAAATTAGATTTTTTACAGGTTATTGCGCATATCTAGATGTAGAGAATGCTATAAATCTATCACTTGCGGAGTCAATAGGTGTAGATGTAAATAATTTACTTATTTCACAGCCAAACTCTGCTGAAAATTTACTAAGTATGGTTGATACTTTAACAAAAAGTGGGGCTATAAGTGTAATTGTTGTTGATAGTGTAGCTGCTATGGTACCTCAGCTTGAACTTGATTGTTCAGTAGGTGGTGCTGGTAAAGATTTACGCTCACAAATAATGACTCAAGCATTAAGAAAAATTCATTATTCCTTATGCCTTTCCAATACACTTCTTCTTTTCATTAATCAGGTTCAGTAAGAATAAACTTTATTTACTAAATTAATTAAATATTGAGCAATTTGTGTAACTGATAATTTCAGGTACGGTACAGTTATAAGTCATTTAGAGGTACTAGACATACAGATGATGTAACTTGTGGTGGAAATGCTTTGCGATTTTATGCTGCAATTCGTTTAAGATTATTTAGAAAACAACTGTTAAAAACCGAGGATAATGTAAGATTTTTTAATGTTATTGTGTATATTATTATTTTATTATAGATTTAGTGTAAACTTTTTTTTTTTTTTTTTTAGGTTACAGGGCTTGGATTATGTGTGCATGTAGTTAAAAATAAATTGGCGCATTCTATGGGTACAGCTGAAATTAGTATACAGTTTGGGAAAGGTATTTGTAGAGAATCTGAGGTATTGGAATTGGGGTGTGAAGATGGAATAATAGAGAAAGATGGAGAGAGATATATTATTGAAGGTAAACAGTTGGATAGTAAAGAGGAAGCTGAAAATTATTTGGCGGAAAATAATGAAGTTTTTGATAATATAGTTGATACATTAAGAAGTCATATGTTTGAGAGAAGATGATAATATGGTAACCTTTTTGTAGAGTATAAATTATTGACTTGAACAATTTAATGATATTTTTTTTTTAACTTGCATTTGGAATTGTAAACATATATTTAAACCATATGTTTCTAATTTAACACTGAGATTACGATATGAATTTTTGGATTATTATGTGGTGGTTTATGATCGAAGTTGTGACCCTGGATTTAGACTTTTTAGGGGTTAAAGACATGGATAAATGTTTTTAGGGGTTAAAGAAAAGGATACATGCTTTTAGGGGTCACTAGCTATCACTACCGTCAGGCATAACTAAATAAGATTTTGATAAAAGTAATAAATTCAATTGGAACCTTTATTTTATTTTATTATTATTATTTTTTTTTTTACAAACATAAATATATGATTATTATGATTAGGAAAAAAAAAAAAAAAATAGCCCCTTGAAAACACTATGAACGATTTACATAGCGAATTAAGGTTTTTTGATATTTTTATTTCAACCTTCCAAGTACGATAATGGGTAAAATACATTAATCAAAAAATGACAAAACTTGTTTGGTCAACGGACCAAATGAAAAAACTAGACTAATAATAAAATTAAATAAATAAAAATGTTATCTCATCACAACCAATTTACCATCTCAATAATACAATAAACATAACCACTGGGACTAGCTCAGTGGTCAGGACCCTGTCTCTCAACTAGGAGGTACAGGGTTCGAATCCCCTCAGCTGTGTTATTTCTTGAGCCCTTAAAGGGGGTAAGCAAGGGGTGCATGGTTCGGGTCTCCTCCCTGAACATGGGCCCGGACACCCATACATCGAAAAAAAAAAAAAATACAATAAATAAAATAAAAATGATAATGTTTCAGTTATATTTCATGATCTTGGGAAGTGAAATCTTAACCCGTAATCTTAGCAACTTCTATTCATAATAAAAAAAAATAATGATATATGTCACTTCTTTTCATATTACCCTTTTATCACCTTTCTATATATATATATTTTAATTTCTTTGAATATCAGATAGAAAAAAATTAAATATGATAGAGAAATTAAAGTAATGATAATTGCGTTTTCTTCATGAAATTCCTGAATTAGAAAAACAATAGTACCGCCTAATCATGAGACAAAATTGATTTCCTTCATTATAATTAAACATTTGTTTTTCACACGTAGTGTTTTTTGGCACCGCGTATGCACGTTACTTCTGATCTAATCTTAAATGTTGCACGTGAATTGTTGAAGCAAAATGAGAAACAGCAAAGCCTTAGCTAGAAAAAGCTATAAAAGCTGATATGAAAGAAAAAAAAGGTGAAACATGTAATGCAAATAATAAAGTTTATAAAATGAATGATATGAAATGGCAACCCTCTCCTAGCAATTGGTATAAAATTAACTACTCCCTCTGTCCACAAATGTTTGTCATACCTTTTTTTTCACATAAATTAAAAAAAGCAATTAATGCCTTCTACTTTTACTAAATTATCCTCAACCAACTATTTAATGATTAAGAAAAGCAATTAATGCCTTCTACTTTTTGAAAATTAAATAAAGGTAAACTTGGTAGAACATGTAAAAAAGTTTCTTGATATTTTAAAATGACAACCTTTTGTGGACATCCATTTTTAGAAATTGTGACAAACATTTGTGGACGGAGGGAGTATGATGCATCTTTTAAATGTACTAAATCGAAAATTGCTTGTATTGTTAGGGATAGTAAAGGTAAAGTTATCAAATATTGCGCATGGGAGATAGGTGCAGAAAATGCTATGAAGGCTGAAACTTTTGGAGTCCTTAAAGCTTGTCTATGGGTAAAGGAGTTCAATAATATTCCGTGTATTATTGAAAACGATTGCAAGGCTATCATGGAAGCTATTTCATCTTTTTCTCCCATTGTTAGCAATAGGCTTAAAAATATCATATGTAGTATTTATTTTATTTCTGAATTTTGTAGTCCTATTTTCTCCTGTATTTCGAGAAATCAAAACTTAGTTGCTGATTGGTTAACCAAGTACTCGCCTCTAGGCAATAGTTTAGGTTATGTTGGTGAATCTATTCCTAACCAATTAGCGCAACTAATAGCAAACGATGCCGCTCCTTCGAGAGTTGGGTGAAACTTTGTAATTCTTTTATTATTATGAATGAAAGTTGTTAGAACAAAAAAATAAAGATAAGCATCGTTAGAAATATGAACATTCACTCTTTTTTTTTCCCCAAAATCTTTCAAACATGAACATTCATTCAAGTACGCATTTATTGACATTTTTATAAAGTTATCCTTAAATCTCCAGCACGAGTAGTTTTTTCTAAACAAAAACAAAGATTTTATTTTAACAAATACAAGAAGAACTTAAGATCATGGTACATTGATTTTACTTTGAGTTAAAACAAAAAAAGTTAAGCCTTCATGAAATAGGGGATTATTATACTATTCTCAAAAGACATCAACCATATTTATCTCGGATTATATATCTCGATAACCTGTCATGTTGGTCCATATATGTCAACTTAAATTCATTTGAGAAATGAGAAATGTTACATAGTAAAGCCGAGCAAATCAAAACTAAGGAACAAAATTAAACCCAAAAAAAAACCGAATCGAAATAAGAAAATTCGATGGTTATTATTTTCTTATTTCCGGTTTGATTTGATATAATACATAATTTCGAATCGAAAAAACGAAAATAAACTTAATCATGGCTGAGCATCTATTGAAGTGGTTGGTTTTGGGTCTCTAGTCTGATATACTATATGCGTCCTAGAAGGGGGGTTGAATAGGACAATAGAAATTAATCGGCTAATTTTATTTCAAGTAAATAAAATTAAAAGCTAATTTGAATCCTATTGTATTAGCAAACTAAATAGTATAAAACTAGATAATCCTAATAGACAATAATATCAAACTATTCAAGTAGGCATTTTATCAAGCATATAGAGTGCGGAAATATAAAGAGTGTAGAGATAGAATACGATACACAACGATGTATAGTGGTTCGGTTTCCCTACATCCACTACCTAAGGAAGCCTCCTTAGGATTTGCAAGATTCTCAACTAATCTTCGTAACTCTTAACCGGGTGAGATACAAACCCTTACAACCACTTCAAAAACCCTTTGAAGGAAATACACTTGTGTTATCACCAACACAAGGAACCAAGCATAAACCTATGCTCACACTACTCTCTTAATCTATTACAAGAACTAAGAGGAAAGGGAAAAAGTGTTTAGGGGTGCTTATAAAAGCTTTGTAACTAAACTCCTAAATGAGTAGATAGAACTAATTAGCTTCACAATAAATATGACTTGAATGCTCCTTTGAAACCTCCTTGAATGATAGAATTAATTGCTCTTAAGATTGGTAGATGGAAGGCTTAAGTTGTGTCTTGAATGAACTCCATTTTATAGCTGAAAAGATGATCCAACGGTCATAAGGCTTCTCTCCAACGGATCTATTTTATCTCTAACGGATATAAGCTTTGTCCTTTAGTAATAGTGCTGAAACCCTCTCGTGCGGTGTACCGCAGATATGGTCCGGTGCACCGCATGACTGTTCGACTAACTTTTGAGCTTACTGGTCGGACTATGTAGTGTACCGCATCCCTGCTCCGTGTAGTGGTCCGGTGTACCGTGACAAAGGTCCGGTGTACCGTGCATATTTTTGAGTATACTGACGGGCTATTCTGTGTACCGCGCATCTGGTCCGTGACCTACGGTATACCGCAACACTCGTCCGGTGTACCGCGAGGCTGCTATTTTGAATTTCAAGCTAAGTAACAATGAAGTAAACACAACTAATCTAATGAGGGGTTTTGGAAAACATTTTAAGTGATACCAAAATGAATTTTAGTTTAAATAATGATTTGTCGAATATTAAAACGGGAATAAAAACAAGGTGAGGCTAACAATCTCCCCCTTTTTGATGTTTGACAAATCATAAACTTTTGAAGATGCCTAAGATAAAGTTTTGATCAAAAACTCCCCCTCAACCTAATCACTAGAGTTTTTATAAAACTCCCCCTCACAAAATGCATTTGAAAAAGTTTAACTAAAATTTCTCCCCCTTTGTCAACAACAAAAAGAACAAATGATATGATTTTGAAAATTTTAAGGGGTCAAAACACATTTTGAGTAAAAACAAGGACCAAAGGAATAAATGGATAACAATTAGAAGCTTCAAGGACCCTAAAACATCAAGAAAATATTAGCAACAAAATTATATACACAAAAAGTACTAAACACTAATGGCATGAATGAAAAGCTAGAGAATTTGCATGCCAATTTCACACCGAATTTTCTCAAAAAGATCTTGGGGTAGAGGTTTGGTAAAGATATCGGCTAATTGATTTTCGGAAGTAACAAATTCAAGGACAATGTCCCCTTTTTGAGTGTGATCACGGATAAAATGATGGCGGATTTCTATGTGTTTTGTTCTAGAGTGTTGAATGGGATTTTTGGTAAGATTTATAGCACTAGTGTTATCACAACGAATGGGAACACGATCATACTCTAGGCCAAAATCTAGTAAGGTTTGTTTCATCCAAAGAATTTGAGTCACACAATTTCCGGCCGCAACATATTCGGCTTCGGCCGTGGATAAAGCAACACTATTTTGTTTTCTACTAGACCATGAGACAAGGGATTGACCTAAGAATTAGCAACTACCACTAGTGCTCTTCCTATCAAGTCTACAACCGGCATAATCGGCATCCGAATAACCTATTAGTTCAAAGGAGGTAAATCTTGGGTACCAAAGTCCTAGACTAAGGGTTCCTTTCAAATACCTAAAAATACGCTTAACGGCACTAAGATGGGTTTCTTTGGGAGAAGATTGAAATCTAGCACAAAGACACACGGGGAACATAATATCGGGTCTAGAAGCGGTTAGATAAAGTAAGCTACCAATCATACCTCGATATAGTTTCTCATCAACATCCTTACCATCTTCATCTTTGTCTAATTTTGTAGATGTGCTCATTGGAGTTCCAATTTCCTTTGCATCTTCAAGTCCAAATTTTTTGATCAATTCTCTTGTGTATTTGGCTTGATTGACAAAGATACCATCTTTCATTTGCTTGATTTGAAGTCCAAGAAAGTAATTTAATTCTCCCATCATGCTCATCTCAAATTCCTTATGCATGCTTTTAGAAAAATTCTCACAAAGATTTTCATTAGTAGCACCAAATATAATATCATCCACATAAATTTGAACAAGAAGGATATCTTTTGAAGACCTTTTTATAAATAAAGTGGAGTCAATTTTTCCTCTTTTAAAACCATCATCTAATAAAAATTTGCTTAATCGTTCATACCAAGCACGAGGAGCTTGTTTTAAACCATATAAAGCCTTTGAAAGTTTAAAAACATGATTTGGAAATTTTGGATCTTCAAAACCCGGAGGTTGTTTAACAAAAACTTCCTCGTCTATAAAACCATTTAAAAAAGCACTTTTGACATCCATTTGGTAAAGTTTAAAATTCATATAGCAAGCAAAAGCAAGTAGCATACGAATAGATTCAAGTCTAGCTACGGGAGCAAAAGTTTCATCGAAATCAATACCTTCTTCTTGATTGTACCCTTGAGCAACTAACCTTGCTTTATTTCTAGTAATGATGCCGGTGTCATCTAGCTTGTTGCGAAATATCCACTTAGTGCCAATAATAGTGGGGCCAATTGGTTTCTCCATTAATGTCCAAACTTTGCTACGCTCAAATTGATTTAATTCCTCATGCATAGCATTAATCCAATGATCATCTAACAAAGCTTCTTTAATATTCTTGGGCTCAATTTGAGATAAGAATGCTTGATGAGCACAAAGAGCAATAATACGGGAGCGAGTGGTAACACCTTCTTTTGGATCACCTAGAATTAATTCACTTGGGTGATCTTTGATATGTTTCCAACACCTTGGTAAATCCGTACTAGCTTCATTTAACACTTGATCATTTTCCTTAAGAGATTCTTCATGAGATTTGACTTCTTGAGTAGGAGATTCTAAGGGTTGATCTAGTGGAGTATCTTCAACAACATCTACCACTTTCTTGATACAAAACGGATTAGTCTCATCAAAGTCAACATGCATAGATTCCTCAATGGTACGAGTACGTTTGTTGAAAATGCGATAGGCTTTTCCTTTAGTGGAATAACCAAGAAAAATGCCTTCATCCGATTTAGCATCAAATTTTCCCAAATAGTCCCTAGTGTTTAGGATAAAACATTTGCACCCAAAAACACGAAAATAAGCAATAGTTGGTGGTCTACCATTCCAAAGCTCATAAGGGGTTTTCTTAATAAGGGGTCTAATAAGAACTCTATTTAACACATAACAAGCCGTATGAACGGCTTCACCCCAAAAGTATGTAGGCAAGCTATGTTCTTTTAGCATTGTTCTAGCCATTTCTTGTAGAGTTCGGTTTTTCCTTTCCACTACCCCATTTTGTTGGGGAGTTCTAGGGGCCGAAAAATTATGCTCAATCCCAAATTCATCACAAAAATGCACAAAAGGAGAATTCACGTATTCACTACCATTATCACTACGAATGCATGTAATAGAGTAGCCTTTCTCATTTTGCACCTTTCTACAAAGTTTTGCAAATTCATTGAAGGCATCACTTTTCAAAGCAAGGAACATCACCCATGTGAATCTAGTGTAATCATCAACAACAACAAAGACATACCTAGACCCTCCTAGACTAGTGACATCAACGGGACCAAAAAGGTCCATATGCAATAATTGAAGTGGCCTAACGGTGATGACCTTATTAATGGATTTAAAAGATGAACGATGTTGTTTACCAAGTTGACATGCATCACATAATTTATCTTTATCAAATTTGTAAATAGGCAAACCAACAACAAGATTTTTTCTAGATAATTTTGAAATTAAATCCATGCTAGCATGTCCTAAACGTCTATGCCAAAGCCAACTATCATTAACCACGGATAAGCATTTAATATTTTTGCACATAAGACTTTCAAGATCAACAACAAAAACATTATCCGATCTTTTTGCAATAAACATAGTATCTAACTCATCATTTTTGAAAACAACACATCTAGATGCTTCAAATTTAACACTAAAACCAACATCACAAAGTTGACTAATACTAAGCAAGTTAAAAGAGAGACCCTCAACAAGTAACACATTAGAGATAAGTAAAGAGTCCATATTACCAATGTTACCTTTACCCAAAACGCGTTTCTTAGTGTTGTCGGCAAAAGTAACTTTATCACCTTTAGTTTTATATAAATTTGTAAATAATGATGGATTTCCGGTCATGTGTCTTGAGCATCCACTATCAAGTAGCCATATATTTTGCTTCTTGATGCTCAACCCCTACAAACAAAAAGTAATTTAAGCTTTAGGTACCCAATTTGGATTGGGTCCATGAGGGTTAGTGGATTTTCTTTTTAAGACCCATTTAGGTCTTTTCCAAATTGGCACAAGAGATCCCAAATCTAATAATTTACGATAGTAACAATGAGATGCATCATGACCAAGTTTTTCACAATAGGTGCAAGTGATAGAAGATTTTGAAGAGGATGGAATTGCATTTGAAATTTTTGATTTTACAAAGACATTTTTCAAAGGTTTTTGGTGAGTGAATGGATCATATCCAACACCACTTTTTTCACAAGCCATTCTTTGAGAACCTAAAATCAAATCCAAGTTTTCTTGCCCACTAGTAAATTTCAAAATAATAGCATTTTGATCAAAAATCTTTTTCTCTAATAAAGCTTTTTCTTCCAAAAGATTTTTCTCAATAAGATGAAGTTTTTCATTTTCATCTATACATTCATCACAAAGATTTTGACAATCTTCCAAAGCTTTCAAAACTTCTTTAGTTCTATTTTTCTCAAATTCTAAATCTTTTGTTAAAACTTTGTTTGTTTCAATAGAATTTAAAAAATCATTATAAAGAGAATCAAATGCCTCATGAATATCTTGTTCACTAGCATCATCATTAGTTAAAGAGAGTTTGGAATTAGGAGTTACCTCATCATGATTTGCCATAAAGGCAAAGTGAGTAGTACCGGTATCATCATCCGAAGAAGCATCTTCATCATTCTCAAGTTTTCCCATAAAGGCAACAAGATTAACATTTTCATTGTCACTTTCTTCTTCCTCCGAATTTTGAGTGTCCCAAGTGATATTAGCATGCATTGCTCTCTTAGGTTTCTCCTTTTGAAGAAGAGGACAATAGGTTTTGATGTGACCAACCTTTTTGCAATGATAGCAAGTGGGTTCATCTTGTTTGATAGCACTATCATTCTTCTTGTAAGGTGAGGAAGAACTTCTTTTCTTGGCAAAGCGTTTGTATCTCATGAATTTTTTCATATCTCTTGCCAACATAGCTACTCCTTCATCTTCACTCGTTTCTTCTTCATGTGAATTTTCTTCTTCACTATCCTTCCTTTCTTTTCGTTCTTTCAACTTGGTACTCATGGCATGGAAAGCAATAGATTTCTTAATCTTTTTCTCCTCATCATCTCTTATCTTTTCTTCTTCAAGCACAAGCTCTTCCGTCATGAGGTTGCAAATGAGTTCATGAACCGTCATTTTTGAAAGATCTTTAGTATCCCTTATAGAGTTGATTTTTGTCTTGTATTTCCTTGGAAGAGCAAATAAGATTTTTCGACATTGTTCCTTGTTGGTGTACTCTTGACCAAGAGTCTTCAAAGTGTTAACAATGTTAGAAAATCTTTGATGCATAGCATTCAAGGCTTCATCGGGCTCCATACGAAAAAGCTCATACTTAGTGATAAAGAGACCAATCTTGGTTTCCTTAATATCTTCCGTTCCTTGATATGATAGCTCCAAGAGTTGCCACATTTCATGAGCGGAATTGCATTCACTCACTCTAGCATATTCCGTGACACTTAATCCATTTATGAGGATGTTCATAGCTTTGTTGTTTTTGGTAAGTTTAGCTATGTCTTGATCATTGTAATCATCTTCATCTTTTACCTCCATTGTACTTCCGGCAACGTAGGGAATATAATGACCCTTTTTGATAGCCATCCATAAAAAGTAATCGATTCCTTTCACATGAATCTCCATCTTCTTTTTCCATCCAAAGTAGTCTTTTCCTACAAAAAGCGGAGGTCTAGTAGAACATGAACCTTCCGGTTGATTAGAATCCATATCGTATTAACTCTAGAAACGATTAAGTACAATAGAGCTAGGCTCTGATACCAATTGATATACTATATGCGTCCTAGAAGGGGGGTTGAATAGGACAATAGAAATTAATCGGCTAATTTTATTTCAAGTAAATAAAATTAAAAGCTAATTTGAATCCTATTGTATTAGCAAACTAAATAGTATAAAACTAGATAATCCTAATAGACAATAATATCAAACTATTCAAGTAGGCATTTTATCAAGCATATAGAGTGCGGAAATATAAAGAGTGTAGAGATAGAATACGATACACAACGATGTATAGTGGTTCGGTTTCCCTACATCCACTACCTAAGGAAGCCTCCTTAGGATTTGCAAGATTCTCAACTAATCTTCGTAACTCTTAACCGGGTGAGATACAAACCCTTACAACCACTTCAAAAACCCTTTGAAGGAAATACACTTGTGTTATCACCAACACAAGGAACCAAACATAAACCTATGCTCACACTACTCTCTTAATCTATTACAAGAACTAAGAGGAAAGGGAAAAAGTGTTTAGGGGTGCTTATAAAAGCTTTGTAACTAAACTCCTAAATGAGTAGATAGAACTAATTAGCTTCACAATAAATATGACTTGAATGCTCCTTTGAAACCTCCTTGAATGATAGAATTAATTGCTCTTAAGATTGGTAGATGGAAGGCTTAAGTTGTGTCTTGAATGAACTCCATTTTATAGCTGAAAAGATGATCCAACGGTCATAAGGCTTCTCTCCAACGGATCTATTTTATCTCTAACGGATATAAGCTTTGTCCTTTAGTAATAGTGCTGAAACCCTCTCGTGCGGTGTACCGCGGATATGGTCTGGTGCACCGCATGACTGTTCGACTAACTTTTGAGCTTACTGGTCGGACTATGTAGTGTACCGCATCCCTGCTCCGTGTAGTGGTCCGGTGTACCGTGACAAAGGTCCGGTGTACCGTGCATATTTTTGAGTATACTGACGGGCTATTCTGTGTACCGCGCATCTGGTCCGTGACCTACGGTATACCGCCACACTCGTCCGGTGTACCGCGGGGCTGCTATTTTGAATTTCAAGCTAAGTAACAATGAAGTAAACACAACTAATCTAATGAGGGGTTTTGAAAAACATTTTAAGTGATACCAAAATGAATTTTAGTTTAAATAATGATTTGTCGAATATTAAAACGGGAATAAAAACAAGGTGAGGCTAACATAGTCTCTACTAATCGTGTCATATATGTCTCCATTAATTGTTCTAATAAAAATTACTAATGTTTTTACCGATCTTTTGACCTTAGTGTTATGTTAAAAAAAAGAAAAACATTCTTTTGGATAATCATGTCTCTGTTTTATTTTGGTGACACGTAACTAAGTAAGAGAATGATAAGAATTACTTATTACTCTTTAAGTTGATGTAATGCTGATTAATTTTGGATAAAATTATATGAACTTTCACTTATATGAATATAAAGAGTTAATGCTTTAACCAAACAATTTGATCGATCGTTCAACACTTGGCCTCCTGTTATGTTATTGCCATCTTAATTGATCGAACAACAATCTTTTGACTTTGACGGCAAATGATGTTACATTTCTCGCGAATTTAAGATGATAATGATGTCACAATTCTTGAAAATAAATGTAAGATACCAAATATTTCTATAAAATTTTCTTCAATCTTTTATCTTTGACAGTTAAATTCAAAATTTTACATAATAAACAATGCGAAACATGTTGAAATTAATAAATAATAGACAATTTATTTTATTAATTCATTTATATTCTTAGAAGAATTAGAAGAGATTTTGTGTGTACAATTAGTCACACATTATAATTTAAGGAAAAAACCATTGAAATTATCTAATTTCAAATAATTCGGTTCTTTATTTTAGTTGTTACGCGAGTTACTAAAACTTGGTAAAGAAAAAAACGGCTAGCTTTAAATGAGCATTGATGAGGCATTTTTTGACGGTTTTTTGTCTTGTAATTTCCTCTATAAATTGTGACTTTATCACTTGCATTTTTAGAGTAGAGAAAACAAAACTATTCTTGAGAGAATGGAAAAAATATTGTAGAGAGAATAGAAAGAAAAAAACATTTCTAGAGAAAATAAAAAAACTATTCTAGAGAGAATAGAAAAAATTATTCTAGAGGGAATATAGAAGAAACTTAATTTAAAAAAAACTACTATCTACTCTCTTCTTTTCTCATGTTCTAATATTTTCTAGATTAGAGTAGAATTATTGTTAGAGATACCGGTGCTACCGGAATATCTTTTTAACGCAAATTTTGTATACTATGTAGTAGTTCTTTTCTTGAAATTTCGTGTAAGTTTCGTTATTTTCAATTCATTGTAATAGAATAGTATTACCTTTAATTGAGAATTATTTCGTTTACTATATTTTGAAATTCCATTTCTCTGTTTTTAAACTAGTGATATTGTTATTTTTCCAACAAAACATACTATCCCCATGTTCTAACCCCGGGAAAAAATCGGTCAAAAATATCATCGTTTAGTACTCCATTTAATCACCCAAACATGGCTATTTCGAAGTTTTTTTGATTTTTTTTCATTATATTAGCGTTTTTGAGAAATTTATTTGGGCATCTAGCAACCTGTTTCCTCTATTTAATCACCCAAACATGGCTCTGCGCGAAGTTTTTTTTGCAAAATTTTAATTTTTTCTACATTTTTGAGAAATTTATTGGGGAATCTAACGAGCTAGTTTCTCTTTTCCGAGAGAACATACGAAAACTAGGATATATGTTCTAATCCCGGGTAAAAAATCGGTCAAAAATATCTTCGTTTAGTCCTCCATTTAATCACCCAAACATGTCTATTTGCGAAGTATTTTTGAAATATTTTCCTTATTTTAGCATTTTTTAGAAATTTATTTGGGTATCTAGCGACCTGTTTCCTCTATTTAATCACCCAAACATGGCTTTGCGCGAAGTTTAAGCTGGCCCGGACACCCATACATCGAAAAAAAAAATACAATAAACAAAATAAAAATGATAATGTTTCAGTTATATTTCATGATCTTGGGAAGTGAAATCTTAACCCGTAATCTTAGCAACTTCTATTCATAATAAAAAAAGTAATGATATATGTCACTTCTTTTCATATTACCCTTATATCACCTTTCTATATATATGTTTTAATTTCTTTGAATATCAGATAGAAAAAAATTAAATATGATAGAGAAATTAATTCATTGGTACATGTAGACGTACACCTCCTTACAAAAGGGTGATACAAAAAGGGTGACAAATATCATTACTCTAATAAAAAATAGGGTCAATTACCTAAGGTCTTAAAGAATATTAAAGTGTCACATAGAAGCTAGTCAGTTCCTCTCTCTTTCTTAGAGTCCAATAAGATATCCAATGTCATAACTACCCTTCTAGTACATATAAGACTTAAAATATAGATTATTTCTCTCTCCTTCTTTATCATTTTTTCTCTCTCCTCTTTCATTAATTATCAAATAATTTCCAGCTCCGACCACAACCACCGATCACCGCCGCCCACCGCCGGAAAAAATTCTGAGCGTGGAATAAAGTTCTGAGCGTAGAATAAAGTTTTGAGCGTAGAATAAAGTTCTGAGCGTGAAATAAAGTTCTGAGTCTGGGGTACTAGGCATGGAAAAAGTACTGAGCATAGGCTACTGAGCATGAAAAAAGTTGCTGATTATCGGAAAAAAGTTCTGAGTGTCGAAAAAAGTTATTGAGTATTCTAATTTTTTTGTTGACTGACTTTACTGAGCATGCTCGTTTTCTCAGTGTCTTTACTGATCATGCTCAGTAACTTGCTGAGTGTTTTTCGTAAAATCTGTAAAAGTGCTAAGCGTTTCTCGTATCGGTAAAAGTGCCGAGCATTTAGACAAAAGTATGGAGTTTAATACAAAAATCGATTTTACATTACAAAAAAAGCTGTTAAGCATTCGTTGGTTTTACTGAGTATTTGGAAATTTGATTGAGTATTAGATTAAAACTAGTGAGTTTTCATATCCCAAAAAAAGGAAACTTGAACAAATTTTCATGATAAATTAAATTGATTTTCTTTAAAAAATTATACTAACATATGAGTCAAACTTTTACTACTTTCCATTACAACTAAAAGAAAAGAATAGAAAAGAATTTATACATCTCATATTGTTGTTGAACAAGAAACAATATAATGATGATAAAGAATATACATACACATGCCTACTTATTGTTGATATAAGTATACATTTATATTCACTATACCTTTTGTTCTTAATATTCCATTTCTATATGTTCTTTGTTATTGTTGTTGTTATTATTGATACCCACTAACATTGAACATGTTGGTGGAGGGAGGGGTTGGGGAAACTCGTTGTATGAAAATGTTGTATGCTTTAAGGCATGCAAGTGAGACTAGAGCAACCCCGGCTAATGGTATGGTGTAAATCAATTTTCACTGAGTACCGAAGGGAAATTCACTGAGTATTGGTAAAAATTCACTGAGTATCTGAGAAATTTATTGAGTATTGGGGTAAATCAGTGAGTATCCTTAGTGAATTCACTGAGTATAGTCCAAAACACTTAATACTAGGCGAAAAATGAGTATAGTCCAAAACACTTAATACTAGGCGAAAAAAGTGCTGAGTATATTTAAAAATTTAAAATTAAATAAAATAATTAAAAAAACTTATGATTTTTTTAACAATTTAATTAAACCTTACATTTTACATGTAACTCAAAAAAGAAATTACAACCACTAAGCAAATGACATCTAATATTGAAAAAAAGAAATCATTGTTCAAAAAAAAAACTAAAATTAGAACTAAGTAAACAAAAAAAAATGGGAACCCCACTTAGCAAAAAACGGAGTAAAAAAACCACCTACTCAGTTCAAAGGGAGTTTCACCATGGACGAACGATTACTCTGTTTTGCTCGTGAGTTCGTTCAGGAGCTGGAAGATGGAGGTTTGAAAACAGAGCTTCACGCCATTAAAGTTGTTGAAGGCCGGAGCTTCACACCATGGCTTCTTTTCTCACGAACTTGAAAATTCTGTTGTCGTTTTACTTTGTCGTTGTACTCAAACCAGCTCGGATGTATTCCACGCACTCATCTTCACTGTTGAGCCAACTTACCACAAAGCTCTAAGTTAGGACGCCAGATTTTTCTGCTTTGCTAGAGCAGGAGATCTACGAATAGAAGGCAGAGTACGACTCTGCTGGTGGATTTTGCCAGATTTATCCTTCATTGTCATCTTCGAACAGCTTGTGAAGCTGTTTTTTAAATTTATAGGGGATATTTCCAAGTTATGTTAGGTAAAAATCTCTATTTTTAAATCTTTTATACTTACTCTATTTTTATTAAGATAATAAATTTCATATTTTAAATGAATAATCAATATATTTTATTTTAGATATTATAATAAATATAATATTGATTGATGATTTTTCATTTATATAAAAAATAAAAGTAATGATATATACTACCTAAAGTTATAGTATTCAAGTATACTATACCTGACATGGCGAGAATTGATTGGTTAAAAATTATTAATTTTTTTATTTTATTTAATAATTTATTCTCAATTAATCTACATCACTTTAGTATAGTGAAACATTATCATTACTCAACAAATAAAATTAGATTAAAATTTGAAGATAAGAAAGAGTATTATCTGAAATCTTCCAGGCTTCATCCTTACGCTATCAGGTAGAGGCCCACCCGTTTATTTATCATCTGTAGCGTCACACAAAATAAATTAACTCCGACCCAAAAGAAACAAAATAAAAGGACTTATCATACGATAATATAAAAAATCAAGGCCCACCTATTCAATTATTTTTGCTATGCATGTTACTTTGGTCCATTTCATTTAATTATTTTCCCTTTCCGAAAGAGAAAAGCAGAAGATTCCTCATGTTTATTTTGCTCCAAAGAAGATTCCTCATGGCGGTGGTCCACTGGCGTATTATTTTTGGAGGAAATTATATTTTAAGACCCAAAATTTTTTAATTTTATAAAATAAGTCTAGTTAGAAAAATTTATTTTTTAATTTTTTTTTTTAATTTTTTGGTTGAGATTTTGATCATTTTACCCTTGTTCTTTATGAGTACAGATCCACCCCAATTAATTATCACAGGCTACGCTATATCGTAGTGGGTACAGACCCAATATGTTTTGTAATAGTTTTTTTAGTCTTTTTTATTAAGTCGGGGCCAGACCCACCTCCTTCAAATTCTTGTGGGGCTGTACCCATTACAAATAACCTAAAATATACCAAATGGATTAATTTTATTATGTTTGGGGATGCACACAGTTAACAGCCCATTTAAATAAACAACAGTGAGGCTAGCCCCTTTACCAACATCCAGAGAAATAAAAAAAACATTACATTTAACAGCCTATTTATACACACAAGGGGCTAGCCCCATCAAGAATAAATCCATACTAGGCTGGCCCATTTACAAATACACACCATACTGGGGCTGGCCCCATAACAAAGAACATCAAAAATTGCAGCACAATATTATGAATAAACAAGCTACTGTTATGGGCTGGCCCTAACAAGCAGTAAACAAACACGGGCTGGCCCCTTTTATGTAAAAAAAAAACCATCGCGACCTGGAGCGAGCGACGAAAGAACGGAGGTGAAGAGGCTGGATATGGCGGTGATGGTGATGGTGATGGGACGTGGAGTGGATCTGGCGGCGGCGCTCTGCTGCAACTCGACGCGCTTTACTGCAACTCGGCGGCACTCCGCTTCTTCCCAGCAGGGTGGATCTGGACGACTTGCAACTTCCCAGCGGTGGTGGTACACGAACGGAGCTCAGATTGGCCGCGTTTCAGGGGGGATCCGCGATGATGATGGTGTTGATGGACGGAGGCGCAGATCTGACGGTGGTTGGAGGTTAGAAACTTGGAAGGGGAAGGTGGTGGGGGTGTTTGGGTGTGTTGCTGTGGCGGGAGGGGGTGGGGGTGGGGGTGGGTTTTAGACGGCAGTAGAGAGGGGAGACAGAGGTAGGGGTGGGAGGTCGGTTTTAGAGAGAGAGAAGAGATGGAGGGGTGGGATATTTTTCAGAAGCTATAATGGGGTTTTGGTTTTGGTTTGGGAGAGTTGACTATACGTATATGGGGAGGAGAGGGCATTTTGTTGCTTCATTTAGTTGGCTTTCAACTAGCCCAACTATCCTAGGATTTAAAACACAAAGTTAACCCCCCCCCCATTGGGCCTTATATAATTAATTCCCCTTATTTTTGCACCCTTTATGTCGAGAGTTTGACTAAAACGAAAAATCTTTTTTTCTCTACAAACGGTGTAACAACTCTAAAACCAAAGATCATCTGATTCCTAAAAAAACCTTTTTTTTTAATATATCGGAGACATTGAAAGGTCAGTAAACCTATATAAGATTTACTAAACTTACAAAAATGTGTACAAAATATTTCGAAGAATAGTTCATCCACATTTGTCCTTCGTTAGGAGTTTCTGTAATCTATCTAGAGAGTCGCCATAGTATACCGTATCTCTCTCCAAGTTCGCACCTATTTTCGCTATAAAGTCCACAATTATTAGCATCCATATAGATATGAACAAACTCAAAACCTGTGTTATTCATAAGGATTTCTCTACATTCCAAGAGTAGTATGTCTAGTCAATCCCTATTGTTCCTACCGCCCTTCACTAGCATGTATAACGCAAGCAAATCAGTTTCGATTACTACTCTCTCATGACTTCTTTTGATCGCCAAGGTTAATCCAAAATGGAGCGCAATTAACTACGCTTGGAAAGCCGGACATGACACAGCTAGACTCGCGAATCCACCCAGATACTCGCCCTCTTTGACTCTGAATAGACCACCAACACCACGCTTAGAAGACCCTTGATTTTGACTTCCGTCTATGTTAAGTTTAATCCCAAGATCGGGCTTGACCCACTTAACTAATGTGCTCTTTGTGGATACAACAATACCATCGTCGATTTTCTTCCCCCACGCACGAACATAATTTATTGCAGCGTTTTCGAATTTATACCGTATCGCAATCATTGACTTACCACCTCCCAGACTGTTTAATATACGATCATTTCTGTCCAACCATATCTCCCAACAAATGGCCAAATAAATGATTCTATTCTCCAACCCATTCGACACTAATTTGCAGCTAAGGAGATGCTTCCACCACCCGAGTTCTGTAGCGGAAAGTTGTTGTCCATCCCTGCGGAATCTGATGTAGCCAAATTTAGTACCTGCCGCTGCTCTCTGAAACTTTCAGCAAATTGTTGTCCAGTCCCTGCTGCTCTACTGTCCACACGGTTACTAGCAGACCTGTGGTTACTAGCCGACCCACGGTTACTAGTCTGAGATTCTACACCAGAAAACAATCCATCTTCTTCAATATCTTCCAAACCAAGTTCCTCATTCAAGTTAAGATTTTCATCCTCCTGAACAATAGTAGTTGGCCCCCCTGCGGAACTCTTTATTTCCATCAACACTCGCCACGATTCTCATAACCTCTGGTAACGACTACAGTCCCGAAACAAATGGATTTCCGTCTCAGTAAAAATGTCGTAACTAGTACAAATCTTGTTATCAATAATTCCTCTTCGAAATAAATTTCTAGCAGTGGGAAGCCTTCCCCATATCGCTCTCCAAATCAGAATCTTAACCTTTTGGGGACATTCTAAATCCCACACGGATTCCCATTTAAACACCGGTGAAGTCATTATAGGTTGAGAGGGTTTGAATGCCGATTTAATCGAGAACCTCCTGAGTTTTCCAATCTCCATTTGTAACCCATTTCCTGTCCATTAGAAGTCTGTTCAACACCTTTCTGGAGAATTTTTACACCCTCAAGTAAGCCTTTACATATTCTCGAGTCTATACTCCTGCAGACCCTAGTAAGAATACCATCTGCAAAATACTTACTCTTTAGAGCCACCGCCCAGAGGGCTTGATCGTTTTTAGGATACACCATCCTAGCTTTGCAAGCAAAGCACGGTTAAATTCCTTGTATCCCGAAAACCCACCCCACCATCATTCTATGTTCTACAAAGCATCTTCCATGATAAAAAATGGATCTTCCTCACTTCTTCTCCACTACCCCAAATAAAATCACGGATAATTTTGTCAATCTCTTTACAAACGAACACCAGGAGCTTAGAGGTTTGAATTATATACGTCGGAATGGCACCTAGAGCAGATTTTGCCAAAGTAATTCTCCCAGATAAGGATGAATTCTGAGCTTTTCAATTGGATAATTTACTTCTCATACTCATTGATATTCAACGATAAAACCCTCTTGGAGGCCTGCTCGAATTGATAGGCGCCCCTAAATACATTCCCAACAATTCGTTTAAGACAAACCCACTTCTCACATCTAGTCTCTCCTTTTCAGTTGGCGATACATTTTTAGAAAATCATATAATAGACTTTTCTTCACTAACCTTATGTCCTGCCTCCACGCAAATTTTTTCAATAACCATCTTCATCAAATCCACTTGTGACTCATTTGCTTCAGCGGATAAGATGAGGTCATCTGCAAAGAACACATGCGTAATCAGAGGACTGTCTTTATTCAAATAAACTGGAGCCCATTCCTTTCTCATACTTAGGTTTTGAATTAACTCAGAAAGTCGTTCCATACACATCACTATCAAATACGGAAAGAGCGGGTCACCTTGATGAATTCCCCGCTATGGAATGAAATGATCAAACAGTTCTCCATTACAAAGAATCTGCATAGTGTTAGATCTCATAGCAGATATAATAATATGTACCTAGGATGGGGGAAAACCGAAGGAAGTGATAGTATCCTCCTAAAAATGCCAGCTAAGCCTGACATATGCCTTTGCAAGATCTATCTTTACTGCCATATAACCAATCTTATCTGTCTTCATAAGCATTTTAGAGGCTATCTCTTGAACAAGACCAATGTTATCTGTAATGGATCTTCCGGGAAGGAAACTCGTTTGGTTTGGACCAATCCGTTCAGCCAAGAGGGGCTGTTAAGATAGGGGGTGTTTCTCCCGTACTAATATAATGTCCTAGAGAAATTTTGTAAATGATATTTATTTCCGTGGCTTAAATATGGAAGTACTGAATCGAAAAATAAGTGTGTCAAAAAAAATCAAAAAATAAGTGATCAAGGAAAATTATCCATGTAGAGAGAGTTGATCAATAGTTCCATTATTTACAACCCAGTGGATAATTTCCAAACACGTTTTGTTTCAAGATTGATATTTTACAATATATATTTAATGTAAGAGGGGTGTAAAAAACTAGAGAAGAAAAATAAAAATATGTTAAAACAAAATTCGCGTAATGTTTTTGATTTAGCGTTTCTCTTAATTTTTTGAACCTTAGTTTTCCTGGCATGTTTGCCAAATTATCATATAGTTACAAGTAAGGCTTAGTATCGGGTGATCTTGACCCTGGAGATCCCAATAAACAACACTTTGAGGCCGCTACCAAAAATCTACTGAACCTCAACGTCATTGATAAACTTGAAAAACCAACTATTTCAGAACATGAACAATTTCATTTTATCTCATAACTCGTCATATCTTGGTTTATTTGGGTCTGGATGAATGGAATCTGGAAACACTTGATGTTATCTTTCCAGAATCTGGTCGGAATGAGATTGAAAGAAACCTATTTTGTCCCAACAAGACCACGATATCTTTACCTGGCCAATACCCGATCGTGTGTATACACGACAAAACCAGGATATCAAACAATCCATACGAGAACTATACCTGACGGCTCAATCCTCAGCACAAGGGCAGCAAAAGGATCCAAACCTTTGGATCCTGGTATGAAAGCGCATGTGCCAAATAAAGTGAGAATTTTTGTGTGGAAAGTTTGTAGTAATATATTACCTATTGGCTACTAATATAAAATCTAAAACTGAGACACTGTACAACTGACAACTGGTGTTACTGGTGCAATGAACAAGTGGAAACCATTAATCACTTACTTCTTACATGTCCTTTTTGCAAAGAGGTAAGGGCATGATCAATTTTGCAAATACAAATAGAAGACAACTCAAAGATGGATCCGGGAGAATGGATCACGAAGGTTTATGATAGAGATAACAATTCTAGATGGAAAAAAGAAAAATCACGACGTATATTTTGCTGATGTTGTGGAACATATGGAAACAGTAAATGAAAACAATCCATGAAAACACGCATTTTGAGTAAATGCAAGGATGCAAGATTTATTTGAGAAAGAATGGAATGATATTCCCGTTATTCAGGGGAGGAGCTCGCCTCAAAGTAGGAATCTTGAATGGATAGCAGAAGAGTTTATCGGAACAAAGACTATCATCAAATGTGACGTGACTTTCAAGAATAAGATATAACCAAACGGAATTGGGATAATACATCAAGATACCAGGACGGGAAGGAAGCAGATTTCCTCTAGAACTATCATGCCAAATTCAATTGTCGAAGAAGAGGCGAGAGCGATAACGGAAGCAGTTAGGACATTTAAGGAAGAAAATGGAAGTAAAACCTTCATTTGTTCGAATAACCTTGATATAATTCAAGGTATTTGGTCACCGTCAGTTGCTTGTTGGTGTGTCAGACCTTATGCGAAGAGGATTGGGGAGATAGCGATAATGCATGGTAACATGCATTTTAAACATATTTCGCGACGCTATAATAGAATGACCGATCAAACTGTGCGGGTAGCTACACAGAGGACCAATTTAATGGAGGGGCGATCTCTACTAGTGCCCTTGTATTTTAGACTGAGAATCGTCTGATAGCTTTCCAGAAGCATCCTTGTTACGTCGTTCAAAAAAATTGAATTTAGTCGAAAAAGGTAATGGCATATTTTTTGGTATTTGCTCCTATACCAAAAACAAATTAATTCAAAATTAGAGCACTCTCTATAAATATTCTATTGTAAACCCATCACACTATCTAGTATCTACTCAACATCAGCCTACTTGGTCTTTGGTCAAGCTCTAAAATATATTACATACATTATAGCTATTGTACTGCAAATCTATCACGAGCTCTCTGCAAGTCTTTAGTCTCTGAGTATAATAAATCGAAATGTTGACAGTCAAGGGGTCTTACATCGTGCAACCAAGTGAGCAAAGACCAGAAAATGTTATGTATTTGTCCGAATGTGATCAAACTAAACCCGTAACTCATGCCCCAACGGTGTATTTTTATAGAGCCACCTCCAAGTGCTTCCATGATAATTTTCAGATTTTGAAAGTCTCTTTGAGCAAGGCACTCAACATATTTTATCCACTTGCTGGACGGCTAAAATGGGTCGATGGAGGACGAGTCGAGCTCCATTGTAATAACAACGGTGCTCTTCTCGTGGAAGCGGAATCAAGTTCCTGTATTGATGATTTTGGAGATTTCACTCCTACCCAAGCTGTCCGAGATCTCATCCCAAAGGCGGATTTAGATACTAAATTTGATGAGGTGCCACTTCTTTTGGTACAACTCACCAAGCTTAGTTGTGGTGGTATGTGTCTTGGATTAGCAATATCACACATCATAGTAGATGGACACAGCGCATTACACTTTGTGGGTGAGTGGGCTAGAATTGCTCGTGGCGAAGAAGTAAAGTCTCGGCCGTTTCTTGATCGAACTATTTTACGACCGAGTGATCATGAAACTTTGCCCAGTTCATCGGGAGGTATTACCATGGAGTTGGAGCTGGCTTCTACTCCTCTCATAGTAGGTCAGACAAATGATGCTGAGGAACGGAACAAGGTTGCCGAGGTAGCTATGCTAAAGCTAAGCGCTAACCAAGTTGAAATACTACAAAACAAGGCAAATAAGGATCCAACTTGGAATAAAAGTGGTGCTCGTAAGTTTTCGAAATATGAATCAATTGGTGGACACATATGGAGGTGCACATCCAAAGCGCGTGGGCACAAAAACGAGCAGCTGACAAGGTCGTACATTGCGGTTGATATACGGAATAGAATCCAACCACCACTACCCAAATGTTATTTTGGAAATGCAGTTATTCGTTCGACTGAAACCACGACTGCAGGAGAACTTTTGTCCAATCCGTTAGGGTTTGCTTGTTATAAAATACGACAAGCGGTGGAGAAAGTAACAGATGAGTATATAAGATCATATTTTATTCAGACCAAGAAATTGCAAGATGTTTCTAACTTTCGTACTTTCCATACTGTTGGTTGTTCAAAAGGACCCTTCTACGGGAACCCAAATACTGAGATCACAAGTTGGGGAGGTTTATCCCTATTTGATGCAGATTTTGGATGGGGTAAGGAAATCTATATGGGCCCTGGAAGTGTTGGTTTTGACGGAAAAACTTTCATCATCCCTTGTCAAGATGAACCTGGATCATTCAATGTAGTTTTGCGCCGTCAGGTGGATTCTATGGAGAATTTTAAAAGACACATTTATGAAGATATATTATTAGATTAAAGCCATGTTTATGGCTTTAAAGTGTTGCTGTTCGAGCTAATAAGTTGATGAAATTCTATTAAACATATGAGGATAATAGTTAACTATTTTATATTTATCTTATTAGTTTATTTCCTTCTTATATTTGTTTGTAAGAAACTCGATCTTTTATGGCTCTCGTGAACTCTCAATCTTGTCATTTTGCTGGGTTCTGCTCATTCCGTTCCCAAAGCTGTTAATTTTAGCACTATGGTTATTCAAGCATTAGTTTCTTGTTAATCTTTGTTGTTTGTTATAATTTGCCTATTGTTAGCCACTGAGGGTTGCAATTATGAATTTGTGGTTCTTGATAGATTCGGTTCTTTAGCTTTTTGTTATGCTCACTTGATTAGTTTATCCCTTCGGCTGGTTCTTTATTTTGGCTCCTTTATTTTACTTAAACTACTGAAATATTATCTGATTTTTTCTTTCTAAATTTACTTAGAGTTAGTTAGAGTGTTTGTCCATGTTATCGAGACTAGATGCGTGATGGGTGTGATTGGTATGCTGTAATGAGATCATTAATATCATTATATTAATGATTTAAACATAATTATTGTGATTGGTACGTTATAATTCAGCCTGCCAACCGGACTGGTCCTACATGTCCTACGGACCAGACCAGACCAGACCGAAACGCTGCTACAGTGAGGGACCGGATCAGACCGTCCTTTGTCTTATCGGTCCGATTTTTAAAAAAAATTAAAGGCTAAGGCCAGTCCGGAACGGACCGAAACCCTTACATATATATTTTTTTCTTTTATTCTTCACATTTACACAACTCACCAAACCCGCCGCCCCATTATTTCTCACACCTCTCTCGTCTTTACTCTTTTCACCAAACCACAACCCCAATTCAATACCCTCTTATCCCTTCCATTCTCTATTCTCTTATCTGAAATTGCTTCACTAAGCAATGATGTTTAATTTTCTATAACTTATGGTGGTGGTGGTGTGTTGTTTAATCTGTAATCTTCTTTCTTCTTTCTTCCAAAACTGGTAAAATCATCTATGAATATGGATATTTATATTATGATGGTGGTGGTGTGATATATCATCTCTATTTGGGTATGTTTCTAGTAGTTATTGATTATATTGATTTTACACTAACCATTGTTGGGTTTCCTGTTGATCTAGCTGTCTCTGTTTTGTGAGGAATTGTTATTTCTGGAATCCCATTCTTACACTTCTTCTTTTCCTATTCAATTATCCACCGACTCCAATTAATGAAGGACAAAGTTTTGGGTGAATCTTTCATTGCTTAATGATCACTATATTTGCTTGGATTATTGGCTAAGGTTATGGTTTTTGTCCCTTTCTTTTTCGAATTTGTCTTAAATTTTGTTTGTGGGAGTTGAAAAATTGAATCAAAACATGGATGGGCTATGATTTGTGGGTGTTAAGGTGATTTATGTATACTTTTATTCATCTGTGTTAGTTGGGTGTTTCAAAATTGTTGAGTCTAGGCCCTATGCTATTTGTAATAGTTGATTCTGGTATTAAATGGCTTGAAAAATGATGTTGTTCACATGAAAAGTTGATTAATATGGTGGATTGTTTATGTTTGATTTGAACTTGTTGATTGAATTCACTGTATTCTTCTAAATTGATGAAAAAAAGTTAGTAGTTGATTGCAAAGTAGTCCATGTATATTTCAAAAACTGCAATTAGTTAGTTTAATTACATGTGATATGCGAAATTTGCAAAGTAGTCCCTGTATATTTTGAAATTTGCAAAGTAATTGTTTTAACGAACCGTGATATGTGATAGCCCGTGATTTTCAATCTTATATCAATGTAAAATTGTTTATCTTTTCACTTAAATGGTCCCTTACTCAAGTCATGTGGACTTTTCAATGAAATAAAGAAAAGGAGGTTGTGATGATGATCTTTCTATGCGCAAGGGGAATAAGTTTTGTGATGTGATCCGTACCTTGGCGGGGCAACCCGTATGATAATGATTATTGTTGGGTTTGCAGCCATGGCATGGTTAGACTTACACTCTTTATATATATATATATATTCATATAATAACTAATCTGAGCCTCCATTAATGTTTTGATAAAAGTTAATTTCAAAGGTTAATATTGAACTGTGTAGTTTCGAATATGCAAAGGAAATTAGAAATTATTGTAGATGAGGAAGGGTGTCATTTTGTAGGTAAGTTTTTAATTTTTACTTTACTGTTAAAATCGAGTAATTAATTTTACGGTTGTTCAGTTTAGAAGAATTCTCCTGCTGCAATTATGATTCATTCAGTCTAGAGAATTTGCGTACAATCATTTTATGTTTCAATTTAACTTCAAGGATTGGAAGGTAATTAGTTTATTAACTGAGCATATATAGTATATGATGTGATTTAGTGATAATATATTTTGATATCAGTATATGTTGGGATCAGTGGAGGAAGGGGAGAAATTAATGCCCCATAGGAATTAGAAGAATGCTCCTGCTGCAATTATTCAGTCCGGATTTATGTTGCTTTTTACATTTTAATGATTTAATTGTATTATAGGTCCCTATATTATCATGTAAAACTCAAAAGAAATTGATGTATTATAATATTCAAGAGAAGTAAAATGTATTTTATTAGTTATTAAAAAAAATAGAGGAGAACAGGTTCAACCCGGTTCGTACATCAACTTTCCCCACACGGAACCTGGACCGGACCAGTCCGATAAGGGGCAGTACTGGTGGACCGGAACGACCCGGTAAGGCCTAGTAACGCTAAGAACCGGACCGAACCGGTCCGGACCGACACGATTGCCAGGTTGAGTCGTAATCAACTCCGTAATAACATTCCTTCCGTAATCATATTACAACGAAAATTGATGTTTCATTGCATAGCTACTACCCATGAATGACCCATTACAAACGTAATCGTAATGAATATTTTTCTTTTAACAAACTAAAATAATTTTATTAAACTTAATATATTACACATTTCTTATTAGTGGTATTTTCTAAAAGAAACCTAATAAAAGTACCTAATTGTTAAATTAAACTCCTTTTATATTTTTTATATCTTTACTACCCTTATTATTAACTATTAAACAAACAATAAGGTACTTCCACCACCGCCATCACTATCATGCATTTAACCACCACTATAGCCACCACAACCACAATTACCACCACCGCCACCACCTACTACTAATTCTATCACACACGCGCGTCCATGATTTTTTTTTAAAATCATCATAACTAATTCTAAAAAAACCAGAAAAGTAAAAGATTTGCATTTTTGTATAAAGCAAATTAATATTTACATCTAGGATTTTTTTTTTAAATTTTTGGATAAACCTATCTCCTGCCCATGATTTTTTTTCTAAAACTTTTCTCTGCCTTCCGATAACCCTGTGTTGGGGATTGTTGTATTTATAATTATTTTAAGATAAAATCCTTTAGTTTTTTTTATGGCTTTCTAGGAAAAGGTGTAAAGTGAATTTAATATTCTACTTTTGTCCCACACAGGAGGAGGAAATAAAAATTTCACTTTTTATACTAAAAGCCTTTACTTATATTGCTGCAGAATTATCCCAAATCGTGCGCCACTGCTACCACCCACTCGACCCTGACCCCGATATCAGCACCGAAGACAGAGGTGGAGGTGGTGGCGGAGGTGTGACGTGGCATGGAAGGGTGTGGTGAGGCAAGGCGTGACATGACATGATCAACTAAGGATGGATTCAAAGTTCAAACATTCTAGTATTAATGGTGGACGTTTTTTTATAGCAATTGATGATCTCCCTCTACATAATTATTGTTATGACTATTACAATAGTTATTGCTTTGTCCCCACGTTTTTGTGGTGTTTAGATGAAAGAATAACCTTTGAAACTGGTCTAAATACAACATTCAAAGACTTGTCATTTTGTAGCTATATAGACCCCTTGCTCACATTTCATTTGAGAAGCACAATATATATTAAGATAACTCTCTCTTCTTCTAAAAAATTCTATAATTTTTAAAATGTTTTTTGAAGAGCTTTTCTGGGCAGTTTGAGCAGTATATCAACCCTTGTTTGGAGAGTGCAATCTAGACAGGGGAGTAGTCGTCATATCTTGGAAAACAACCGGTGAACATAATTTATCACCCCGGCTGCACCATAAATATTTTTAAGACAGTAATTCACCACGCTATTACAAACAAGTTTTGTTTTGGTTTTATTGCGTAATTTATATTCTATTTAAACTCTAGTTATCTCCATTATTGTTCAACAAAGTAGCACAAAGGAATCATTAAGATTATTTAGTTTATAAATTTAACCATATATCTTTTTGAAAGGACTATCATAATTACAAAATCAAAAAATATGGATTAAATTATTAAAATGTTACTTTTGTAAGATAAAGATAAAGGAACTAAAGTGTCCAAATCTGCAAAGTCTTATCTAAATTTTTGTATTTTTTAATTCTTTAGCCACGAATAAAGTGGCCGTCAAAAGGTTCACTTAATCAGCGACCACCATATAGTCCGTAGAACTTATATCAATAATTCAATATCGACCACCATGGTGGTCGCTAAAAATTCATCTCATCAACAATCATTTTTTTAGATAATTGCTAATAGACATCTTTAACGATCAAACACTTGTAACCAAACTTTAGTGACTAAGCCGTTCGCTAAAGTTGAAGTTTACCTCTACCGACCAATGAAGATACCTTTAGCGACCAATATGGCAATCACTAAAGATGAAACCTGTAATAGTATATTGTTACCTTTATAAGTAGGCTTCATATTAGTGTTAGTTTCTTCCTCTTCGGTCCAATTTGCCTATTTTAAGACCATTATTTAATTACCGGATCTTTAAAACCATCCCTACCACTTGTATGTTGTTGTTTGTTCTCGAACTATTCCGGGGATATACTGTTGTTCGGGAAATTACCATAGTATTTTATAAATTAGTTGTAGTTTTATTATTCTTGTAACCTTGTTTTTTCACGGGTTAATTTTTCCAACCGATTTAGTTTTTTTGGGGGATGATCGATTTTCAACCCATTAGTTGTAATTGATATCTATAAATATATCAACTACATCTGTGGAAGAAAAAATACATTATAATATGTATCAGTATATGAACTTTATGGAAAAAGATCACGGTCCTCAACATGTCAAAATTGACAAATAGGTGTCCATAGTTTCAATTTGAACAACGAGGTATCAAAGATTTTAGGTTTGGTCCAACTGTTGATATCCATCGTTAATTAAGTCGTTAAGTCCATGTGTACCTATTTGGTCTTTTTCGAATTTCTTGGATATCCCGTTGTCTTTTTTCTTGTATTTTTTTTTGTCGAAATCTAAATAGATTAAACAAGGAAAGGAATTCAAAGAGATCTTCAGCCTATACCTAAATAATCAAAGTCAAAGGCAATCAATCTAGCTAATTGGGAGGGGGTATATACATCCCAAAGACTAAACAAAGCTCTACTGAGTTTTTGTTTAGCCACCCAATTGATAACCCTAATGTTTAATCTCTTAACATAAGAGATTTTAAGCTTATACAAAGCTTTACAGAATACAATATTTTTCACCAGACTTTTAGTTGCACTAGAAATTTTACAATTAGTGTTAACTTGATTAACTATATAAAAATATCATTCTCAATAACTACACTACCAACAGGGTATCTAGAAGCCATCTGAAAAGCTACGAGAATTCCCCTCTCTTCAGCTTCTGCTATTGAGTTGACAGTAATCTTCTTTGCAATACCTTCCACTAATCTACCTGTTGAATCCCTTAAAACACAAGCAGAGGCATCCAAATTAGTTTTAATATTAACTGATGCATCACAGTTAATCTTATATAATCCAACATCAGGTGGTTTTCGCTTTAACTCAGAAGCATCAACTGAATTTACATTCATAACAGAATGTATTAAGTTATTGTCTTTAACCTCAGTAGTATGCTTATTAGCTAGGTTGTACTCATCATAGGCTTTTAAAGAATTTTGAAGAGTTAAAATTGAGTCAGGCACCTGTCCTTAAAATATAAACTCATTTCTCCCTTTCCAAATATTCCATGCAATAAAAAACTTACCTCAGTCAAGCCAAAACTATAATCCTTTAACGTGAAGTAGACAACGCTGATGTTTACACAAAAAATAAAAGGTTATATATCATTTTTTTAAAATTTAATATATAGGTATTGTCCAGTTAACATATCGTTGGGTACCTCACTGGTCATTTTCCCAAATAATGATTAGTTTTTAGTATTCCTCTCTTTTGATTAATGTCACACATGGTTATATAGCATTGCTCTATTTATTTTCATTGTGAGTCACCTACTCTCGTGGAATGCAACGTTAGAATTTCATTGTTATTAGCAGGAAGTCAAGACTTTAGTATATTAATCCATACATAGACAATATGATTAAAGTATCAATTAAACCATTTCTACCGGAATATGCGAGATTCGTTGAATTCTCATCGCATATATATATTTAATTAAGAAATGAATTTCGAAAAAAGAGCAATAATATATCTAGACATTACATATATGCTTTCTAATAGAATATTAAAATATTGTTGACAAAAAAAATTTAAAATTTTAAGTATTGCATTTCGATGGTAAAAATAGAAAAACCAAAGTGTAATTGCTGAAATAATTTTACAAAACAAAATTAAATGAAAAAAAATGGCATGGATGTTTCATTTCCTTAAGAACAAATTTCGGTAGAATCGAGATATTTACAATTTAGTCGTTGGTATGCTACCCAATGTGTAACTAATATGTCTTATGTTTTTTTGTTTTGTTTCAAATATGTCTTATGTTTAAGTGCACTCTCAAATGTAGAAATGAAACTTGCTCATCCCTCAGAAATATTTTTGTGTTGCTCTAAAGTTTGTAAGTGATGTGCCATGAATATGATGCAACAAATGGATGTAACAGTAGATAAGTTTCCAAAACGTAAGAATATACTCCCATGTCTTGTCAGAGTGGTGCACGTGTGGGAATATAGGAAGGTTATTATGAAAAGATAAAAACCTTCAACCCATCCAGGGCCGGTCCTGTATCAAAGCGAAAGACGTAGCCGCGTAGGCCCTCCGACTTTTTTTAATGATTTTAGGGGCTCTCGGTCATTTAAATGTATTATGTCTGTGTATATATATACCTGATTTAAATAATGGTTAACAAGTAGTTTTGTTAGTTTGGTGGTAATGTTGTATATTTTCTTTTATAAGGTTTAGAGTTCAAACCACCATACTAGTAGTAATAATATTTTTATGTATATAGAGGACCTCATTTTATGAATTCGCCTAAGGCCCCAAAAATGTTAGGGCTGACCTATGTGGGAGGAGGCGAAAAGACCTGTCCAAATAAAAAAACAAACATACACTTTTTATTTTTTTTGGTGTTAGGCATAATTTTTTTTTATTTTTTTGTAAAAGCCATGACATTTTTTTTATAAAAGACATGACATTTTATACATCACATTTTGCCAAAATTAGTGAAGCATGTATTGGAATTGGATATTGTTCTTTTACTTTGGTATAAATTACTTCTAAATTGTTTCCAAAATTAGTGAAGTATGTATTGGAATTGGATATTGTTCTTTTACCTTGTTATAAATTACTTCTATATTGTTGATGATTTTTACTTGTTAAAGGTATAGGATTTTTTTTAAGGTAGATGTGAATTTTTTTTTATGTATAATTATTTTGTTAATCCGCCAAAAGTAAGTTATAAAATAAAAGATTATTAATTTTGAATTTTAAATTAATAACTTCATCCACTACTTTATATAAGATAGAGTTTGGTCAGAAGAAGTAACTGGTTTTATTTTTTATATGAACGCTTCTCTTTTACTCTTCTTCTTCTCTCTACAATTCACACATATACACTGATAAAAAATCACAAGGCTCTTAGGTTGTGGAAATAGATGTCGATTTTCTAGTAAGAAGATCCACGGCCGCAAGATTATCCAGTTCTGAATCAATTCAATTCCGCTGCTCTTCAAGAGGTATTCCTGTTAAAACCTCTTGTTCTTTAATTCGTATCAAATTAAATATTACAATTGGTATCAGAGCATGTGATAATTAATTAGAATTAAGGTTTTGTGATTTCTTTTTTATAAGAATTCTTTTTGTATCGAAAAAATTAAACACAACTAACTTTTTAATTTACCTTGTATAATTTTTTTGATAAGAAAAGAAATTCTTTTAGTTTGTATGATCTATCTGAAAAGAAAAGTGAGTTTTTTTTATTGGAGAAGATGTAAGAGGTAAAACCGAAATACCAAAATGCAGTTTATGGGGTTCAAACCTAGGCTACTCCTACCAATGACTAGCTATCTAACCATTTGTATTATCTGGAATTGTTGTTAATTAGTATAGTGTCTGGTATTATATATTTTCGTTACGATTTTTTTTTTTTTTTATCAATTTTGGTGTTTTTCTTTGACTTCTTATTTTTCTAGAGAGAAAAATAGTGTGGACACGATCCCGGGGATCACGAGTATCAAGGCTCGAACTACTACCAAAGTATAAAGGGATCCACAAGAAAGTAAGATATCTTAATGGACCATTACAGGTTCATAGACCAAAAGTTGAAATGACACTGGAACAAAATCAACTTTTGAATGACAGTATCGATGCACTCAAAAAGTGTAAGATGAGAACTGGTCACACTTTATTTTATTTTTAGACAAATCACACTTTATTGCAACATGTAGTAGTTGTGAACAAGTTGATACAGGATTTCCTTGATTGGGGTGATTACATGTGTGAAGAACACAAGGTTTTTTATTTTCTCTATACTTTTCCAAGTGAGTGGTGAGGGGATCTCGAAATCTTATAGGATGATGAGTATCCCAAGGACTATGTTCATAGTAGACAAGTTAGATATGCTTAGCTAGTTTATACTTTAACTAAATCTCACTTGTGGAGGCATTATAATAGATCCACTACGTAGGACCTGTGCAACTGTGGGATGTATTATTTAACTAATTATGTGGATAAATATGATCCAATACGTCTCTGTGAGGAAGTAAACTTTGAGGAGTCAATTCCCAAGTTCATGATTTTGTATAAAAGTGATATATTAGTTAAAATTTTCAATAGGTAGTTTGCAAAATAGTTCGTTGCCGGAATTTTATTTCTTTTCATTGTTCGTTATGTATTGCATTAGTTGTTTTTCCTTTGATTTAATTATTTACTTATCGAACTTGTTTTTCATTATGTATGAATTCGACTTGTTTCTTGGAAAATATATGTTTTAGTTGTTTTTCATTCTATTTTGCTCTATTCGTGTTATAGCAAGTGGGAGTTCTAGTGGAACTTATTTTGCAGTTAATAAAATTAAAATGAATGGTTAAGACGAAAAAAAATATGGTGATTCATGATTGGAAACATAGTGAACTTTCTTTATCACTTATTTTGTTATCTTTTTTGTTCATTATATTTGCATTAATTGCACTGGGTTATTAAATAAATATATTTTACTAATGGAAATCTCTTACTTTATAAGAAAATGACATCGAAAACTCTCATTTATGATCTCAAAGGAGACAAAATGAAGGATGAGAACTATACCTTTTGTAAACTCAAAATACATTATGTTCTAGAGGAATAATATATTCTTGAGGTTATTAACATTGTCATGGCTCAGCATAAGGAAGGCAACACAGCTCAAAACAAAAGGGACATGGAGGCTTATGAGAAGTGGAAAAAGAGAGATTCCACTGCAAGAGGCATCTTGATAAACTCCATGGATAACGATCTTGTCTATAAGTGTCAATAATACCCCACTTCTCACGAGATGTGAAAGCTATTAATGAGAAGTACGAGGGTACGACTATGACTAAGTTGAGTCAATTATTCATTAAGTTTTGACACTTACAGGAAAAAGCCTAATCAAACCATGCAACAACATCTCCAGGATATGTCTAACATGATTGGGGAACTTAAGACTGCAGTTCATAACCTTACTAATGAACATCAGGTTCAAGTTGTGATCCGATATCTTTCGAATAAGTGGGAGCATTTGAAGATAAACTTGACTCAAAATGACTATATCAAAAACTTTTGATGATGTTACTCGTCATGTGACGTGGGAAGATGAACTTCTTGATGCAATTAAGCCTCAAGATTAGACTTATATATTGCTGAGTCAAGCTCCCACAAAAGTTCTGGCATCAAGTGCAAGAACAATAGGAAGAGAACAAAAAATGAGCATGCTTCCAAGAAGAACAAGAATGGTGGTAACGATAAAAGAGAACGTTTTTTAGTAAGAAGAAAGACTAGAGTAAAGTGAAATGCTATAATTGTGACAAGATTGGTCACTTCACTCGCAAGTGCAGAGAAAGATAGCAATGTCATTTACTTCTTGTAACTTTACCGATGTTACCAGTACTGTATTGCTAGCTGATTCTAATCCTTTGTGGAATGTGGATTCAGAAGCAACATAACATGTAGCCAAAGATCGAGAGGCATAGTAGAGTATCATCTAATTCCAGAGGAAACACGATGGATATATGATAGGCGACAACAACAAGGTTGAAGTCAAAGGATTTGTCACTTGCAAGTTGAACTTGCGAGGTGGTCAAACCTTATAACTACATAATGTACTTTACACACTTGACATTCAACAGAATTTGGTTTCGGCCACTGTTCTTCTAGGATTAGGTATTAATATGCATTTTCATAACAAACAAGTAGATATCTATTATGACGCTAAGTATTATGGTTCTGGTTTCATTTTACAAGGTTTAATTATACTAGATGAATATAACTCATTTAATAGTTATTATGTAAGTTTTCTACTAATACTTCTTCTAGTAATTCTAACGTAGAAGAAAGTGTATGGCATGATAAATTAGGTCATATTGAACAAGACCGTATGAATTTGTTGGCTAAGGCGAACCTTTTGGGTTCATTGACTAAAGTCAACTTGCCAACTTGTGAAAATTGCCTAGCAGGTAAAGCAAATCGGAAACCATCTGGAAAGGCTAAACGAGTCGAGTACCTATTGCAAGTAATTAATTCAGACATCTGTGACCCAATAAATGTTCAAAATGACGTAGGGAACATTATTTCATCATTTCTTATAGATGATATCACTAGGTTTGGTTATGTCTACTTGATTTTTCATAAATCTGAAGCATTGAAATGTTCTTATGATATATTTCAATGAAGTAGAAAATCAGTTAGACAGGAAGGTGAAAAACCTTAAACCTTAATCGTGGACATGAATATCTATTGAGACTGTTGAAAGAACTGTGTGATGAAAGAGGGAGAACTCTCCTAGAAATGGTTAAGTTTATGATGGCACAAACTAATCTTTCAATATCTTATTGGGGAGATGCCTTGCTTACCGCTAGTTATATACTTAACCGATTACCCACAAAGACTGTTCCATCAACTCCTTATGAACTACTTGCGATCCTGAGGGTCGGCAGGTTATGTTCATGATCTTTCTCATAAATATGGGAAAATTAGGTCCAAGAGTCACCCAGAGCACTCTATAGGATATGTGTGTATTGGAGAACACAACGATGGAGGTATTACTGAAATTGAATCACGAGATGTTACATTCTTAGAGAGTGATTTTCCTAGTATAGGTGAGGTTGATAAAAATTCTATTATATGTGAATATAATGAGAATCAGGAAGATAATATGCAAAAAAAATGTGACACCTGACGAGGTAACACATACTCAAGAAGTAGAGAATGACGATCCTCTATAACTTGAGACAGTTGAAACCATTTCATCATCTAATAATCCTATTTCTCAAGATTCTCAACCTATGAGAAGTTCTAGAGGTTTAGTTCCTCGTCATTGATTTGTAATCGAAGGAGAAGTCTTTATGATAACTCCACAAGACAAGGAAGAACCTCAAATAGTAAATGAAACACTTTCACGTCCTGCTAAGAATGAATGGAGAAAAGCAATGGAAGACCAAAATGGATGTCAAAACTGCATTTCTATATGGATATTTAGATTAGGTTATTTTCATGGAACAACCTTCGAGTTTTATTGCAAAAGATTAAGAGAATAAAGTATGTAGATTGTTAAAATCAATCTATGGTCTTAAACAAGCCTCGAGAAAGTGGAATTTGAGATTTCATGAAGTCATTTCATCAGATAGATTTGTGATGATAAATGATGACCATTGTGTTTATATTACACGTTCCAAGAAAAATTTCGTAATTTTATCTCTACATGTGGATGACATACTATTAGCTAGGAATGATAAAGAGTTTATTCAAGCTAATAAGGAGTGGCTAGTTTCTTAGTTTGATATGAAATATATGAGAGAAGAAAATTATATTCTTGGTGTTAAGATTCACAGAGACATGTCTTGAAGATTATTATCTTTATCTCAAGAACCTTACATCATGAATATACTCGAATTCTTTAGTATGACTAAATTCAATGCCATTGACACTCTTGTAGCAAAGGGAATAAACTTAACTCTCGACATGTGTCCTAGTACTCCAGAAGAAAAACAGAAAATGTGAGCAGTGCCATAGATAGTCTTATATATGTTATGATATGAAATAGGTGTGTTAGGTTTAGTTAGTCATTTTTTCAGTCGAACCCGGGACAAGAGAATTTGAAAGCTGTGAAAAGGATATTAAGATATCTAAAAGGCATTATAAATCATGCCTTATGCTTTCGAGGAAATAGATTACACCTAGAAGGACCGTTTAGGCTTGTGATATATATGTGCATATATCTACCTCATGTCATGTATTCTTGTCGAATAATTACGCAATTTCTTGAAGTAGCAAGAAACAAACCTGTGTAATTTTGTCCACAATGGAAGCTGAGTTTGTAGCATGCTCATCTATGGTTCAAGAAGCTGTTTGGTTAAAAAGGTTCTTTGAACATTTAGAATTCTCAAGCGATAGTGGGAGTCCTGTTACTATACATTGTGATAGTCAAGCAGAAAAGGCTTGTGTGAAAGTTCCTAAGTATCACAGTAAGACCAAACACGTTGATATAAATTGTAACTTTGTTAGAGATATTATTGCACAAAAGGATGTTGGTTTGCAATACATACACACACAATATGCTTGCTGATCCATTCACAAAGGATATCCCAAGGGATATATTTATGGATATGTTGGATCTATATGACTAAGCAAGATATAATGTATGAATATTGCAAGTTTATGTTCATTCATGTATATATTTTCATTAGTATGTTTATTTAACTAGGGTTTTAATAATATCATGTTTGATATATATTATAATGTGTGTGTTTTTTGCAGGATGTATGTCCTATAGATTGAGATTGGCCCTATCACACGGGCAATTGCCTTTGGCATAAGAAGTGCACAAAGATGATACTAACTCATAGTAGTGAAGATTCTTTGAGAGAACTTGAGTTAAGATAGTCGCCTTAACTAAGTGTTAAGATGAGATCATAAACATGGATAATACATGTTAAGCTATTATGATTGAAGTCGAATCCCACTGTCTACTTAGTCTATAATAGCCATATATGAGTTGCTTGATTGATATAATGGAAGGGTTGATCGATCGAAGAACTCATCTTAGGCAACGAGGTTTGTATAATTATATATATATGTATTGTATTTATGAAATTGTGACATACAATTGGAGCTATATGAATAATACCATAGCACGTGTGTCATACCACGTGTGCTTTTGACCAGAAAGAAGTAAAGAGTCGATCCCTGTCTCTTCATTGTGTGATGCCTTTAATTGTGCCCTTATTACTTTTAACTATATCTTGATATTTTGATTAGGTGTATGCTACTTTAAACATATTACCAATGATCATGAATGATTCGGTCTAATGGGGTATGTTTGGAAAAACAACCTAATCAACGTAAAAGGATCTAAGTGTAAAGGGAAGACTAAAATTGTGTTTCAAAGTGTGTGCTTGCAGGTACACCGATCATATAAGTCAATTTGGACTATAACATGATAGTGAGACACATGAAGTTATGTCAGTGAACTCTTTTGATCACATAAACGATGTGATCTAAATTTAAAAGGGTCAGAGTTACTGAAATATGATACAACAAATTAATAGTCTGGGGTACTGCAGGATACGTAACGAATGAAAATTATTTGAGCAACTATGTACCTTAACGGGTTATAAGTAACGTATGCTCGTATGCTTGCCGGTCGCACAACCTATTTGCTAAGTATGATGATACTTTGATGCAAGTGTATATATGAGAAGATAGTAGGATGTTGGTACCACAAATTGATATAACATAATTATGGGCGAGTGGAAAAATGTAAAAAAAATAAATAAATAATTATATATAATTATTTATTATTTTGTTAGTTCATTAAAAGTAAGTTATAAAGTAAAAGATTATTAATTTTGAATTTTAAAATTAATAGCTCCATCTACTAGTTTATATAAGATAGAGTTTGGTAATTGATTTCATTTTTTATATAAACGTTTCTCTTTTACTCTTTTCTTTTTCTTTCTACATTTTACAAGTATACAGTGATCAAAAGTTGTGGAAATAGAGGTCTCTCGAAGATCTACGGCCGCAAGATCATCTAATTCTGAATCAATTTTGCTCCGTTAAAACCTCTTGTTATTTAATTCGTATCTAATTAAATATTAGAGTACATGATCTTTTACTTGTAAACAGCCTTATGAATGTATACGTGAACTCCATTACGAATACAAAATTCACATTCTCTTTTCTCCTTGAACTACATCAATGGAGGATCATCTTCATATTGTTTTCTTTCCAGTCATGGCTCAAGGCCATTTGATACCCACACTGGAAAGGGCCAAACTCTTCTCTTCTCATGGTCTCAAGACCACCATAGTCACCACCAAACTTTATGTTCCTGTAACTACAAAGTCCATTGAAAAAACCATAGTATTATCAAATTCCCTTCTATCGAGGTTGGTTTACCAGAAGGATCCGAAAGCATGGACAAACTGAAATCACCTGATATGTTTATGAAATTTTTTTCAGGCTCTTTCTGTCTTACAACCATTTGCGCAAATCTTACAACAATTGTCTCCTGATTGTCTTGTTTCCTGTATGTTCTTCCCGTGGACTACTGATGTAGCTGCGAAATTGGATATTCCACGATTTGTTTTCCATGGTTTATGTTTTTTTTGCATTATGTGTATCAGAGAATATGAGATTCTACAAGCCAGTGAAGAACGTGGGATCTGATACAGAATCGAAAGTGTTGCCTGATTTCCCAAATCATATCGAATTTAGTAAAGCTCAAGTGCATGAATTCGATATTGGCGAAAATGAGAATGTGCTCATGGAGCTGTTAAAACAAGTGAAGGTATCAGAGGTTAAAAGCTATGGAATTATTATCAATAGTAGCTTTTATGAACTTGAGAAAGATTATGTCAACGAGTATAAAAAAAGTTCGGGGAAAACGCGTATGGATTATTGGTCCTCTATCGTTGGCCAACCGCGTTAAAGCTCAGACATAGATTGAAGAACACGAACATGAATGTTTGAAATGGCTTGATTCAAAGAAACCATATTCAGTCATTTATGTGTGTTTCGAAGTGCAGCACCTTTATTTGCAGGGGTGGCTATGGCGACATTGCCTATATTTGCAGAACAGCCTTTCAGTGAAAAGTTGATAACAGAGGTTTTGAAAATTGGGATTCCTGTTGGATCACCATTGTTGAACCGAGCTTTGAGTGGTGTGAGTAGAGAAGAAATAGCTGATGCAGTGAAATGTATTATGGAAGGTGAAGAAGGGGTTTCTTCTTAAAATTATTTGACCTCGTTAATTCATGAAGTCAAAACTTATGGTTCACAATTAATGTTACGATTCTTGAAATATAAAATTTAAACCATTTCCTAATAAGTATTTCGTTTTTTAATTACATCTGAGTCTGCCACGTGTCAGTTATCCCATTTGTCACCAAACGTGGCATCTCTCTATCGAGACATGCATTACTACTACCCTCACTTCCTCTAGGTAACTTCGTTCTCACCGAATACATAATCACTTAAACCCATCAAATTATCTTTTCTAATTTCCCTAAATTATTTCCTTGTTTTCAATGAGCTAAAGACATTCTGGGGTTTCAATTCTCTTTCTGTAAAGGTACAATCTTTAAATAACCTTTAGCTTTATTTTTAATCTATGTACGTTTTAATTACATTTTCTCATATGTTCTTTTTGTAGTTAATTTAATTTTTTATACATTTAACATTTAAATTTACTTAATTTTTATGTATAAATCACGTGGCTGTAAAATTTTAGCTCGGTTAAGTAGAAAGTCTACGTAACTAGGTCCCGTTGATTTTAAATTTGAATCCCCTAATGCGTAAATTTTCTTTTAGTCACTACCAAGAGGGGAGCTAGGAACTTTTTGTTTCTAGAACAAAGGTGTTTTTTTTTCTCTTTTGAATTGGGGTCTAAGAGTGGAATTTGAAAGTTGGAGAGCAAGTGAACAAATGTAATGTTGGGGTGTGCAAGTGAAGATTCTGGAAACTTAGGGGGGACAGTAAATTAGTTTTTATAATATAGGTTAGGACCTATGTTGCAGTTAATTTATATATATAGGTTATTTTGCATAATATAGAGACTTATAGGGCAATTAACACCAAAAAAGTTTACCTGCTTTTGCCCCTGGGACCATAGCTCCTCCCAATCAACACGTGTTTCCGCACAACCACGGGTCCACCCTGGGCTAGGTGCACCGTATAGACTAGCTTGTGGCTTCTTTTCAGATGTTAGTAATAAAATTTTCTCTAAATTGTTATATGTGATTTTACTACAAAAGTCTAATTTATCTCTCATTTGCAGTAAATTCAAAAAAATGAGTGAACCAATACCCCCAGTAACCCCGGGCACCTTATCAATACTCCCCGAGAAGCGTAAACGAGGGCGCCCACGTAAGGATTCAACTGTACCTCGTCTAAATTTTATCGGTCCAGCCCCTTGTCCTAAAATAGTAAATGAAAACCAACCACATGGAGAATCATCTGCTCTAGATGTTAATAAAATTAGAATGATCGGCCAGAAAATTACTGGTACCATTGAAGGAATATTTGAGGGTGGCTATCTACTTGACGTAAAGATCGGCGGGACCTACTTAAAAGGTGTCGCTTTTAAACCAAACCATTGTGTTCCCATCACAAAAGAGAACGATATTGCTCCTCATGTTCCCATGATTGAAAGAACTGAGAAAAAACGGCGCCATCGAACCTCCAAAAGTAGCTCTCCTGCTCCCGATGCAAACTATGTGCTTCCTTTTGCAGTGTCGGATAAACCGACACGATTCCCTGTTGCCCACTCGGTTCAACCTACTCCTGTTGTTCAACCTGTTCCGGTTGTTCAGCCTGTTCCGGTTGTTCAGCCTCTCCCGGTCGTTCAGCCTTCTCCTGCCACGGAAGTCCCGTCTTTGAATAAACGGCAACGACCGAAAAGGAGCGATCGGTCAACGGCAAACAAGGGTATTGTCCGGTGTGTTCATCCTGTTGGTGAAAGGGGTAATGTGGTTCCGGTTGTGCTCAAACCGGCTAAATTATCAAGTGGAAATGGAATGTTGCCTACACGTGTATGGACGGGTGATGAAGTACATATAGGTCAACCTCTTGCTACACTACCACCTGCTAGACCCATCCCAAGGACACAAGGAAATAACACTGAGCCTGAGCCTGAGCCTTCTCTGTCTCTGTCTCTTTCTAGCCAGCCGTTTCAGGAAGGGCCACTTCAAGAAGCCAAACCCTTGCTGAAGAATTATGGGAGGATGACTGAACTTTTGATGGTAAAATGAACAGCTAATCTAAAATAAATTTATTTAATGGTAAAGCTAAAGTTTAGTGTTTTGCTGGTTTTTTATAGGCTTTTCAGGACAATGTTGCGGAAAATCGGGCACCTCGTGGCTAAAGAGAGCTGCTCGATAGTGCTAGAGCAACCTGGAGTGGAGTTGCAAGATTTTGGGTAAAAAGTAATTGTAGAAGAGTACTTTGTAATAAGGTAGGAGTATCATTAACTGCAAAAAAGAGTTGCAGGTGTAAGATTTTGGATAAAAGTAGTTATAGAAGAATAGTTTGTAATAAGGTAATTTTCAGGAAGGAGCAGAAGTGTATCATAAGTAGATAAATATATAAATTAACTTGGTAAACTGAGATTGTGACTAACATATGTTAGCTTTGTAGACCTGTCTCTTGGCAAACAACATGAGGGCAACATGAAGATACGAGAAATGAGAATCAGTGACTTGACTGAGCAACACTGGACAGAATATTACAGAGAGATGCACTTCTTACGCAATGCAAATTTTGTACTAGCCTAGCGAAATTTCTTATTGTTCCAGTTCATGTGCCACTCATGACGAAGGCAAAGGGTTGATAGGATCTGGGCTTGGGTGGAACCTCCCTCTCCTCTACACCATATTCAGTAGGATTTCCCCCATAGGAAGCCGCCTTATACCCTATGTAATTGGGGTTATACACATCTGATAGGATTTCCCCCCTAGATATAACCTGGGTTGTACACCATTTTAAAGGCAATAAAGCCAGATTGTTAGATGTGTTACTATATTTTATCTGAAGAAGAATTATAGAAACCAGAATCCGACGACCAAGCACTCTCCAAAGATCGTGATTGTTCAGGGCCAGTATGCACATCAAGTAAAACCAAAGTTGTACGTCTATGAAACCCTTTTGGATACTTTTTCGCTGTCATCAAAGGACAAACCAGAAAAAGATAAAAAAAAAAAAATACTGATTTACATTAGAAAGAATTATTCAACAATAGATTTTTGAACAATTGAAGGTCTCGAAAGAATTGTTCACCATAGATTTTCGAACAACCAAAGATCTCGAATGTCAATAATAGAGTTTTTGAAATTTTGAAGATGTTGAAGGTCTAGAAGTGGAAGTTAGCAAATGAAACCATAGCCTAGAAGGCATTTGATTTTCGTCTCTCACTGTTCCATTCCCTAGTTGCCACATATAATAGTAAATAGTTATTCGTCTTCCAAGTCACTCCATATTGGTAGATCACTGTTCTATGTTCTATCGATTGGACTAGACATTAAAAATGGCCATATCAACTCAGATTACTTCAACTTTAATCATTCACCTGAACAGAATTTCTAATAAAGAAATACCAGGCCTTGCAAAAAGCAAGAAACCTCATTTTCTGCTTCATCAAAGTCTACAAATAAAACATAAATAAAAAAATAAAAAAAAATGTTTTAGTATTTTACTATTCAAGCTACTATGTCATGTTTAGTTTTATTTTTACTTCATATTTTTAATCTTTTCAACTAAATATATACAGTAATGACAAGTTAGTATTGTATGAAATTTGGTTATAATTAATCCTCAATTGAGTAATTAGGTTAAATTGAGACCAAAGAAGAATAAGAAAATTAGAAGTAAGAATCAACCCAAAGATTCAATTCACTTTGTGAAAACAAATAAAATTGAAAGAGAGAAAACTTCAATTTTGAGACAAAATAAAAGGAAAAGGAAAATAAGAAAATGAAGACAAATTAAACATTTTAGGTAGAGTCAAAGCCATTGTGGAGACCACACTCCAAATAAAATACAGTTTCCCTTCTTCCTCCTCTTTGCTATAATAATTTCCTGCTAATTCCAGCTAAAAGAATAAGTCATAATAATTTTAAAATATTATTACACTAAAGATTAGCAAGCATGTCCTCAGCGATCGCTCAGCTGGGTTGCTTTCCTTCCATCAGTCGCACTGCTCATCTCCGCACCCGATCCTCTCCTTGCACATATCTTCGCCCCAAGGTACTATTTAAATTATTTTTTCTCATCTGTTATTACTTTTTTAAATGTATATTCGTATATTGATTATCGAGGAAAAATGGAATCTTCTTATTTTACCACATATGTGAAGTAAATTTAATTTTAATTAAAAAACTGTTTAGAATTATGAACAAATTAGTAAATTTAACTATTTTTCGATGTTTAATTTGTCTGATTTGAGAATAACTAAGATCAATTTTTATAATTTGTTAGCAAATTCAGTCCATTAGGAGTTCTGTTTAACTATAGTTTTTAAAATACTGATTCTAAGATCAAATTTCTTTTATCATTTGTTGATGAATTTTTGAAGAAAAGCTAGATAGTGAGGTTTTTTCCCCATAAATATGGATGGAATTGATTAACTAATCCCTGAATTAACATAGACATTATAAGTTGACTTTTTTTAATCAATTGCTTTTCAATTGTCTGCAAATATGCTAGAACGAAAAGAATTGTTAATGTTTGCCCCAGAAATAAAATGGTTTTATGGCTGTTTATGAATGGGATCGATAAATTTGTTGTATAAATACGAAAATACATACACATACACTAAACATAGATTGATGATCTGCTTATATTATATATCTGCTATATAGGTGCTAGTTATTAAAAGCAGTGATGGACGTGTCACAAATGTGTCTACTTCAGAGAATATACCTACAATAAGTTACAGTGTTGATGCATCAGGATCTCACGATGGATCATCACTAAACTCAAACCCTGCTACAAAACCATCTATTGAAGGAATTGAAGGAATTGAGTCAAGCGAGCCTGTAATAGAACAAATTACAGATACACCAAAAAGTGGTGCAAAAATTCATGATTTTTGTTTCGGAATTCCATATGGTGAGTCTCTTGTAATTACTATGAAATATGAAGTTTCTCATAAATTTTATCTCTTTTTATAGGTGGCATTGTTTTAAGTGGAGGGCTTATTGGTTTTGTTTTCTCGAGAAATATTTCTACTTTGAGTTCTGGTGTGCTTTTTGGAGGTGCTTTGTTGGCACTTAGTGTTACTAGCTTAAAGGTTTGGGGTCAAGGAAAATCTAGTTTACCGTTTATACTTGGTCAAGCAGGTAATTTATTTTCTTTTCAAGTTTAATGATAATTTTATTGCATATAGAAATCTCAATATTCTTTGCGCTTGAACAATTCTTATTGAATTTTATATGCTGGTTTTGATGTTCTGGAATTGGATCACTTTAGCAATATTAGAAGGGTGTTTTTGCATTATACCATATCAAATAAAGTCCACATTTGACACTATTATATATTAGAGGGACCAAAAAAAAAAAAAATCTACTGGTGGAATCAAATATGTAAAATCAACATTCAACATTCTTTGGTATCACAATGATTATATTACATCATGTATAATCTAGTGGTATATTTGCCTATTTCAGCTTATACAGGGACTAATTGTGCAATTTTCACAAATATATAACTTGTGCATTTTTCATTTCAGTCCTTGCAGCCACACTTCTATGGAAGAACATACAAACCTACTCATTGGTAGAACATTTTTCTCATATTTTATTAGTAAAATCTCCTTATACACTATAAGAATAAAACTTTTTATTTTGCAGAGCAAGAAAATATTTCCAACAGTCTTTTACGCAGTAATGAGGTAATGTTTTAGTCACACTGTTTTTAATTTTTTTTATAAATGATTATTAAGTAATAACCAATTTCATATTCAAAAGATTAAATTTTACTCTTTTCGATCCATAACAGTGCTGCAATGTTATGCTTCTATTCATATGTCGTATTATCTGGAGGTAATCCACCACCAAAGAAGAAGTTAAAGCAATCTGTTGCCACCTCATCACAATAAGATTTCTTCGCCATATTTAAATTTACAAGTAACCAAAAAGAAAGTAAAATTGATGTTATATTTGGTCAAAAGTATAGTGTGGATTGTTTGTTTGTTAAACCGTCCATCAATATAATTTTATTGGCTTGGTCTATTCGGGTAGTTTATTACAATGTAATGTGTTCATGGAACAGCCTTAGATCCTTAAACTTGCTGAATAAACTATTGTGCAATTTTCTTTACAAATTGAAATTACTTTTTATATGTTTATATGATTGCATTTTTTTTTTTTGATTCTTTTGTATTGAGCTGACAAGTTTCTGCTATTTAACTAAAGAATAACGAGTCAGAAATATGATCCAAGTTTTGCTATGTAAAGATATGACTGTAAATGTTCACTCATCGATGTCCATTTTGATATAGAAAGTTAAATTATCCTAGCAAAAAGCATTATTAATCTTATTGTAAATTTACCCTTATTCAACAAAACATTAACTGACAATACTCCGTGACATGTATACATGTATCTTTTGCCTGCTAAATGCTAATATTAAAATTTGGATTGACAAGAAAAAAAGTCAAAACTTGGAATATAAATCCTGACCAAAAGCTGATTTTCTTTTTTATTAAAAAAAGAAATTTGAAAATGTATTTTTGTCGAAATTAGCTTTTTGGCTCAATTAATATGGTAAAAGGATTGTATGCTCTGGTTTATTTTACAAATTACTAGTAAGATTTTTTTCAAGCTTAATAGAATTTTTGAATAAGATTTTTTGTTATGTTTGATTCTTAAATATGATTTGACTATTTTGTAATGATCGTCGGATCTTGATATTGAATTTATTGAGATCAAATGATATGTAAATGTATTTTAAAAAAAATTGTTCATCCGACACTTCGACAGGGTACAAATATCTAAATTTGATATTTTTAGATACTTTTTCAGACCTATTGCCGATACTAAGTAGCAGTCAAAAATTTGTATCCATTTTTCATGATATTATGAATGGATCAGGTATATCATGGCGAATTCTTCAGAAAAAATTGTGTCTTCCACAATGGAATCTGATAAGTGAGAGTTCCTTGTATGGGATGGGCGGGCTCCACCCTCAATTTAGAAACAGTATTGGCCCATTTTTACATTTTTTTTTCTTTAGTTCCATTCTCATTATACATCATTTTGTTTTTTCACTTTTAATCTTAGCAAAGCAAAATTTTACTTACCTGTCACTAAAAAGAAAGCAAAGAAACATGAAGAAGTGCTCAAAGAAAGAAAGGAAAATAATAATAATATAGGATTGATTCTCTGGTGCTTTTATTTCATAATCCAAGACAACTTATTCATTCCTTTTTTTTTTCTGGTCGATTTATTCATTCCGCATGAATGTACGATTCAATAGGATTTTTTGTTCATTGAATTATATTGATATAATTTTTTTTTTTCATACAACAGATACTTAATAACAACAAAGTCTTAAATTTCAACTTACAATATTTTTACCGAGTATTGAGTAGATATTTGTATCTCTCGTAATAACTCTCCAAAAGTAGTATAGTGGTTCTTCATATTTATCGAACAAAAAAATATCTTCATACTTAATCGGGTTATCATATAACCTTGCGACATTTTGTGCCAAAATATCCACATATATGTTCGCATTCCGATAAATTAATATTTTCAAAACATCTGCACATATGTTCGTTTATCGAAAAATATTTAAGAAAAAAATTATGTGGGTATTCATGAAATTCGAAAAGGGAATTCTGAGTACCTATACTATAAAATAGGACTTTTAGGTACCCAAGTTTTTCTTTTTATCCAATCATTAGTATTTTCCGTTATCTCACACATTAAGTATACCTTTCAAAATAAAAGGAAACCAAGTCCACATAGGTTCCACATCATACTTAATGTGTGAGATAACTGAAAACACTAACGGTTGGACAAAAAAAACGTTAGGTACCTAAAAGTCCTATTTTACAATATGGGTACTCAGAAGTCCCTTTTCGAATTCCATAGGTATCCACAAAGTCTTTTTCTCAAAATATTTTGGTATAATTTGTAAGAAATCGTTCTTTATTGGGTATCATTTTGCTCTTAGTGATTTATGCTTTTTTTTAGGGTCGGGTAAATGGTTATATTAATGAAACAAAAAATTATACATTGTACAAAAATGATACTCCTTGAATAGAAGATAGAGAAAAATTAAATAGGATAGAGAAATTCATTCATTGGTACATGTAAGTATACACATAGAAGGTGATAAAAGGGTGATACAAAAAGGGTGACAAATATCATTACTCCTTTTAAAATGTTTGTCTACTTTATCTTCCACCTAAGAAATATAATCATTACATTCCCTATTACAAAACTATCCTTCAAAAAGTGTTTTGATACTAAATGTGTATTAGAAACATAAATTCTAATATTTTGATAGGATTGATTAAAAAAACAGAAAAAAATATTTTGATATTCTAATTAGACAAATATTTAAAAACTATATTTTTAATAAGTGGACATATATTATGAGACAGTAGGAGTATCTACTAAAGCCCAAAAGTTAAAGTGGTATTGAAGATATGATGAGAGTATAACACAAATAAAATTTGGAACGTATAAACTTTCAATTTCTTGAGGTTCTATCTCGCGATTGTGTGACATCTTCCATTGCACACTTGTTGTCGCTCTCCAAATAAGATAAAATGTTGCAGCAAATCTAATACAAACATTTATTCTCCAACTCGTCCCATCTTTTAGTTTCTTGAGTCATCTGAGAGAGTTCAATATAGTGTTCATCTATTTGGTGATCACAACCAATTCTTCACATCTTCCCCAAATATCAATAGAAAAAACACATTAAAAAATGAGGTGGTTATTTGTCTCAAGGTCATCACCACACAACCCACAAAGAGGATCAAATTCCATATGCACCACCCTGTCATTGGTCCATAACCTCTTTTGTAGAGATATTCAAACAATGATTGCATACTTGGGTGTTAAACATGGATCCCATAAAATATTTGTCCAAGGCTTGAGAAGGATCGGAGGAGCAAGATGTTATAAATATTCTTATATATAACAAAATACTCAATAATAGGAAGATTGACGACAGAGGAAAGATCAGCGGCAAAGGAAAACCAATTCGATAAGTTTTTAATACCTTTCACGATCTCTAGGGAAGTCATTATTTCATCCTTTAACTCCCAAACCTCTTTCAATAAAGACATATCCATTTTAGCCACTTCTCATATCCAAACATTTTCATATTATACATATTACCCATTTTTCTATTTGATAAAAAACATATCTTTTTTATCCACAATATTTTCACGAGCAGTGATTTGTTCCAATCACCCAAGTCTTTCAATCCAAGCCCCCTTCAATTTTTGGGGAACATATTTTCCATTTAATTCACGGCTATTTACCATCCCAATAAAAGTTTCTACATATGCTCATAATAAGATCTCTTCAACAAATCGAAATCCGAAAAAATGGATAGTCATACAAATCACCCCTAGAAACACCGATTACATAAGTTATAAGCGTCCCTCACGCGATAATAAAGGAGCGTTAAAAGATTGAACATAGCTTTCAACTTTATCAATAAGAGGTTCATAATCTCTACAAAATAGTCCAAAACTCCAAGTGGCGCATCAAGATAACGAAAAGACATTCCTCCCTTCTCAAGTTGTGTAATTCCCAAGATCTTCTCAAGCTTATTATCTTTCATTCCCTAATATATACTCGATTTGATCCCATTCAAGAGAAACCCCGAGCATTTTTCAAACTATCCATAAGAATTTTCAGGAATTTGGGGTCACGAATTTCTACAATTTCTTCAAAGATAATATTGTTACTCGTATGTTGTTGGAGTATAACTTCGGTCTCTTCCAAGGCTTCATTAGCCCGTCAAGCTCTATCAAAGATATGAGCAAAATAATTGTTATATAAATTCCTCAAATTAAGTTTCAAATTTCAAATCTTTTTGCGTTCCTCATCGTGTTTAGTACCTCTAAATTTCTCTTCGTTCCACCCATTATTTACCACGTCACCATAATCATCATGATTTACCCACAAATTAAAGAATCAAAATAGTGCCACTCTAGTAACATTTTGTATGAACAATGATAAAATACACGACAAATGATCCAAAATACTAGAATTAGGCAAAAAACTAAGCATGTACATAATAATCTAAAAATTCTGATTTCCTGTTACCCATAGCTCAATCAATCCTACTCATAATGTAATTAATATGCCACACAAAAAATGAACAAAATATTGTAGATCATCTACCCCAACCTTGTTGAAACAATCTTCAAACTCGTTATAATTACTTAGCGTAATTTGCCTCCCATTCTTCCTCCCCTTATGTGTAAAAATATTAATAAAATCACCCAACAAAAAATACGACTCATCGAATATTTTGACATTCTCAATCAAGTCATTCTAAAAAACCTGCCTCTCGATTTTACAATTTAATATATATATATATATATATATATATATATATATATATATATATATATATATATATATATATCTTAAAGTGACCTTAGTTACAACTTTACACTGGATCGCTTGAGGTGTAATAAAGAGTAGCTGACGTCTCCCAATTTGTGATGATTTAATATTATTTGGAGACATCATTTTTAGTGTTTTAGGAAGTCTTTGAGTCGATTTTCTCATGAATTATTACACTTGATTTATTATTTTTAGAGCATATTGGGTTTAATTATTTATTTAGTGTGAAGCTTTAAAGATATATATAGAGATTAATTAATTACCAAGTCAATTCTAAGAGATAAGGAAAGAAGATATGCATGGAAATTGGAGATAAGGAAACAAAAGCTAAATTATGGAAAGATAAAGCTGCCAAATAAATTTAAATTTCAACACTCACGAACACAAATGGGCTTATATCTCAAAATCGGTGAGGAATTTGGAAGAATGGTTTAGATCAAAGTTAAATATCTTTCCGCGAATATGAATTTCGACTACTCATACGCGTCAAACGGATAAGTATTGAAATTGTTATGACCAAAACAAAAACGGGGTTGATTCTATATTTTAGGGTTACGAATTTGAGTTGGGCTAGGAGTCCATTACTTACCTTCTCCTTCAAGGAAACGAATTAGGGCTTCCAAGACACCCATAAATACACCCTTAAACCATTATAAACATGTCCTTGCTCAGTGCCAAGTATAGGCTTAGTCCTTGCTTGTATTTTCTCAGTTTTAAATAGTAGCTTAGTCCTTTAATTTAATATTCATCCTTAGTATCAAGCTATTCATCCAAGAAGCAAGCTGGCCTATAGAGGAAGACAAGAAGCACGAAGTTGGAGAGTGACAATCTCCTCTTCTACATCTCTCCTTCTCTAAATTTAGAGTAATTAGCTATAGATTTGCGGTTTCACCATATTTCTAAGCTTTTATTATGTAAGTTTTACTTTTCATTGTTGGGTTATTATTTTGTCTACATTCATTAATACTATTTGTTATTTTATTTGATTTGAGCTTGGCGTATATTGTTATTATGTGTTTTGACTTATTGTTCTAGACCTAGATTTGGCCAATCTTAGGACTATTCTTAGTTATTGACAACACCACATAATCGTCTAGTTTTGATCCTTTGCCTAATTAGATAGCCATAAATGTTTGGTTTAACCATCAATCATTATTTAGAATTCCGGTTAATATATAATTCTCAATGTGTGACAGGTTAGAATAACTTAGTAATAGACTCATATTAGTAATCCTAATTTATTTGACTTACATTCATATTTATTTATTTATTTGCATTAGATAATTAGTCATCCTATCTTATATATCATTATATAAAACATCTAAATTCATCTACGTTTATTTAATACAAGTAGATCTAACGGATTAAATCCCTGCGAACGAACTTGACTTATCATTAAAACTTGCAAACGATCTATGATACTTGCAGTGAGTTCCGTGATTCTCAAGGGTGTGTGATCTTTATTATTATCTTTATTTATCTATTATTTTATCACACCTTTGCCTCCACCAGTAGCCACTTCTACCTTGTCTGAGGCCCAAACTAGCAAAATCCTTCCATAATATTAAGATCAAAATTATCTTAAAGATGTAGCAACCCGCAATGGAGACCCAACTGTAGCTCGTGGCCGATTTAGTAAGTGGCCATTGGAATATAGCCCCTCAAGACTCGAGCTCAAGACCATTGAAAACAAGATAGGTTTGTTGACTCTCTCCCCTTGAATGCAATCCAAAAAGGTCCAAAAATACCTGCTCCAATGATTCATGGAATAATGTGAGGCTATCCTCGGTCGAGAAGGAATGCGGCTCCGGGTTTTCCGGTGGCGTGGGTTCAATGAGGTCTAGAGGATTCTTTGTGGAGGCTTCAAATCGAAGGAATGAGATGTATCTATGATCAAAATTATTGGGTGAATGACCCTGAAAGTTTAGAGATTTGGAATTGGTAATCACGTGCGATGTGTTCATGAAGAAATCAAATGAAAGAGACACTAAATCACTAGGATTTAGGTAAAGAACTCTTTAATCTCTCTAGCTTTCTCTCTCTATTCAAGCCTTTCTTATAATCAAGAGGCAAAGTAGAAAAATAAATAGTTCCTTAAACACATTATCATTTTTGTTTCATTATACGTTTTAGAAAATCCACTCAAAGAGTCCAAATCCTATGTAATACTTCCAAACAAGTCGGCCATATTCTTTAATCAAAATAGGACTAAGTTATCTGTATCTGATAATGGCATGTTTGGCTGCCAAATACAAACCACTAGCAAGGGCTACCGGGCTGCAGGGTAGGGAGGAATCCTTTTCTTTTAGTTTTTTAGCGATGGGGAGGGGTAAGGGTTCATTTTTTCTTTCTCCAGCTATGGGTGGGGACTATTTTTTCTTATGTGGTGGATTGATACTGTATTGAGTAAGTTTTCAGTGTATTTCAATAGGTTGCTAGTGTATTTCAATATGCAAGGGGCTATATTTTTTCCAATTTTTATATATGGGTTGCACAGAGGGCGGGGTGGGTGGGTAAGGTGTCGATTTTTCTAGTTTTTCCCAATGATGGGCTTCCAAAGGGGGTGTCGATTATTTTTTTACCATTTTTATAGTGATGTCCTTTTAGTGTATTTTGATTGGCTCCGGGGTGTCGATGTTTTTTGTTCCATATATATTCTCCAGTGATAGAATGTTAGTGTATTTCGATGGGTTGCTCGCAAGGGGGGTGTCTGTTATGGGGTGAGGGTGTGTAATTATATTATATAGAAAAAATAAAGTAGGATATTTTAGTAAGATTTATTATATAATAGAAGTCCGGTACCTTCCAAGGCAAACAAAAAACTTGTGGAGTCTTACATTATGGGAGGTCATGTAATATGACTTTTCATGCAACTAAATATATAAAATTTGTTATTAATATCAAAACATAATTTACAAAAATATTAAATGTAGAGGACAACTATCAAATTAGTCGTGATTAGTGAAATTGCTACAAACCCTAAAATATATACAAATCTCAATTGAATACAAAGTTTTTTTGTCAAAAATTGAAAACAAAATTGAAAAGCAATTCGGAATCTGATTTAATCCAACATGATCACGCAATTACAGGTACTTCTGTTACTCAAAGATTCTCTTAATAATGAAGGGTTCCTTGATTAATAATGGAGTGAAATAACATTTAAGGACAAAACTGAAAAAATATGTAAAAGTTAATCGATGGTATCTTTTACGGGAAAAAATATTGTGGAACTATTGTGAGAGGTCATTAATGAGAAAATAAGGCGATTATCAATCACAGATCCTAATTATAAATGGATTAATGTTATATACGGTTCTTTTCCATATCATCCTTTATACCGTCTATCATATGATGTAATTTGATTAGAAATGAATTAACGGTAGATAGATAAACTAAAGAAATCAATAATTCATACTTATCAAATCATGTGACCTAAGTAATGGTACAAAAAGTCATATAAATACATGATGGTATATAATATAAATCTTATAATTGCTTTTTATCTATCAAACTTATAATATTTTAAGTGATTTCTTCTTTTATGATACTTTTTGGGAGTCGCAATAATTCTAAAACAAGTTTATTTTAAATTTAATAAAAAGATTGTATAAATTTTTTTTTTTTTTTTTTTAAAGAGTTACTAATTTTTATGGATGAATTACATATGGGTCTTGGAGACAACTTTAGTGGCCTATAGAGAACATGTGGCTAGGTTTTTCTTCAAAGAGGCCGCCACCCAATCTTATGGGTGACCAAATACTAAAATATCCTCAGATAAAAAAACATAATAAAGACAAAAATCACGTGGCATTAAACATGAATCACCAAATTAGTGAGTCATGAGTATCAACTCACTAAGTATCAAAGTTTCCAGTTTTGACCACAACCACCGACCACCGCCAATGCGGCCGGAGTTACACTGAGTGCTCGAAAAAAATTGAGTACTCAGAAAATATACTGAGTACGCAGACGAATTTACTGAGTATAGGAAAAAATATTTAAATATCAGTGAGTTGTACTGAGTATCGGGTGAAAAGACTGAGTATGGTCCAAAAAAACAGAGTACTTAGAGGGGAACTACTTAGTATACTTGAAAAATTAAAATCAAACAAGGAGAAATAGGAAAACACAATTAACAATTTATGTTTGAGTAAATACAAAAATTACATTTTAATAATATGCAATTGTAACCATAAAAAAAAACAAAACAAAAAACTGAATGATATTACATTTGAGTATGTTTGTCCAAGAAAAAGAATAAATAAAACAAAAAGAAAGCTAATGTTGAACTGAGTACATGATAAAACAATGTTTAGGTCAGCCTCGTCGGAGGCTTACTCTTGTATCTTAGTCACTGTTCGAACCAAATCCATGCATCTCGAAGAACACTGACATGGAACCAGTCGAACAAAGCTTCGAATGCCATGGCTAGAAAATCTACTGCGAAGATGGAAGATCTTCGACAAGCCTCGCCGGAGCTGGAAGAGCCGACGAAGATATGCTGCTTAGCCTCGCCAGAGCTGCTGCGAAGCTGGAAGATCCATAACAAGCCTCGTCGGAGCTTCCTTTTCCTCCTCCTTGCCATAGATCTGTGAGAAGTCCTGCTGGAGCTTACTCTTCCTCTTCTAAGCTCAGTTAAGCCTCGCCGGAGGAGATGAACGTGGGAGATGAAACTTTTTTTTTCTCTACAAATGAAAGAGACGAAGCTCGAAAATAGAGGTGATGAAACTCAAAAATAGAGAGAACTTCAATGATCATGTGTGAGAAGAGGAAGAAAGATTGAGGAGAGAGAAAATAGAAGAGAAAAGGTTATTTAGGGTTTAAAATATAAAGTGGTTAAATTAGTATATAGATATAGAAAGGGAAAAACACAAAGGGATATAATGGATATGGAAAATTTTAGTTTGACACTTAGTGTTAAATCTTATTGTGGCTTTTAGTAAGTAGAGTGGATTAGGTGTGAGTGTTTATGTGTATATGGGTATCTTTAAGACACGTTGGTTATTAATCTCAAGCTTTATTTAGTTTATATTTTTTTTTTTTAAATTATTTTTCAAAGAAAGATAGAAGATGAAATGTTAATATTAACATTATATAAATAAAAAAATACGTAATAAACAATATTACCTAAAAAGAATGTTGAATATCATTTTTAAATATCGGTTGAATATCGTGATAATAATATGCTAAAATTTGTATAGTAAACATAAAGTAAAAGGAAAAATGAATATTATATTAAATTATAAGAGTGAAAAGAACTCCAATTTATAAACAGAATTTTAGAATAATTTCAATATTTTTCTATATGCATTTTACATTCTGGATTTGTCGTGTGGATATGTTAGGCTAAGTCCAATAGGACTAGGGATGTCAATGGGGCGGGTTTGGGGCGGGTTTACCTATCCCCGCACCTGCCCCACAAAAAAATAGAAGCCCCACGCCCTGCCCCGCCCTCTTGTTATTCATCCCAACACCCCGCCCTGCCCCGCTCTTTTATTCCCCGCGGGGTGTGGGTTCTACCCGCGGGGTTCAATTTGATCGTTCAAAATTTTTTTATTACTACAAATTTTATTATTTTTAAACTCTCAAATATTCCATTCTTCAGAATTTGCATTTGTATTTTGATTTTTAGACAAATTCTTCCCTTGGAGTTGCACTTTGATTTGAATAATTTAAACTTTGTGTGTTGTAATAGACGCACATAAACTTTGATTTGAATAATTATTGAAATTAAAATATATAGTACATATTATAAATGAAATATATTAATTATATATTATATACATGCGTGAAGGGTTTGCGGGGTGGGGAATACTTATCCCCACAACCCGCCCCGCCTCGTGCGGGTTTTGAAAATCCAACCCCACAACCCGCCCCAAGCCCCATTTAGTACCTTAAAAACCGCCCCGTTTAAAGTGAGGCGGGGCGGGTACCCGCAAACCCGCGCCGCGCCCCATTGACATCCCTAAATAGGACCCCAATTATAACAAAAAGCTACAATTAGGGTTGAACAATGAAAAAACCAACTTCCCGACCCAGTTAGCAACTATGATTTGTAATGAAGCCGATCCCTCAGGGGTAGGCTAAACTTTGTAACCGTTTCTTATTTATCTATAATATTATGATTTCGAACAAAAAAAAATGAAAATACCAACTCCAACAGGTTCCCAATTCTAAAGAAATATTAGCCACATGTGGCTAACCCCAATTCAACTTTGCTACATTTTTTTTTATTTTTTATTTTAATATAAATATGTTATATATATATATATATATATATATATATATATATATATATATATATATATAATTAAGTTTTAAAAAATAAGTTATTCAAATATCAATATTATGTATGTAAATATTTTTATTACAAGTTAAAAAAATTAATAAAAAATTTATAATTATTAGAAAAATTATTAGTTAAGAGATTTTAAAGAAGTTAATAATCAAATTAATTGAAAAAAAAATGGGTGAATTACCCAAGGGGTCTTGGGGACCATCTTAGAGCCATATAATATTATGATTTCGAACAAAAAAAAATGAAAATACCAACTCCAACAGGTTCCCAATTCTAAAGAAATATTAGCCACATGTGGCTAACCCCAATTCAACTTTGCTACATTTTTTTTTATTTTTTATTTTAATATAAATATGTTATATATATATATATATATATATATATATATAATTAAGTTTTAAAAAATAAGTTATTCAAATATCAATATTATGTATGTAAATATTTTTATTACAAGTTAAAAAAATTAATAAAAAATTTATAATTATTAGAAAAATTATTAGTTAAGAGATTTTAAAGAAGTTAATAATCAAATTAATTGAAAAAAAAATGGGTGAATTACCCAAGGGGTCTTGGGGACCATCTTAGAGCCATATAGGAACCAAGTGGATTCTCTGTTCTACTTAGAGGCCTCAAAATTGACAAATACCTTTACTACCCTTATAGTGTATATAAGACAAAAAAATAGATTCTTCTCTCTCCTCCATTACCATTAATCTCTCTCCTCCTTTATTAAGTTTTCTCTCTCCTCTGTCATTAACTATTAATAATTCCAGCTCCGACCTCCGACCTCCGGCCACCGACCACCGCCGGAAAAAGTACTGAGCATAAAGTACTGAGCATGGAAAAAGTACTGAGCATAAAGTACTGAGCATGGAAAAAGTACTGAGCATGGAAAAGTACTGAGCATAAAGTACTGAGCGTGAAAAAAATTGCTGAGTATTCGAATTTTTTTTGTTGTGTGACTTTACTGAGCATGCTCGTTTGCTCAGTAATTTTACTGAGCATGCTCGTTTGATCAGTAATTTTACTGAGCGTGCTCAGTAACTTTTCTGAGAATCGGAAAAATTCATCGAAATTTTGCAATTTTTGCTAAGTATTAAGCAAAACAGTTTAATATACGATATAAAACTGTTGATAGAAATTAAAGCAATACAATATAATTTAAATAATTAATTAATTTTATCACAAGAAAAAAATCTATTGCTTACACTATATAATATTGACAAAAAATAAAAATAAAAATAAAAATACAAAGTGTTGAGCATAATTTGATGATATTAACCAAAGGATAAAGTAATCATACATCAAAATAAAAAAGAAAAAGAAAAGTTTAACATTTTGCTGAGCACTGAGAAGAACTTTTTGCTGAGTACTCCACATGGCCACACAACACTCCACGGTCCCACATGGTTTACATTTATAAATTTTTGTACTCAATTCATCGATACAATATTCTTAATAATAATAATATTCATCAATATTTTATCAATTTGATAAATTTGTTGAGTATTGCTGAGCGGATATTTGAAAAAAAAAAGGGAGTACTGTTGAGCAAATCTCACCACCATTGCCGAACAGATTTGGACCACGATCTTCCAATGAACAGATCTGGAGCAGACAATAAGCACAGGGAAAAAATCATGGTCGCTGGATTTTTGCGGAGAGAGATACTGATCGAGCTTTTCTCCTTGATTTTCTCGATCAGCTATTCCGGCGTGGGTTGGACAAGACCTGATTCCATGGAAGGCGGCGAACCATCTCCTATCTTCTCAGGCAAGAAACACCACCGAATCTCCGATCTGCTGTGCGAACCATCTCCGTTCTTCTCCGGCAAGAAACACCACCGGAACTTCGTTCTTCATCGGCGAGCCATCGCGTCTGATCTGGTGCGCCCTGCTTCGTTCTTCGTCGGCGAGCCACCGTACTTCTCAGGCAAGAAACACCACATGTTAGTGAGCTCCGCTTGTGGTCAGATGGAAAAAAGCTGCGATTAAAAATTTGCACGGCAGTTATGAGAGAGGAAGGAGGAGAGAGGAGAGAGGAGAGAGGAGACAATAATTAGGGTAATGAAATAATTTTAAATATAATAGTATATATATATATAGGGAAATAAAAAATAAAAGAGGGTAAAAACGTAATTGGATTTTTGGTCTATAGTGTTAATTTTTGTTTGAGGCCTTTAGTAAGAAGAGTAAATCCAGCTGGTGTTGTTGGGTCTTGAAGTGGTGTGTTCAAGACTCCTTGGGTAATTTTCTCAAAAAAAATTATATCTTCATAATTTATTAAATAGTACTAATATATTTTAATTTTATTGGATGATGAAAAAAATTCGTCTCAATTGAAAAGAAAAAATAAAAAGAAACATTGTTTGATTATTCTTTTGAGAATTATAATTTAAATATTAACATTATATATTTTTGTTTCGAATATTTTTTACAAATATAAAAGTAAAATAGTAAATAAATAATTGCATGAAAATTTTAAAAATCAATTAATTTATTTATTTAAGAATTTTTTTAAATAAAATTAAGGTAGAGTTTTTCAAAATTGTGAGTTAAAATTGGAAAGCTGTTAGAGTATAGTTGTTTTATAAAATTGATATTTGATAAAAAATATGTGTTTGACTCCCAATTCTGGCAAAATTATTAGGTAGTTGTTGGACTTAGTCTTATTGAACTATTTTAATTTTCGACAAAAAAGGAAAGGATTAATTACCATTTAAGTCATAAAACCAACAATAATAGCCTTCCAACATCTTCATTTTTATATTGTCTATAAAAGTCCTAAAAAAAAAAACATACCAGATTTACCCTTTGAATTTAATTAATAGCTTTTCTATTTCTCAGACAAACAAAAAGAAAATACTATCGCTTCTCATCGTCCGCTCCACACCACTGCATCTCCAATTCAACGGCGACATCATCACCACCACCGCTCCTCCGTCGAGAGCGCGACCTCCGACCCAATACAAAACATCATAGCAGCGACATCCTCCTTCCTCAACGAATCGAAGGGTCAGATGGAAGAAATTCCAAAAACAATTTTGGTAAAACTCAAGGCCTGCGCTAATTGAACAATTCAAAAATTCCAGAAATGCTTTGTCGTATTATTTAGTATTGAACAAATTGAGAAGCTTTAGCAGCTGCAGAGGTAGCCATGGTTCAGTGAGCTTTGTGATATTAGCTGAATTAGAGGATTTGAAGAAGTCTAAGATTCGTCACGATCAGAAATCGATACCGCAGCGTCTATGTTAGTTACCGGCATCGAGAAAATCTCGAAAAAGTAAGTAAATTTTGACTTAATTAAAAATCAAAACTTAGTTCGATTTTGATGTGATAATCAGATAATGTGAAGTAATTTTGACTTAATTAAGTGTTTATATGATATTTTCCTTTTCGATTTCTTTAGTAACAAGTAATTAAATAAAAGTCTTCTTATTTTCTTCAGGACCATGATGGAAATCTCAACGAAGCCGTTAATTCTTTCTTCAGGACCACATGTTTTTAAGGTCTGTTACACTATTATTATATTATCTCGTTGTTAGTGGTTTAACTCAAAAACCAATGATCGAATATTTTCAGGCTCTTCTTCATTTTATGTACTGGTTTGAATTCAAAATGGGCTTCAACATTGATGTGTCAGCATTTAATAGCAGCTGCTGATAGATATGGTTTAGATAGATTGTGACTACTTTGTGATGTGATTATTTGTGAAAACGTCGCTATAAATACTGTCGCAACAACATTGTAAATACAGGGACTTATAGTGCAATTAATTAAAAACAAAATAATGTAGTGACTTATAGTGTAATTTTGGCATAACGAAATTTGGTGGGATTTTTCCCACCAAACAATTGTGAAACTATCGATCAATTTAGGGATTCTTTATCTGCTCAAATTGTTGATGAACAAGTACACATATTTTTATCTTTTCTTTTTTTGAAAATTCTTTATTTATAAATTTTTAAATTGTCAGGTTTACCCTCACGTAGAGACTGGATTTTCGGACATATATGCTTTACTTAGGGAATTGACACTCAAATCCATGCTTGTTCTAGCTCCTAAGGTATGCTCTACTTTTGGCGAATCTTAGTGTAATTAGTTGATGATAAGGTTTATTTGATTTGTTTTGCAGTTATCACATCGTACTATATCTAGTTCATTGTTAAAGTATTCTTTTGTCAACATTAAAGTATCTTTCAAAGCTACAGGTATATTGCTGAATAAAGAACATTATTAGTTAACTAGTTTAGTTTAGCTAAAGTAAGTTTTGGTAATGTATTATTGTATAGGTTCATGAAGAGGCTGGAATTAGAACAAATACTACTATATTACTTGGGAATCTTGTGAGCCACTTAAATGAAGGGGTTATTTAGTTAATTAGTTGTTACAAATTCTCATTGGGTTCTTTTAATGAACATATGTATGTATGTGTATATTAATCGTGCAGACATGGAAAAAGGGTTTTGATAAATGCATTTACAGCTCGTGCTTTGCGTGATACATTCTCACTTGTCAAATCAATGCCTTATTTGTGAAACAAACCTTCTAAAGCTGGTATGGAGTCTAGAGATGATGATCTTGATGAGTTTTCACAGTAAGATAATCTAAAGCTGTGATTGATTGTTATATTGGGGGGTTTTAGTTAATAAATAAAGGTGTGTTTATATTCTTTTTTTCCTATTGAAATTTAAGTAAAAAATATATTGAAAGTGCTTAATTTTTTGTGACAGATGAATAAGAAGTTGCAACAGTTAAAGGCACCGAAAAAGAAGCAGCTACAGGCTACTAAACTAAGTGTTGAAGGTCGTGGAATGGTCAAATACTTATAGCTTGGGGCATTATATTTTATTGCTTGGAAAATAAATATTTGAAAATTTAAATGTGTATTATTTTATGGACACCACAAGCTTCTGCCCAACAATTTTTTTTTTTGATCGGCTGCCCAACAATTTTCTTGTTTGTGTTTTAATCTAAATTCTCCCTTTTAGGGGTTTGTTAATGATTATGCTTGTGAAATTTGGTGGGAAAAAAAAATTGGCCGGAAAAATTTGGTGGGAAAAAAAAATTGGCCGGAAAAATTTGGTGGGAAAAAATTATTGGCCGAAAAATTTGGTGGGAAAAGAAATATTGACCGAAAAATTTGGTGGGAAAAAAATATTGGCCGGTAAATTTGGTGGGAAAAAAATTGGCCAGAATTTTTTTGGCGGGAAAAAACTGACCGGAAAAATTTGGCGGGAAAAATTTGGCCAGAAAAGTTGGGCGGAAATTTTTGGGGCATTCATCTTTTAAGGCCCAAAGACCCCTCTTTTTCCCATTTAAAATCCCCACTCAACTAACCCTCTAACTAGTCCAACTAATAGGCAATATACCAACTATACCCCCACCCCTCTATCCTCACAGTGACCAACCCAAAAGCTGGACACAAACACCATTAGGAGCTCGGAAACCCCCCACCCCATTCACTCTCACTCACTCTCACACACTCTCTCTCTCTCTCTCTCTATCTCTACCGACGAACCACCCCCACCTCCACCTTCCTCACCATGCCGACCAACCCCACCCAACCCCACCTTCATCACCGAACCACCACCACCCACTCCCACCTCCACCTTCATCACGTAACCCACCACCACCTTCATCACCGACCCCCCACCAGATCTCGAGCACCACCACGCTGAGCACCCCAGATCTCGATCACCACCAGCACCCCAGATCTCGATCAACAAACAAGCACCACCCCCATGCCCTGCCGTCGCTGCCGGAGCCACCTTCATCACCGATTTGCCGCTGCTGCATCAAGCCCCCCACCTTCATCAACACTGCACCACCAGTCCACCTCCGTGAAGAACCAGACCCCACCAGACCCCACCATGTACTGAAGCGACACCAGATCACCGATCTGCCGCTGCTGCATCAAGCCCCACTGCTGCTGGTGAAGACTCGGAGCCTCCACTTCATCACCGCCATCGAGCATCGTCAGCAGATCTCCAGCACCTTCACCATTGTCGCCGCGTCGATCCAGTTGCTCGGCTTTAGTTTTTTTTTTTCTAATTCGTAAATGGGGCGAGCCCCATATCCGTATGTGGGTCATGGGCCAGCCCCATATCAGTTTGTATTTCCTGTTTTGGGCCTGCCCTTGTAATTTCTTCTTGTTGGGGCCAGCCCCTTAATGTAGATTGGACTTGTTTATTATAATAAATGTTGTCTTTTTTTTATAAAATGGTGTTTTTTCTTCATAATGGGGCCAGCCCTGCTGTAAACACTTTGTGGTGGTTTGTGTAATAAAATACCTTACGTGGGTACGGACCGATATAACTAATGTTCGAGTTGGGTCCGTACCCCAGTAGATATGGGTTTGGCCCTATGTGACTTAAAAAACTTGGTTAAAAAACTTAAAAAACTTATTGTAAAAATTTTGTTGGGTCCGTACCCAACACGATATAAATTAGAGCTTGATGAAACACGGCTTGGGTCCGTACCCATAACGCAGAGGGGTAAAATGGGAAAATGTCAAACCAGCAAATTGTAACTAGGACTTAAAAAAGAAACTAGGATTTTAATTGGAAAGTTGGTAAAAGTTAGGATCTAATTTGTATTTTCCTCGAAATTTTTTGACGGGAAAATTTTGTCCGGTGGGAATATTTAGTTTAAGGTATTATTGTCTAATTATGTTTTTTATATGAAAATGACTTTTAAGTGAAATTAGTAATTGCCTCAAAGGTAAAAACCTTTTTTTAGTTGATTGAATATTCGCCAAATAATTATTCATAGCAATAGATAATTACTCTTATTTGAGCATGTCATAATCTCTCAAGTCTCAACTGAACCTTCCATTTCATTATCATAATGTTAAAATCAATAAGAAACCCATTCATCCAATTATCTCTTGTCATAAATCAAAGTGATGAACACCATAATGCTCTACGGGATTTTATTCTTCAATTTGAGGAGAACTGAGAAAGAATCTGACATGTGAAACTGACTGACACGTGAATCATCATCTTTTTTCCCCTCCTTTCTGATGAAAGCAATTTCCATTTTGTGTATGTAGTGGACTAGGAAGGTGTTGTTGCTACATCAAGAACCAAAGGTCAAGCATTATAATCATATTTCCACGTGGCGACTTGTCCACAGATCTTTTTCAGCCCTGCCAAATTAGACAACTTGGTGCATGGATGTTGAGACGCATGCACCCCAAACTTCGTAGTCATTAACTAACTAATAGGCCATTAACGAACTACAACTAATTTTCAGTCATACATTTTTTGCGATGTCCTTTCATGTTTTTCCAAGTCCTGGCAATTGGTTAGTTGGGTTAGATACTTTATTAGAAAAGTAACCCGAAATAATTGATTAAGGTTTAGTTTTAATTTGATAGATCTGCCCATTATACTTGTGTTTTGCAATTGATTTAGAGAAGATCTCACAGGTTGACCACGTTAAGTTAGGGTTAGATATTTAACGTGGTTGATCTCTACATCTTTTTGATAATTTTTTTAGGATTCTTATGAAAAATAATAATAACAATATAATAATATCACTAGTGAGACGAATAATAGACTCTCAAATAACAATTTAGGAAGAATAAGTAAGGACAAGGGTTGGATCCATCCTTCCCTTACTAATTTAAAATCAATTCGATGTAATCTATAATAACAATGGGCTGTAATTACTTGTATTATGAGGGACTATAATGGGTAGTGTATGACAGGTAAAGCGTGGTTTATTGGGGCAGACTCAGTTCTTGAGGCAAAAGCTACAGGGATGCTAAAAGCGACAAAGTTAGTTAGAAATTTCTGAATGGGGAGTGTGATCATAAAGAATGATTTCTATTCTATCATGGTCCCACTAGCCTCCTCATCTCCAGATAATAAGCATAATATTTGTGATATTGTAAACAGTATTTATGGTTTTACTGAACGTTCAAGGCCATCTTTTGTTCCTATCTCTCGATAAGAAAATTATGCAGTTGACTGGGTTACCAAACACAAACTATCTGACAAGTTGTTTGGTAATTGGTTCGTTTTGAATCACCCCCAGTTAGCATCTATCTTATGTAATAAAAATTCTCCTAGGAGGATTTGCTAGACTTTGTATTCATGTTTTTTTATTTAATATATCATAATTGGAAACAAAAAAATGTTAAATTAGTAACCAGGGAACTAAAATCCTAAGAGAAGCTAGATGCATTCTAAATCTTCACATGGGGTCTCTCACGCCGCAATCTAGATATATCTAGTGATATACAACAAGCTCCTATGAAAGTTATGCAGAACACCGTACGGTCGTCATTCAAATGGAGCAATTAAACTATCACTACCAAGTCTTATGAAACCCGAAAATAATTATAAACAGGTGGCTAACTCTCTGGCGATGGTTAAACGTGATCGCTAAATCATACCATTCACGACCACTGGTTATCGCTAAAAGTATAACTGTAACAAAAATTAATTTGTTGGTCGCTAGAAGTGTGGGAAAAATATAAAAAGTATACAACCATTACCGACCATTATAGTGGTCGGTATTGGTTTGCGAATTTTTTTAGCACCCTTTCATTTCTGGCTTACGAGCTTTTCTCGCTTCGACATTTTAGATCCGTACCACCGGCGACCGTTCTTCACCTTAACAGCAAGGATCAAGGGTCTGTGTTATTTTATAAGCCAAACCATAACTCATTTCACTACCGCTTCAATAAAAAAACCTCCACCACAAAGCATCTTGTGAATATGTGATTCCACTACCCGGAGCTCCCTCGCCTCCCTATTGCTAAACTTTTTTTGTGACCACTTCGACGCGTCACCATGCTTACCGCTCCACCACCATCACCTCGCGCCTCCGCCATATTTCTGTATCCGATCCACCTCTGTCTCATATTGTTTAGTAAATCCTACATTTTGATTTTACTAATTTCAATTTCAATTATTTTTAAATTTTTTGATTACATATCATTTTTGTTAGGTGTATTTGTGATATTATGGGAATTAATATGAATTTAATATATTTGTATAGAAAAATATTAGCTAATCTCAAAATTAGTGGCTTATTAGAGCTTATGTGTGTAATATCTAATTTTTGGGCTTAAAATGCTATGAAATTATTTTAAGGGTTTACAAGTGCAACTATAATTTTTGAGGGCTCAACATTCCAATTATTATTATTACATGCTTGAAAGTGCTAAAATAATAATTAAAAGCTTAGTTGTGCAATTAATATATATAACTAATAATTCTAAGATTTAAAAGTGTAATTAATATAAAGTAATAAAATAGAGCTTTACTATTGTAATTAATATAAAACTAATTATATAGGCTTACTAGTGCAAATATTATAAAAATATTAATATAAAAACTTATTAGTCCGATTAATATAATAATAATAATGATAATAATAATAATATAAGGACTAACTAGTGCAACTAATATAAAAATAATAAATATAGGACTTAATAATGCAATTAAATTAAAAATAATAATATAGGAGAATAAAAGTGCAATTATAACATTTGAGAACTCAATTGTTCAATTAATATAAAAATATTAAACATAGGACTTAATAGTGTAATTAGTAAAAAAAAATATGAAGTATAGTAGTTAATAGTGCAATTAATAACATTTTTTTCTCAATGGCTTTAAACTTAATTTCCATTTTTTTTCACAATGGTTTCTGTTTATTTTTTGATTTCTCCTCTTTATTTTGGATTTTTGTATCAAGCATGTACATAAAAGCAACACAATTAAAGCACAAAAATTTCTATAAACAGTAATAATTTCAAAAACTAAGTGTAAAAGTGCAATATAGCAAATAACAGAGAAAAATTTATCATTTAAGCCCAATACACTCCCAAAATAATGACTCGTGAATGGATTTATTCGTCACAAATAGAAAGACCACAGTAATGATATATACCACTTAAAATTGTAACACCTAACATACTACACATGATGTGGCATGATTTGGTTGAAAATAATTTAGAGTTAAATTGAAAAAAATAAAGAGATATACACTTCACCTCCAATCAAATCACGCCGCGGCGGTATGTTGATAGCATGATTTTTTATGGTGTATATTATTATTCTTTTTCACATATATAGTATTAAATGAAAAAAAGGCTAAAATAAACACAAGAGTCTTCTAATTTAAATATTCAATTAATATCTTTTTACATAAAGGAGAATTTCATTGAAACTTAAACATATTAGAATCGATATATACAACCAATCTTAGAAGATACCATAAAACAGAACGATAAATTTAAATATATAGATGAACAACACGAAGACAATTTAAATTATGAATATTATCTAACCTAACTTACATCTCTGACCTACCAAACGACATAACCCAATAGCATTAATAGGCATCAGTCTATAAAATATTACTTAATCAACATCCAAAACCTACACAAATGATGAGAATTAAAAAACAATCCTCAAAAATACCCACCAACAAGGTGGGATTGTACCCTCTAACAAGTGAAATAATATGATTTTTTAAAGATAATTACCACTCGGTTTTTTCAACAACTATCTACAAGCCAAACCCATTTGCTATTTTCGACCTAAATCGATAATAGTATTTTCAATAGAGAAATTAAAGACACCATCAAATATGATTATTGATATCATTGATTAGAAACCCAACATGAATGAAATCATGAAAGACAACCGTACCATCAACATCAATAATAGTGCTCCACCACCTAACCACAACATTCCAATCTGTTCCACGCTGAAGAACACTGACGCGCTGCTCTTAGATTAGTACAATAAATACTGCTAAACTGACGTAAAAACATCTAACCAACCCATAAATCGATGAACCAACTTAGTCTGCCTCCACGAGAGAGGTGAATTGGACTATTTCTTATAAGTTAGAATAGTATCTTTCGACTATGTTCTATGAATTAACATCACATTCACACCTTTTAAATAATTTTCAAATATACTTTTATCATGCTTACATAAATGAAATAGAGTAGAATATTTGATATATATGATAAGTATTAAAATTTGTATAGATAGCTAGGACACTCTACCTACTCTTGGTCTATTAATTATTGTGTTTATTGGATTGTTATTTAAAAATACTATTAATTTAAAGTAAACTTAGATTGCAATATGATTTCAACTTCTATAAACTATAATAAAAATTTCTACCTAGTTTAAATATATCGAAAGTATTTATTTTTTGTTAGTCTAAATGTTGTATTTTGGTTGATGTGTTGGTGACAAATCTATACATCTTGAAGATTCTTGATCTTACAAGAAATATCGAGAATTGCATAAACCTTGCAGGTTCAAAAAAGTATGAAGAAGATACGGAAAGAAGGTCAACGGACCTCCGCGGAGCTAAAGCACAGAGTGCCGAAGGAGATCAGCTGAAAATGAGAAAGGAGAAATAAAGTTTGGACCGTTGAGTCAAGTAAAATATGAAGTGTCTAAATTCATATGAGAGTGAAGGATAAAAAACGAAGATGTCCAAGCCTCCAAAGAATTAAAACACAGAGTGTTAAAAACCGTTCGAGAATGAAGGATTAGAAGAGAAGAAGATCAGGCCTCCGAAGTAAAGAAATGAACCAAAGTGTCCAGATGAGATCTAATAAAGATGAAGACCTGATAGCCGATGAAGAAGTGATGGATATCCGTACTTTTAATCATCAAAATTGAAGACTCAACTCCAAACAGATAGACTATGTTAAAAAAGGAAGGTATTCAAGAAGAAGAATGTAAATACTATAGGGGATGGGTGGATATGACACTTATGAGATATTCTATACTCAAAAATTTAATTAATACAATTTGTTAGTTGCAAGCAAATTAAGTCTTTTCAACAAATCTTAAGGGGATTATACAACAGGTTTTTGATCTGTAGCTCAAATGCCAAAACTTAATTCGCGAGATATGTTTAATATGAATTTCTAAGAATGTTGTAGTTTAGGTAATTTTCAAATAATCATTACACAAATAAATATGGTATAAAACATGATCATTAAAGTAGAAAGTGTAAGTTCATGTTTATGAATACAAGTGATGCTTAAACACTTGTGCTTCCAAGACGTGTTGTTCTAAAAGTGAAGTATAAATTTTTTGTGATTGATCACTTTGTCTCACATAATACTCATAATAAGTTACCCTAAATCCTGATTAAGATAGGTGAGAGAGTAAGTACACGTTGTAGCAAGTATAATCATGCTTGGACAATTAACCTAGCCACGAGATATGTTACAACAAATAAGTATAAAATTATGCAATGTGTAACTAAAACGCTTAAGGACTTGTTACATTAAAACAATTTAGAAAATAAGACAATATGCCAATATTCTTCCTCCATTTTGATGATGATAAATCTTACACCAATACACCCCTACAATGATATGCAATTCAATATATATGGAATCTTGAGGTCATGACTTTCCGTCATATAATGCATATATTCAAATGATAAGCAAAACATATATGAAGTCTTTCAATACACGACTCTCACTCTCACAAAGCACATATCAGATGATCTAATAGCCATGGTGAGAATATGCAAATGTGTAACAAGTAAAGTAATCAATATCATTTGTATAAACATAACATTCAAACACAATATTTTAAATATCATGAAATGAATATAGTTTCAATTAGATCATACAATCAATATATTTTGACCCTTTTGTCATCAATATATTTTGACCCTTTTGTCTATGTCAAAAAGAAGATAAGCTATATATGAAAACTAAGACTAATCAAGTGAATAGAACACATAGCTTAAGTGAAAAATATAAGATGCATATAGGCATATGTAAAAATGATATGCAATGATGTCTTTCTCTTTAAATTTCCTTCTACAAATTTTAAATATATTGAAATATGCCAATAGTGATGATCCATTGATTTGACATTTTTAGAATTCTTTCAAAACAAAAACCGTTAATAATTAAAGACCGTTTTCCTGCAAAGTTTTATTTCCTATCCTTTTTATATTTGTTTGATTTTTACGGTTGACAATATTTTGTTTTGTAGTATTTACTGTAATTATATTTTTAAACACTTTATTTATATGGTTTTTACTAGACACCAACTATTACTATTGTCTTTTCTGATATCTTTGGAGTGTTGATGAAAGATTTTATCGATTACCTTGTATATCTTTTGTTTAGTCGAGTCGATGTTTTTTTTTCTGCTTTTTTCTGTGTAGTTGTAATATTTTCTTACTCTTATTTCAATATTGTATATTTTAAAAAATATATAATGATACATGCTACATCCTATGGATATTTAAATCTATTAATTCATATCTTTACCTTTGGGACTTATGGGTCGTAAACTTGGAAACGTACGCAAATGCAACTGTCAATGGGTGACCGACCAATTTGAAGAATCACTTTTTTTTTTGTTCTAATAGATTTGAAGAATCACTTGAGGGTGAATTGCAAAAATCCCTTACGAGAAAAAGGAAAAGTCTTCAAAGAGATACATATATATATATATGTATAGTAAATTGAGCATGCTCCTAAAAGCCATTTTCTTAGGATTTTTAGTTGAAATTATATATACTCCTAACATGTCCATGCTTACAAAATCTACTATATAAGTGATGCAATTAATCTTTTTCCTTTTTTGTTTTTTGTTTTTTGGACTGGTTTCCTTTTTGTTAATATTTTTATTTTTTTGTCGGATGTTTCCTTTTTGTTAATAAAAGAACTTTATTAGCTATAAGAGGACTCCAAAATAATCAATATTAGGATCAATTAATATATATAGAGGGTGTTTTTATTTTATTTTTAGAAATGAGGTCTAAACGACCAAGATATAGGATATGAAGTCTCGCTACTAATTATTGATTAACTATGAGTGTTCTAGGTATGACCTAACCATAGTCCATAGCGATTTCTTGCTAATAACCGCCATAAACTACTTGGTGCATATTTATACGGGATTGGTCTCTCCTAACAACTCACACCAAGCTTAGCCATCCAATCTGCACATTTATTTTCTTCGTGGAAGCTCCAGATCAACTCAAATCGCTCCTTAGATGCCAATATGGCACGACAAGCACCTATATCATTCGAAAATCCCTCTAATTCACACCTTTCTTCACTAGCGCGTGCAATTCACTCGAGTCAATTTTGATAATAAGTGAGGTATACCCCCGACACACCGGCATCTGCAATCCAAGATGTAAAGCAAGAAACTCTACTTCAAAAAGTGTTCGCGCGACACAACCCCCTGCAAAACCTCCTAGATAATCCCCATTACTATTGCAAAAAGTCTTCCTACACCGGCTAAGGAATTATTCGCATCATAGGATCCATCCCCATATAGTTTGATCCTATTCTCCGGTTTAACCCATTTAATAAGAACACTTTTAGCCGACGTAATTAAAACACCGTCTCTCTCAATCCCCCAAGCACGCACGTAGTCATTAGTTGCATTACAAACAATAGCTCTCAATTCACTAATCGTTGCTTCCTTGTTGATTGCTTAAATACTCTCGTGTTCCTATCGTCGCTATCGATCCAAATATGCCATATAAGCGCTGCCACAATACACCTTCTCTCAATACCATCCACCATCTCCCTGTGAGACAGCATCTCGACTAACCACCTACTTTCAACCTCACCTCCTTGCTGCTTCATGTGACCTTCTACAATACCAGACTCCCTTTCTGTCCGCTGCTGCAGCAAAAAAGTCTTCCTAGGAAGCTCCCTCTGTTGCTGCGAAACGGGGAAATGACCCTCACACCAGGACCTGCTGTCCATGAACCTCCCAGAGCTGATGTCCACGTCCTGGACCTGCTGTCCACCAGAGCATTCCACGGGACCTCGATCTGCAGCCACACCCTCTGTCGCACGAGCTCCAGGCGACAAGAGCTGCTCCCCTCTCAACCAAATACTCCTGATGTACACTTCTTGACCACCTCTCTATACCCACCACACCTCTAAAACAAATGACCAGTTGTCTCAGTTTCTAAGCCACACCTTTGACATGACGTATCTTCAAAAACTCCTCTCAAGGCGAGATTCCCGCCACTACATAATCGGTCCCAAATTGCAGGCCACAATAATATTTTAGCATTTTGCGGGCACTTGAGAGCCCAAAATAGTTCCCATTTGGAACTCGACCCAATTCCTACCGGTAACAAACTATTATATCCAAATATTATCGAGAAAATACCCAAAGACTCAAGGCTCCATTCATACGATTTCTCATTCCCATTCACCAGCTCAATCACTCCTCCTCCTAGTATCTCCCGACCTGCTAGAATATTTGACACATCCTAGAATCCAAAGGTTTCACAACACGCTCCAAAATCCCATTCCTAAAATATTTTTGTTTCAACGCTCTTACCCACAAAGATGGATCATTTCGTAATATTTTCTAACCTAATTTAGCTAACAGTGTTTTATTGTAATTATGCGCACTCCTCGAACCCAATCCTCCACACTTTTTAGGGGGGCATAAAACCTCCCACGTTAGCCAATGTATTTTCCGCCCCTCACTAGATGATCCCCAAATAAAATCTCGGATGATTATGTCTATTTCCTCACATACATGAATCAAAAGTTTCATCATTTGCATTATGTATGTGGGGATAGCCGAAAGTACGACTGCGATAGTGTAATCCTATCCGCCAGTGACAGATTCTTGCTCTTCCAATTCCAAAGTTTATTTTGCATGTTTGAAGTTACTCGTTGAAAGAATCCTCGTGGAAGACATTGTGATTGTATTGTCATTCCAAGATACACCCCTAACAAGTCGCTCAACGTGAAACCACTCCTCCTTGCTAGATCTACTACTCTATCATTGGACACATTCCTCGAAAAGATCAAATAATTTTCCTCGCTCACTGTCTTCCCTGCCTCATCACAGAATACCTTTAAGATCTCCTTGATAAGATTCACTTGGGTTTCCTTAGCCTCAGCGAACAGCAACAGGTCATCTATAACAAAATATATGGGAGATCGGTGGGTCCTTTATAATGGAGACGAGTGGGTAACTATTCCCCCTCCTTCACAAAATCACTGAATAAGAGTAGATAAAAGTTCCATGCATAAAACAAATAAATACCGGGAAAGAGGATCTCCCTACCAAATGCCCCTATGAGGGGTGAACGCCTCGAGTTGTTCCCCGTTCGACAGCACGCGCATCGTATTTGTGGCCATAGATTACATAAGTCGTACCCAAGATACCGAGAATCCAAAGAACAAGATGGCATCCTCAATGAGTATCCAACTCAACTTATCATAATCCTTATCCAAATCAATCTTAATTGCCATGTACCCTTTTTCGACAAAAGTTTCTGCATTCGGTGACCAGTCTCTTGTACCAAGACCACATTATCAATAGTTAAACGTCTCGGAAGCAAGCTACTTTGTTTCGGCCCAATCCGCTCTAATAGTAATGGACGAATCGATTAACCATAGCCTTCATAATGAACTTAACCAGTACATTAATGAGACTAATTAGGCAAAGATACCCCACCCTTTCTAGATCTGGCACCTTAAGAATCCAATGAATCAATGTCCCATTTAGGCTTGGCGACACGATCCAAATCTGAATCGAACTCTTTACCATCTTAAAAATGCCTGAGCCTACAGTATCCCAGCATTTCTGATAAAAGGACATCGATATTTCATCTAACCCTTGAGCTTTATTTAGATTAGATTGAAAAACCACAACATGAATCTCGTCATCTGTGAAATCTTTCACCAAAAGAGTCATCTCAACGTCCTCCAAACTACTACCGCGTGACAATACAAACGAGCCCACAAATTTAATTGGTTCTGAGTACACCACAAAAAAATCCGAAACTAGCAACCGTAACGCTTCTTCCCCATCTACCCAAAAGCCATTCGAGTCCTTAAGCCGCTGTATCCTAGACGACATCCTCTTCTTGATCGTGGCCAAAGATAATATCTTGTATTTTGATCACACGGTCGAATCCAATTCTCTTTCAAACATTGGAACCAAAATATCTCCTCATCTTCTAGAACACTAAGATATTCCTCCCTTAACCTCTTACCTAGTTTAAAAAGTGAAGGATTGCTGTAACAATATGTGTATCCCCTTAAGTCTCGTCAACAATACTCGTTTCTTCTTATTTATATCCCCAAAGACGGTTTCTTTCCAATCCATAATTTGGTCATCCATATCTGTTAAAGTACCCCAAGTCCGAACTTGTTGAATTCCATTTATCTTGAACAAAGTTCTTAAATATTTATGTAAACACTAGACGGATTCGAAACGAATCTTCTAGGCGGCCGTCATTAATATATCAGATTTAATTGAATCAATATGGGCGTATGATCTGAATGTCTATGATCTAAATGTAACACCACCGCAAACGGGAAAAGTGATAAAAAGTTTGTGATCCCATACGCCCTATCTAATCTCCTAATAATTCGCTGACCAATATTCCACGAATCGCACCATGTGAACCTCGAGCCTTCAAAACCTAAATCCGCCACTCCTCAAATTTCTCCATCCTTCGGGTAACCCCTGTCTTCCCTCCATTCTTATCCTCCTCTTCGCCTACTTGGTTAAAATCACACGCAATCAACCACAGCCTCCCAATATTTCTTAAATCATGATGAGGAGCATTCCAAAGTGGCTCCCAGTCTGGTGATTTGGGTCATGCATAAATAGCTGAGAAAACCTCTAACTCACAATTGACTTTAGATACTTCAATGTTTATCACCTGATTTTCTGCCGATAAAACCTGAACCTCGATCTCAGAATCATCCATTTGCCCCCTTTGAAGTTATTCGCCTCCGCCCTTGCAGAGTATATTTTACCCAAATCTCTAACTATATCATTTTCTTTATCACCGCTAACTCTCGGCTCAACTATTACCATCAACCAAACACAATGAAGCCGTATCATCTCTCTAACTACCCTTGGAAAATTTGTCGCCTCAAGTATGTTAAGTGGTTGAGAAAGACCTCTCCAACTACATGCATTTCTGCTTCGTGTACACATAAAAACAATTAGTATAAATGGACAAGAGGTTAAACCAGGAACCTGACCCATCTCGTCCACTCCCTCCAGTAAAATCTCCATATGTTCATCCTATCCAATTCCTCCAGCTGCGTTTTATGTACCGAGGATAAGGCGAGCTCTCCTGGTTTGAGCGGACCCATATCAGCTATAGGTAGCAACAGAATATCGCCATTACTGGCGACCTTGATCAGCTGCCTATCCTTGAAAGTTACTGGATTCTCGAAAGCATCTCCAGTAGACCCCCTTCCAACTGATCCGCGTGAGGTTGTTTCCCCACTGATCATCCAAAATACTATTACTTTCATTGATTGCAACATTGGTCCCTACCGAAATGGGAATCAGACCTGTACCCGTCATTTGTAACTTTTCATACCTGTGCTGCTCGTTTGCACCAACTAATTCCTTTCCCGCACACGAATCCACCAAATCCCTATTATTCCCTTCTTGATCACTCACCTCTCAAAACACTAGATTAGCACTACCACCATACATTAACCCCTCCACACCCTCGCCCCTCTCACCCGTCCTACTGTTTATTTATTGTTTTTTTCTTTTTTGCTCGAAGTTCCTAGCACAGGGTGCTTTTCCAGGCTCTATTTTGCCGCAAATCTTTCCACCTTCAGAATGGAGGTAAGTTGCTTCCTAGCCTCAAAATCCGAAGCCACCAAAATCTTATGTCCCCCCAACCGAACTAATCCCACTCCCACCTACTGCCCTCGGATTATTCAATTTCTTTTCTTTTCCTCCTATACTAATATTCTTCCTTCCCATCTCTGTATGATCTATGTTCAATTCTGGAGCATAACTTTTACCATCCTAAATGAATAATGCTCCAATTCTCGATCCTAGATCCTTATTCGACCCATTGCGATACCCATTAGAATTATAAGTATTTTCATTCTTATTTTTCACATGACCACCCCTCTTAACTGTCATCTAATCCTCATAGGTTGCTTCCACCACGATGTTACTACTTAGACCACGCGGCTGCCCCATACCACCATCATCTCCATTTGTTTATGACTTATGTAAGCTTGTTGTGGTGTACCCATTCCGTATATATCTTTTTGATGCCAAACATCCTACATTCAAAATAGACTAAATGAAGACCCCTATACTCCACCATACATGTCTCACCCCCAATATGAATTTTGGGTGTGAGAGCCTTACCCAAGTCCAACTCAACCGCAAGTCTCGCATCACTACCTTTCTTCCGGGCCTTAGTTAAAGGGTCGATCGAACCATTATTCCAATTAAATCCCCTATTTTCCTAAGTATATGGGTCATATAGTTTTGCATTCCCACATTCAAAATACGAACCCAAACCGTGGTAGTGGTAATCGAATCCATATGTGGTAAAATATTAGGTGTCCATTCCCTCACCACTAGGCAGTGATCATAAGTCATCCACGATCCACCAGCTAACGCAAAATCACAATCATCTTTTCTAGCAAAGTTAACCATGAAATAGCCATAGCCAACGCACTAGTCCAATAATTCCTTTCGGATTCCAAATTTGTTGCAATTTTGACTCCAAAATAAGCAATCCCACCTTATATAACCCAATAATCTAACTACAGCCGTGTTACTCGAAAATTGTATTCCCTCTATAATTTCATCTCTAGATCTTAATATTTGGGGAAATTCAAAATTGTCAACTAACACATCATCTTTTATTGAATCAAGATAATCACTATCCAACCCATTAGCCCTATTAGGTTTTACTTCTCAATTATCTATAATAGAAAGAATAATCAAATTATTACAAGTTAGAGCACTATACCACCCGGAGTTTTTCCTTGGCGAGATGTTTGTTGTCGCACCTCCAGTTTGGATTGCCATAGCGGGAGGCTGCGCTACTTTGTGGTTGGTGCCGCTTGTAATGGGATAGGTCGGACCCTCTTGGATTGTCTCATGATCGCACGCTCAAGCGGCGGATACTCTACCCCGCCACCAGCGCTCTCGGCGGCGTCCACCACCATGAGGTCTGAGGGACCTCCGTCCTCCAGCAGCAACAACATGACTGCATCCACCTTATCTGGTGGAGCTTCAGGCATTGGATTGAGTGGAAGAGCTATTTTGACCTGTAACGACTAGTGTTTTCTATTTCAAATGAGAGTATTATATTTTAAATTTATAATTATAAATAATAAGAATATATAGAGGGTATTTTCTTATACAGACAGATCACAAAATTAATTGAATTACTATTATAACTATAAAGTTATGATATGAGATATAACTAAATCATATTACATGTTTTCCAAGTACTTTGAGTAGCTTCATAGACAAGCTAGTTGGCTTTGAAATCTAATGTGTTGAGTAGTTTATAAGACAATTTCAAGAGGTGAGTTTTTTCGATCCTCATTTCACGTCTACCTCCCTGATGTCTCCCTTTTTATTCTAATTATATGCCCTTAGGAGACATCAAATTAGGTGATTATTTGACTTATTTACTAGACTTTTAAGCTTATTTGGTCATATTACGATTTCTTTCCTTGGATTTGGATTATTTGAGTTTTAGAGCTTTTATGCGTTAATTCGTTTATTTTTAGTGTAAAGTTCTTAGGTTTATGAGTTGATGGAATATCAAGACAAGGAGAAGAAACGGGAAATAAAGTCTTGGATTAAGCGTTGAAGTCAAAGGCGAGAATAATTGATTTGAAGAAGTAGTTAGTGGAGAATGAAATCTGGAATACTGTCACAAATCACTGTTTTCGAGCATCTTAGCCACTGATTCAGTCTTGGAGCATAATATGAGGTAGCTAGAGCTTGAAGTCAGGAAGATTTTCCAAGTTGTGTGAAGTGATTCCGAGTCCGAACGCAAAAGTTACAGCTGTTTTAGTAACAGCTGTTTTAGTAACAGCTGGTCACCAGTGACGGGATTTTATTAAATGGATTGGTCTTTTATTCTAATTAACCTAAACCCTAATTCCTATGGCCCAATCCGTTTTTCCCACTATAAAAAGACCTTTAACCTCAGTTTTTACACAGACAATTTATATTAGAGAATAGGAAACGCTTAGCAGAAGTCAGAGAAGCAAAAAGGAGAGAGAAGAGCTGAAGCTGGAGAATTCCTTCTTCAACAACAATCCTCAACCCTTTAATTAGGTTCTTCTTATATTTGTAATTCATTATGAACCTCTTTTATTTTATTTCAGTTATTTTAAACATTAGTATGAGCTAAATTCTTTAAGTACTTGATGAACGCATTTTTTGGATAATCACAATAAGGGTACCAACTTAAACACTTGACAATAGGATAGGGTCACTCGGGGGGAGGTTCTTAATGCTAGAGGGTAGCACGTATTTACTCGGGAGAGACCTAGGTAGATTCTAGAATCCCAGTTAGTATATTACCCTTTAATTTTACCTAGAACAACAAACTATTACAAGTCATAAATAGTGGTGAACCTAAGACATCTCAAGCTATCTATCTCACATTTGCTTAAGTTATCATCTTGTTAAATTTTTAAACATTATAATTCTAGTCCTTCTCTAGTATTTAAAATATAAAAATGTAAACCCCAAATCATCTTTTTTATTTAGTGTTATTTAATTAAAACGCCACATACATTAATAAAGTAAAAAATTAGCTCTATAGGCCCTATGGCGAACGACTTAAAACTCTTACTACTATATTACTTGGGATGATTCGTACACTTGCGAGAGCCTTCCTCGAGTGTGGTTTTTATATAACTCCTCGGGGGACACCAGAAAGGAAGAGTTTTCATCCTAATGACGTTCTGACACTCACCCCAGTTTACGCGGGCATATCTAATAAGTGTGATAGAAAAGAGTGACAAATAGAATTTGTACCCTTCTCCGAGAGGGAATGAATATATATATATATATAGACGTCTAAAGCCCATTGGGCCACTTCTTAAGGCCTTGGTCATTGGAATCCTCCATATCATATTCGATTTGGTTATCGAGGATATGTTTCCATTAGGGTTTTCATTAACATGATTGATGACTCGTATATTTAACTTCTCTGTCAGTTGACCTATGCCTGAGGCAGTATTTTCCTTCAAAAGTTTAAGAACCAGATCCTTCCAGAGTTGTTGGTGCCTTAATGTTGATGAGACTTTATGTAATTAATCCTTCTCTATGTCTAGTATAATAAGGTATTTAGGACATATTTCTCTCGAGGTCTGATAAGGCACAATGAAGTGCCGATAGTAATTGTCCAAGAAAAGGCTACAACTAAGGATTACTACCCTATCCAAGGGTAATAATAGTTAAATAATTGTTTACATTATCCATCTAATGGGATGAATATACACATGCCCAACCACCAAAGTTATAATCTTCTTGTATCCTAAAAAAGGCTCCCACAGTAAAGGCCCACAAAGGTCTAACGTGCCCAAGATATCTATGAATTCTCCATGCATACCACCCAAAAAACTGGCAATCTCTACTAATTAATCTACATTTACTATTCATAAATACATTTAAAACCTCTTTCTCTCTCTCCGGGGTCATAAGAATACCCCCAGTCATAATACTAACTTGAGCGTCAGAGTGACACCGGGAGTAAAACTACATGTGATCCTGACTTAGTTTTGGTTTCAGGTATCCCAGCCACACGTAGAGATATAATATCGGTAGATCATGAAGACACCTCATGTAAGTATTTTTCTACTTTCGATCCTTCGAAATTCTCCAAACATCTTCTCAAGTGACCCAACTCTGATTCTCCTATAAATAAAGTTTGTTCGTGAATTTTTTATGCTCAATCAATTAGCATCGTCTGTGGGAAACGAGTTTTGATTCTCTTTAGTATACCACGTGGAGTTAACACGATCAGTGAAAAAATTAGAAGACGAGGTCGTACAGAATACCTATTTGGTTTTTGAGAGAAGATCTCCTCTGTAGAGAGAAATAAACAACCACAATAATATAATTCAATTCCGCAAAAAAACATTTTGAATAATCAACCTCCAATAAAGGATAAACAAGTTTATGTTGGACAAGCACCATTCGAGGGCGATTACTCCCGTCGATGGTAACAAAATATCTTGAGCAATTATTACAACAAGTCACAAGTCAATGGAGGCTTACAGTGACACATCTGCAAAGGGATCCTTCGCTTATAGATGTACATGGAGACTCTGAAGTCAATTTCAAAAGCACGTACCCGTGAGAACCGAAAAGGTGTAAAACTCCATTTAATGAAGAGTTGGGAAGATAACAGAAATATCTGAGGGGATATCGATAAAGAATAAAAGGTCCAAATATATTGAGAGAAAAGTATCATGTCAATCGTATGTTGTTGGTTAACCTTATCTTGTGAAATATTAGATGCATCCATTCTAAAAAAAATTAAGCCGCTGGCTACGACAATATTTGATGGGAAAACTGATTGTGATGCTCACATCTTTGCATACCAAAAGCCTAGTGAATTTCTTGCAGTGGCCAATGTAAATTATTGACGAGCATTCCCAAACTCTCAATAGGAACGAACATAAATCATTTTCCAGGTTATAGCCACAATATAATAAAAAAAATTCATAATTGGTCAATGGTTTTCGATGCAAATTCTCCAACAAGAAGACCAGATATAAATATTTGTACTTATTAGACTTATATCAGAAAGAGGATGGGTGCCTTCAATATCTTATGGATTAATTCATCAAGCTTGCATTTAACCAATACTTTCAGATCCATTTGGCCTCAAATCCTATATCTACGCCCTAGGATATAATTGCATATTCAAAAGCCTTCATTTGGCTGGATAAATGCAAAAAAAAAGTGTCTTAAAAAAGGATAAAGATAAAAAGATACAGAAAATGAGTAACAAGTACGAGGAAAACATGATTGACATAAAAAACCAAGAGAAAGTTTAGGGTATAAAGAGTTCAGCAAGACCGTGGAAAGATAAGATCTTAGGATATGGGATAAATCTCCTTACAAGATCTTTTTCCAAATTGAAAAGATCAAGAGGTCTGATGGACGCCTGATAAGACATAATTAAGCGTCGATGATAATTGGCAAAGTCAAGTATATGACCAAAGATAAGGATGGAGGTCGAGGTTTACTATACGAGCTGAGGGTAACTAAAGGCTATACAAGAGCTGGCATGATCCTGCAAATAAAATGATGATACACATAATCAACAACCAAAGGAATCATATGTACGCATTCTAAAATAGGAGAGAGTGAGATAAGGGGCACAAAGGAGCCTTAGTTGTACAACCAAAACTTCTATAAATATCCCAAACAAGTTTCTCAAAACAATTACAATCTATTTATTCCTCTAAAAGTATTGTTCATAAATACAATCTAAAACTTTTATAACTCTTATTATCAGGTCATCGGAATAACCTTGATTATAATACTAAATTGAGAGTCAGAGTGACATCGGGAGCAAAACTCCATGCGGCCCCAACTTAGTCTCTAGTTCTTTAAAGTTATGCAGAGATAAGCATCAACAACGTATTGAATATACTTTGGGTAACTTTATTCTATCTTCGGAAACTTCGACACTTCTCCAAATCTCCTTCTATAGATTCTCATCTCCAATTCATCTATATGTGATAATGAGTTTTGTGCTCTATCAATTGGCACTGATAGGGAGAAAATATCAACTAGACCTTAGATAAGGATAAAGAAGTAGCTCATAGCAAGTCGATCAAATTCGTACCTAGAGGAATAAATAAGGAAACTCAATTTGGGAAACAATGGTGTTGCGTCTCCGTTCCACTTGAAGGTATTAAGGGGATCCAGCTGTGACCTCCTCCATGATCGTTCAACAAGTTCCCTTGTTACTAAGAAACATGACCAATAATCAAGGGTATTCCGTAACAGTAGGCAAAGAAGTTTCAATGACTTGAGGACAAAATGGTAGATCGTAAGGGATGAAGGTGGCCTAGAAGGATTGTTATATATATAATTATATATGTAATAAATCATGTAATCACTCGACAATTTCATGCCAACCCATTAGAACATTTTATTTTCTCTAACTCATCTTGCTTATCTCTTTAGTAAATTTACTACTTATGATTTATTTCTTCATCTAAACACTTCGATTCACCACTATATAACCTATTTACTTTGACAAAAATCTAAATGATAAAATTTGTATTATCATTTTGGCTCTGTCTGTTGGAACAACATGTTCTTTTCCTATTGAGATACCACCATGGTAAAAGCAAGCCCGCAATATGGTTTCATCATTAAAGCTAGTGACACTGTAAAAGTTTAACAGGCTCAAGTTACATCGACAGAGATTTTGGTAGAAGTATTGCTAGACTTCATAAATACCAAGTGAGGTTGTCTGAGATCCCACCGTAGAACAAAGAGCCCAGTTACCCAACCACTAAAAGATAACAAAGACTTGTTTGATTGGAAAATAGAAGATACAGGGGGAATAAATCCTTCAGTCTTTATCCATTAACTAAATATCAAGCCCAACACTTATCACATCCAATAAAATAGAAGGATGTTCTCCCAATAAAAGAACATCATCATCAACGAAGAAGCGGGTGATTGTTATAAGCAAATAACATTAGAGAAGCAAACTAGCCGGACTGAATTAAAGATCTAGTGTTGGTATCAAAGCCTAACAGTAGCTGGAGAATGTGCATGGACTTCACCAACCTTAAAAGAGCGTGCCTAAATGACTATTTTTACCTCCCAAAAGTAGATAAGTTGGTCGACACAACTATTGGATAACCCTTCCTCACATTCATGTATGCATATGATTTTTTTATAAGTAGCTTGTCCTGCTGGTCGGTCTACCAATTAAATAAGGATTCCCCCAAAAGATGAAGAAAATAAATGACGTTTATCAAAGAGTAAGGTCTATATTGTTACTGGGTTATAAGCCAATATATAACCCTTACAAAGAAATTTCAATACACTCGAGCTGAGGAGTATACATGGATGAGGAGATCAATTCCTAGATGATTGAGAAAGCAAGAGATATGGCCTCAGCACGGACCACTCTCTCGAGGACTATTTACGCACGCCGGCATCATGAGGTTCTATGACGCAGTAATAGGGTAGCTTGGATCTGAATTATGATGCGCACCTAGCTTATGCTTTAACTGCGCACATGTAGATTTTCGCATATCTCTCGACATCTATAAATTTCCCCGCTCCAGCAAAAATGTGATCTCTTGTTCCTTTCCCTAAAAACTCTTTCTCTATCTCTCTCTTTAAAATAGTTATGCTTAATATATAGACAACTTAAGTCTCCATAGATCCTACAGTTTAGTAATACCCATAGAAAAAATGCTAATTTTGAGTGTCAGAGTGCCATTAAGAGCACACCTCCTTTTGGAATTGACCTAGTGTATGGTTTTAGGAAGGTTGTGCAAAGCTTGTAGATCCTTATACCTTCACTAAAACATAAATAAAAGACTACGAAGAAGCACCTTGCTTGGTCATCACAGGTCAGGTACTAAGTTCTCCCATTCTCCTTCGCATATAATTTGATACTATGATCCCTACTTTCCTTTTACCGACAGTTTTGGTTATTTGGCTTCATGTTTTGAATCTATTTGTATCCTTGTACCAGGCAAGGTATCAAGAGTGGTGGTAGGGTGATTTTCATGCTCTGACATCTGGTGTTGTCTGTGGGAATTGACTTGTGGATCCCATTGAGATAACACGATGGGAATGAGGGGGAAAAAGGTTATAACAAAACTTATGACGGGAGAGAGGGTCATATCTTTTCCGATTGGTAACATGGATAGCATAGTGAAAATCAGGGAGTCGTTGGAAGGATTCAAAGCACCTCCCTTTACGATAAACTAGAAACAAGGAACTGTTTGCATGGACTACTAGAGATATAGTCATGATAGATTGGAGTGTCTTTGAGCATGTACTAAATGTCCACCCTACGGCTAAACCAATAGTTCAAAATGAAAGGAAGGAATAACTATTAAGAGAAAAACATAGCCATTTCAGAGGAAGTACATCAGCTTTGGGAAGTCAAACATATACGGGAAGTTAAACATCTGGAAAGGACCAATCCCGTCTTAGTAACAAAACCAAACGATTCATGGTAAATATGGATTGAATACACAGATCTCAATCAAGCTTGTTTGAAGGATATTTTCTCATTTCCGAAGATTGATAAGTTGGTGGAAGCTACAACTGTGTATCGATACCTATCATTTATGGATACTTGAAAGGATACAAACAAATTTTGATGAAGAAACAAGATAAAGAAAAAAATGACATTCATCACTAACCAGGTTCTATACTATTGAAGGGTCATGTCATTCAGATAAAATAATGAGTAATAAAATGAAATACCAAAATGTAAATAAAAGTAAACTAAAAGAAAGGTTTTGAATATGAGAAATATACATAAGTATTGCTAGTAATTCCCAAACTAGATTAATGTGATGCTCTAGATATAAGGGCAAATTGGTTGTTCGTATTAGCCGAGATTCAATAATTTTCCCGAATCCCTCCCGGGTAGATAGGATGCCCTTGTAATCAATTTTGGATGGAAATTAGTTCAAACCCTAACGAATACTTGGTTAGTCAAGACATGTCGGCTCACTAACACACACCAAGCATTTGTATACCAGTTCCGCAATTAAACTCCCCTTTCCAGTGATAACTTAATTACTTAATAATCCACTTTTTGGCAAAAATATGAATACATTCATTACAATATATATACCCAATAGAATCAAACACAATTTATTTATATATAAAATCCCAAAATAAACGTCAATAAGATTTAACTATGGTTCATACTTTAAGCAATCCTCAAGCAATGAGGGCTTAGTTCATATTCAAAGAAGAAAAACTAATACAAGAATCATGTTAAAAGCTAAAATAAAATAGAATTACTCTTTAATTTGAATGGGATTTGGAGCTCCAATGTGGAAGAATGATTGGGTTTTGTGGAAAATCCTTCTCCTTCTTCTCTCCAGCTCTTCTCCAAGCATTCAAATGATGATAAAATGATGAATAATTGAGAGGTGTTGAATAATAAGATGCTAAAGGACTTAAATAATAGATAAAATACGTTTGGGGCCTCCATGGGATTACTTAGGTACATTAAAAATAGATCAACCCGTTTTTTACTAGTGGTGGACTGGTTTGAGTCATGACGGAAGCAAATAACATAACTTTTTCATCTCAACTCTGAATTTACTTCCGTAAATTCTCATGCATAACTGACTTCAGTCTCTATATAAATAAAAAGTAGTTAAGTTCAAATCTCTGACCAATCAATCATGGTGATTGAAAAAATATGACGTTAAGATTTCTCCAGTAGACGCTCTAACTTCCCAAAGTGTCTTTAAACTCAATTCACGCTTTGGCTTGGGGTTTAACTTGACTTTTTGACTTCTCATCATCATATTGTCACCTTTTATCAGCCATGCACCTAAAATACACACACTTAACATACAATTAAGGGACAAAAGCTCTATAAATAACAATATATTCAAATTACGAGAGAAAATTACATTATTTCGAATAATAGAGAAAAATCCACCACTTAGGCCCAATAATCACCCAAAATATGTCACGTGCATAGATTAATCTATCACAAAAAGAGAGACACTAGGATCTTGAGAGGCGGGTCCTTGGTAGGCGCCTTCTTGTTAGGTAGTTCCGGAAGGAGCAATTTCTTTCTATGTAGCTACTTGAAGAGTGATTCTTTGGTAATTAACATATTGAGGAGTGATTTATTGGTAGGTACCTGATTGGTGGAAGGATCATTGAGGAGAGAATACTTGGTGGATGACTTCTTAAGGGGCGGATCCTTGTTGGGTTCCTATTTGGTTTACCGTTTTCAAGATGTACTAGTGCAATATTGTCTTGTTTATCCTTCACAAAGTTTTTGATGGTTTGAAACAGTAGATTGTCAGCAAGGACCCTAGATGTTATACCATTGCAAAGGGATAACTTGTCTCAGATTGAAAGTGTGATAATAGTCTCTATATTCTGGATCTTTTAGAGATATTGGGTGTTTTATTCCACGACTAGATCGTATTTTACTTGAACCTGCTCCATCGTGGTAACATTCGATGCTTCAGGGTTTTTGAGTTGTCTTCGTTGTTGGATAGGCTAGTTATATCCTCCTTGTTCCACGTGTTAGGAGTTAGAGAGGTGGTGAAATTCTAGTGGGTTGATGAGATGAGTGTGCTTGCTAGTGACTCTCAATGAGCACCAAATTGTAAAGGTAAGTTTCTACATGAATCAAGGGCAGAAGTTTCTGATCCTTTTTAATGGGGCATCGACAACGAGTATGGTTTCGACGATCTGGTAGGTACCTTTGAACGTGAGAGGTTTGGATTGTGAAAGTCCTATGTGTCTTGGAGTATAGCTCGTGAATCTGCACCTAGGGTGAAGCCTTAAGGGGACGTTGTTGAGTAATAAGAGCGACTCAGATTGGAGAGCATGTCCATCTTCCTTTTTAGGGAGGGATATATAGGTGTTACTTACTTGTTTATCACGTCACCACCTAACAACCCTAATAGACCTCCATAAGAGGCCCAAACTATAGGTTTACGTACTAGACCTTTAAAGATCTCATAAATGATATACGACCTACCATATATAAAAGGATCACATCATATCTTTCATTTATCCAACTCCTTCTTGGGTTCTTTTCAGAACGTGATGGTTACCTTTTATCTAAATAACTTATCTTTACTAGAGCCACACCAAATACTCATGGTTTCTTGCACTAAGTCGTATTTTTCTCATTACGGTAGCCAGTTAAAATAGATAGTTTATCTAATGATTAAAATCAGGGGCGGAAGCAGGGGGTTTGAGGGGGTCCATGGCACCCTCTGATTTAAAAGAATAAACAAATATAACTATCATTTAAAAAAAGTAACTAGATCCCAAATTTTTTTAGAATCTTTATTTGGCCTCCACTAACTTTTAAAATCTATTTTATTTGAGTAATATTGGATATCACCTCAATTCGCATCACCCTTTTATCACCCCTTATGTTTTTTTTAGACAAAGTCCACTCCTTATGTGGACCAATCATAAAAAAGAGAAAATGATAAATCAGGAAAGAGAAATCATATGATTAGTTTATTTAAAATCTACATAGAAGGTGATAAAAAAGTGATGTGATTTGGGGTGATATCCAACATTACTCATTTTATTTATATAATTTTTAAATTTTTTTTCAATAAATATATGTAATTTTGTATAAAAAAAAGAAATTTATAGAATAATTCATAAAAAAAAATTATATTGGAACTTATTGTTCAATTTTGTATAATATAAGTACCTATTTTGCATAATATATTGACAAAAAAGGGTACATTAAGGCAATTTTTTTTAACTCCGCCCCTAACTAAAATATTGTACAGTAACTAAGGCCCCGTTTGGTTCGTTATAATAATGGGTATTTTCTGTTTTTATTTTCTATATTTTTCAAAATACTAATAAAAATGTGGTTGGATAGAGAAAATGAAAACAGTTTTTTAGAAAATTAAACGAAAACACTGCTATACTGGAGAACGTGAAATCGACGTTTTCCAATTTTTTTAAAAATTTTGAAAAATAAATGAAAATCATTTTTGGAAAATATATTCTGAAAACGAAAACAGAAAATATTTTCGCAAACCACACAGGGCCTAAGATATTCTGAGATCTCAAATAACTGTCATATTAAATATAAATTAATCAACCTCTAATTTAGGGCCGAACAATTCGTCAGATTTGTAAAGCAGCAAGAACTTAGATTAAGAAAACAAAAGTTAGCCAAAGAATGATTCCTTTTGGGCCATGGACATAAGGGGCTAGACTCACCAACCAATTTTGCAATCATGCCTAACTTAATAGGGTGAGCTTAGCCAAGAAAGTATTGTAACGTTGACAAAAGGAGAGGAGTATATATACTAATAGTAAAGAAGCTAAAATAGTGTTCTTTCCGTCGAGAGTGGGAGATACATAAAAATATGAGATGTGACGTATATGTCCCCATAAAAGTCACATTCACACCCCAGAAAAATAATAAAATCCATGAGAATTAAAAGGACAGCGATTTGGCAAGAAGTGACTTTAATTAGACATGGAAAAGAGTATAATGTAAATAAAATGGGGAACATGATAAGTAGTATAAATGAAACCCCAGCCCTTTTGTGCAAGTATAAGTGGAAACCCTGGTGGACATGAATGGCATCTATTGTGCTTGTGTAACAAACATTTAGGTTCGACAACCGTGCAATTGTATTTCCTTTAATGGAACTAATTTTGTAACTAATATAAAACTGTCGATTTGTAATCTTCAAGCTGAAAAATCTGATATTCAATTGTATTTCCAAAAGAAGTCTGGTTTGGTTTTTTTTTTTTTTTTTTTCCAAACGATTATCGTCCTGTTTGAAAACCATCTTTCCTATCCTCTCTATTTTACAAAAAAAACATCTTTCCAAAAATTAGATCTTACTTTTCTACAAGTGATTGAAACATCCATCTCCTTTGTTTTAACTTTGAGTTCCAATCCTGCTTCCCACCTTCTTCATGCTTTGTTTCAAAGGCTTTTCAAATTATCCAAACCATTTTTTCTTTTAAAAATTCCTTCCAGTAACTTCTTCAAAATCCCAGCCTCATTTATTGCTCCTCCTTTAAAGTCTTTAAGACTCTTCAAATTATTAGCATTTACTACTATCTGCACAATGAATAATGATGCTATTACTCATCCAGCAGCTAAAGATGTGGTTTCACTATCTGCTGAAAGTACAAACTACTATCATGAAATGGAAAAACCAAGGCTACTTGCTAAGGTACTCAACATAGATATCATGAACTTTGGATTCATGAGAAACCCCATCCAAAAACAATGGGGCTTAAAAGGTACTATTCAAACAGAAAAGGTAGCTTACAATGAATGCATCCTCAAGTTTGAGAATGAAGAAGATAAAGAGCTAGTTTGGAGCAAAAGGTCATGGACTATCATGAGGAAACACTGTGCTTTGAGGGAATTCCAACCTAACACCAAGGTAAGTCACACTATTATTTGGTTAAGAATGTATGGGTTAATGCTCAATCCCAAGAGTATTTCTTAAATGCTACATGATATTGGTAAAGTACATGAAGTCATTTTACCAACTGAAAAAAGGGTCACAGATCATACCTTTACAAGGGTTAAAATTGAATGGGAAGTTAATAGGCCTATAGTTGCTGGATTCAATTTCCGGGTTAACATCCATACTTCAAAATGGATAAGAATGAAATACAAAAACATAGGCCAAATATGCTACAAATGTGGTATGTTTGATCATGAAGAAATAGTTTGTGATGATCCTCATTGGGTTACTCCTAATCTTGGTGGTTGGATCAAGATCTCAACTAGAAACACTCCTAACTCCATGAATGGGCAAGCGAACCGAGCTCCTAGAAGATCAAGAGTGGGCCCCTATGCTAGGATCAATCAACCAGCTGTCAACAAAGGGTCAAGTCAGCCACACAGCCTGAAACAAGCAACAAAAGCAAAGGTAGAGAGATATCTTCTGACAACACAATCTTTATATTTAATGCTACAAAGGAACAACATTATCCAATGGATAATAATTCAAAATCCAAAGAAAAGTTGGTAGAGAACAACTTATTTGCTCAATAGGGGTCCACTCCAGCTCAACAAGAAGTTTTTAATACATGGACCTAACAATGTCTAAAAATCCACATCAGCAACATTTACAATTAAATCAAACTCAGAAGGATGAATTAAAATTACCTATTCTTAACACATCATCTACTCCGAGTTCTTCAACAGGTAAACAAAACCACAAACCTTGTTACTCTGAAATTCTCCTATCTCCTGCATCACCAAAAAAAATTAACCAAACTAAAAACAACTCCCATAAACCACCAACTCAATTGATAACTACTCCATCCCCTATCTAAATTATCTCTCCTCCCATTTCAGTTACACCCTTTAATCCTAACTATAAACCTAAACCCAACACCACCATCACACCATCAACCAGTTCTCCAAACACTACTAGGATTACCAAAAATAATAACATCCAACCCTCTAGCTCATCCCTTTCTGCTACACTACCTTCATCACCCTTCACACCTACACCTACTAAATCCACCTTCACTACCTCCATTTACAAAAAAACATCAACAAACACTGTCTCACAATCAGAGACTCTCCAACATAACTTCAACAATCTCCAAACCTCCAATTTACCTGTTGAAATCACCAAATACCCAACTGAAAAGGAAAAAGCTATGAAAAAAACATAAATTTTTCAATTCACGAATGAAATCTCTACCTCATTAACTGAATCTTCAAGAATCTGTAACATCACTCATATAAGAGATAGAATTAATAAGGATGGTTGGACAAATCAAAAAACAATTACTCGTAATTTCAGATTCGAAGATCAAGCTGTCCAATTAGACAATATGAGATACAAGGCAATTTGGGAAAAACGAAGGAATTCAAAACAAAAACAGTGAATTTCGAATGAAAAAATCCTCAACAGAAAAGAAAAACAAAAAGTGGAGGAAAATAGAAACTCGGGTAAAAAGTCCTTTGATCAATACAAGAAAAAGAGTGGGATACTACCTAATTTGATTTATGATGAAGATGAAATATAACAGAAAGAAGTCATCGAAGAAGACTCAAATTTGGTTGAAAGTGTAGACAGTGAAGATGTTGATGAAGAGGAAGGACCTTCTGGAGTTGAGCCGGATCAACTCTATCACCATAAATGATTCAAATCGCCTACAACTGTCAGGGAATCGACAATCCATTGACAGTCCAGGCGGCGCGTGACCTCTGCTCTAAACATCGACCGGAGGTATTCCTCATCTCTGAAACTAAGAATGGTTTTAATACGCTTAATAATCTTGATAATTTGCTAGATAAGAACCTTATTCACACTGTAGAATCGCTAGGTATTAAAGAGGGCTTAACTCTTCTCGTGAAGAAGGGTTTGAAAATAAAATTCTGAAAAGTAATGAGTATTTTATAGACACCTAATGACAAAAATGAACCCATATACTATACTTATGTGTGCTTAAGCCCATATGATAGTCAACAAGAAATGTCCCTCAATTTCTTAAATGCACTTAACCCCCTAAATTTTGCTTGGTCTATTTTAGGTGATTTTAATTGTATAAGATTCCTCAATGAGAAATTAGGGGGTAATATTTTCCATAAAAAATCGATTAAACTTTTTAATAATATTATAAACAACCATTGTCTTGAGGAAACAACATCTTATGGTTGTAAATTTACATGGACTAATAAAAGAGCTAATAAAAAACTTATTAAGGCTATTCTTGATAGGACCTTACACAACTCCCTTTGGGATGCTTTATTTCCTAATGCTTGGACAGCTGTTATTCCTACCATTGGCACTGACCACTGCCCTTTAGAATTACATCATGATAAGGTTAATAATTATAAAAAAAAGTAAAATTTTATTTTGAAAACTTCTGGAAAACTGACTCTGATTGTCTAAATATTATTAAAAAAGTCTGGAATGACTACAAAACCCTTAGAGGTAACCCCAATAGTGCTATTAATTATAAATTGAAAAAGTGTAGTTTGGCACTTAGTGATTGGAATAATAAAAAAATTGGTAATAATAAAATCCAAATAGATAAACTTATCAAAAAATTAGAAGTGATTTCTAACTCTAATACTCCTAATTTTAATTGGGATGATTACAACTATACTATTAGAGAGTTGGAAGACTCTTGGAAAATAGAAGAAAATTTCTGGATAACTAGATCTAGAAATCTTTGGCTAAACAAAGGTGATAAAAATACTAAATACTATCATGCCTGCACTAAAGAGAGAAGAAAGAGGAATAAAATTACCAACATCACTAACGATAATGGTGTTTGGATGGATAACAAGAATGATATAAACAATGAAATCATAAGCTACTTTAACAATATTTTCACTTTAGTGGAAGAAGGGATTACAAAAATACAATTGATATCATTTCCACCAAGATTGACGAAATATCAGCTGATAACCTAAATAATTATTAATGAGGATGAAGTTAAAAAGGCCACATGGGAATTGGGTCCTAACAAGGCCAGATGGCTATAATGGAAATTTCTTCAGAAATTACTGGGAAATTATTAAACTTGATCTTATAAGAGTTATTAATAATTTCTGGAACAACTAAGGGGATTTAGATGATATTAATCAAATTATTATCACCCTTATCCCAAAAATTAGTAAACCTACAAATATAAAACACTATAGACCTATTAGCTACTCTAATTTTATCTATAAAATTATAGCAAGAATTATGGTCAATAGACTACAACCCTACATGAATACACTAGTAGGGGAAAATCAAAGTGCTTTTATGCCAAACAAAGTGATATAAGAAAACACCATGATTGCCCATGAGCTTATCACTCATATCAAAAGAAAGAAAACAACTAAAAAATATATGATAGACATTAAAGATGATATTTAAAAAGCCTATGAATATGTTGAATGAGATTTTTTACAAGATCTCTTGACAAAAATGGGTTTCAATAAATATTGGATAAGGAAACTAATGTTATGCATTACTTCTGTAACATACTCTGTTATAATTAATGGAGAAACTTATCAACTTCAAAATCCAACCAGAGGAATAAGATAAGGAGATCCTCTCTCTCCCTTGATCTTTTGCCTGATTTCACATACCTTAATTGACCTAGTTAGGGATAAAAAAAGAAAAAGAGTTAATACAAGGACTCAAAATGGGAAATAACTATCCTGAAATCACTCATCTACTCTTTGCTGATGACAGTCTATTCTTCCTTAAAGCTAAAAATGTAGAAATACAATCATTTATTGAAATCATGATCATTTATAAAAATGGGAGGTGTCTATGCCTAAATCTCAATAAATGTGGAGTCATTTGTAACCCTAACACACCACCCTTCCTTCTAAATGTTATGGCAACAAGGTTAAATATGAAAAAAACAAATAACCTTGAAAACTATTTAGGTCTTCCAACTGAATAGGGGAGATAAAAATCAAAATACCTTCAATTCCTAATTGATAGGGTCCTACAAAGATTGGAAAATTGGAAAGTTAGAAAACTTTATTCCTATCAGAGGGGGGAAAAGAAATCCTCATAAAAGCTATTATTCAAAGCTTACCTACGTATATGATGTCTAATTTCATCCTTCCAAAAAATATTATAGATAAAATACATTCTATCATTGCACGATTTTGGTGGGGTGACAAAGGAAAAAAGAGAATACATTGGGCTAAATGAGATCTACTAACCACATCCAAATTTGAAGGTGAATTTGGTTTTAGAGACCTACACCTAATGAACAAAGCTTTAATAGACAAACAACCTTGGAATATTGCAAATAAAAAAGAATCTCTACTTCATAAACTATTAAAGGGAAAATATTTCAGCAATAGTGATTTTTTTGAAGCCAAATTAGGTAGCTCTCTCTCCTAAGGATGGAAAGGCATCCTAATAGGTAGAGAAACCTTTAACAAAAGTATAAAATAGAAATTAGGAAATTGTAATAATATTAAAACCATGAATATAACTGGATTTGTAATAACAACAATATTGTTAAACCAAAAGACCCTGCCATTACAAAGGTCAAACAACTTATAAGGATAGATAAAACTTGGAATGTTGACCTATTAAAAAAACTCTATAATAAAAAGACTAGTGATAAAATAGAAAAATGATAATTCCAACTATGGAGTGTGAAGATACATTATGCATTCCTTTCTGCAAAAATGTTACTTACACTGTTAAGGAAATTTGTCATAAATTAAAATTGAGGAAAATCAAAAGGTAATTACAAAAAACCTAAATATGCCAACAAATTATATTACTAGGGGAAAAGAACTTTGGAACCTAATTTGGAAAATGAAAACACCACCAAAAATTAAAACTTTATGTGGAGGGCTATCAGAAATCTACTCCCAACCGAAGAAAATTATTAAACAAAAAATGTAGTGATACAAACATATGCAAAATATGTAACACTAACACTGAAACAGTGGAACATATGCTTTTTAGATGCCTATGGATTAAAAGTGTATTGTTTGCTAGTCCACTAAACATTAAAACTAATAATGATAGTACATCTAGATTAGATCAATGGATTTTAAACTATATCCAAGAAATCACTACAAAATTTAACAAGAAAGATAGAATTTTAGAACTCATTTGTACAATTGCATGGCAAATTTGGAAAGATAGAAATAAATTCATTTATAATAGTAAAAAATGTGAACCTCTAATCACTATTAAAAATTCCATAGAAACATGGAAAGAATACTATAGAACATCAAATCCTAATGAGATCAACTTTATGGATAAGATTAATGGGAGTGATAACCATCATCAATCTATAACCCCAACCATTAGTAATAATCTCAATACTAATAATAATATAAAATTCAAAGATAAATGAAAAAAACCACCTCCAAATAAATTTAAAATAAACTGTGATACTGCTTATTTTAGATAAATGATCGACCATTGCATGTTTAGTAAGAAATTCTAATGGTGAACTTGTAGCAGGTAAAAGCTGGAAAATCGAGACAGATTCAGTGTTAGGAGCAAAGGCCACGGGGATCCTTAAAGCATATGAGATGGCTTTAGATTATCCTTTTCGAAGCGTAATTATAGAGAACGACGCAGAGACTATCATGAATCCCCTTTCTTCAAGACATATTATCTTTAGTCATTCTATTAAAAACATAATTTGTAATATCTATTATTTTGCGGAACTTTCAAGTTAGAAATGATGCAGCCGACTGGGTTGTCATACAAGAGCTTTTAAGCACATTGTTTGGCAATTGAGATGTTTCTATTCCCACACACCCCCCCCCCCCCCCCCCCCCCCCAGTTAGGGATGGCAATGGTTACGGTCAAAAACCGAAATCGATAATAACCGAACCGATTAAAAACCGAATTATATAACCGTGGTTAAAACCATTAGGTTATGGTTGTGAAAAGTGTAACTGATGGTTAAAACCGTTAGGTTATGGTTTTAGGTAAGAATAAAACTGAAAAACCGAAAACCGTTTATTATTATATATAGTTTCGAATTCTATAATAATTTAGATTAAATTAGATATATTGAAATTATAAAACTAAAATCCAAATACTAGATATAACCAACAAAATAATAAATATGCAATTTAATAAAATACTAACACAATTTTTTATAAACCTTGGATATTTTTTATGTATATGTGTGGTTCTGTTTTATGAAAATTAATATATTTATTAAATTATCATTTGATTACGGTTGAAAACCGCAAAACCGTTTAAAAAACCGAAACCGAATTATGCGGTTATGGTTTTAAAAAGTATAACCGATGGTTAAAACCGTTAGGATATGGTTTTTAATAATAAAAACGGTTATGGTTATAGTTTTCGGTATTTTTAAAAGAGACCGAACCGTTGTCATCCCTACCTCCAATTAGCATCTATCCTTTGTTTTGAAAGGGAACCTATAGGAGTAGGTTAACTTTGTTACTGTGTTTCTATATATCATATTATGCTTTAAAAAAAAATCATGCACAAGATCTTTAGGATTGATAAAATCGATATAATATATTATTATCGAGTTTTTTTTTTGGACGCTATTATTATCGAGTTGAAAAATGAATAAGTCCACTTGTTCACAATGCAAGTGCATGCTACAATTAACTTTGATCAAGTACTTTCTTTCATATAGGGCATCCACCCAGACCCACACGGACATCTACGGACGTATCAATTAAAAATAACGACATATAGATAAATGTAATTTTAAGAGATTTTTAGGTATTTAAAATAATATCAAATATAAAAAATTAAATGATGGAAACCAGGATAATAATTTTTTTTTTTTTTTTTTTTCGATGTATGGGTGTCCGGGCCAGCTTACGCGCACCACGACTAATCCCATAGGAAATATACACGCCTCCTTATGCATACTCCCATTTAATCAGAACTAGGTTACCCATGTTCAGGGAGGAGACTCGAACCATGCACCCCTTGCTTACCCCCATTAAGGGCTCAAGAAATAACACGGCTGAGGGGATTCGAACCCTGTACCTCCTAGTTGAGAGCCAGGGTCCTGGCCACTGAGCTAGTCCCTGTGGTTCCAGGATAATAATTTTAATAATATAACTTGTGGGTGTATTCTAAATTTTGAATTGTGTTAAATGTTTTCTGAAATTTCTTTCTACACAAATTTAACAAAGAATTTAAGAGTGTTTTTGGTATATAATGGAAAATCTCAAATAAAAGAAATGAAGTTAATAATTTTTAATTTTTTAATTTATGTTTATTTTCTAAATTTTGAATTGAGATTAATTTATCTTTAAAGTCTCTCATTATACAATTTTGATAGGAAAAAAAAACCTCAAATGAAAAAGACTAAGATAATAATTTAAATAGTATAATTTGTGATTATTTTCATAATTTTGAATTGAGTTAATTTATTTTCAAAGTTTATTTTAATACAATTTTATAGTCAGTAAAAGGTCCTTACAACAAAAATTATATCCAAAAAGTATACCGATCATAGAACATTCGAATGATAAACTTTTTACATGAAATTTAATATGTTTTTACTGGAGCAACCAAGATAATTGTTAGAGTAGTGCAAGTATTAGATTTATTACTAATGAAATCATTTTTTCTTTTTATCGGTCCCTCTTTGAAAATGGGGTCTAAAGCGACTGTCTTAGTTGATTTTGAACCAGGCCAGCCCTAATTAGTTTTAATAGACCTATATTTAATCATAAAAAAGATTATTTGTGATTCACATCCCCCGCGGTGATAAGCCAAAAAGGTCCCAGGCCCGCCAGTGGTCGTATTTATCACTTGGTCAAGCACACATTGGTTAGATCATTTATAGTAAGAAAAATAAGTTGTCTATCACTTATCTAAATCCACCCCTCGGTTATACGAGCTAACAGGGTGGTGAAGTCTTTCATATATCAACTAGGTACACAGTCGAGGACACCGATTGCAAAGGATTTGAGCGAACCAATAAGATAAACTCAACCAAAAAGATATACGGGCGAATATAAGGTATCTCAACCTCGGCTAAGACGCGCTAGTGATAAACTCAATCTAGATAAGTTAAAGTAAATGAAAATTTCAAAGAGGAATCCTATCCCTTGTAAGAGTCTACTCCAGTCGAACACCTTTCCTATAAAATAGAGGTAATCATTTCACGGTAAAGGTAACTCCCATTGGCATCTCTACTTTCCCACTAATACACACACATTTCTCCTATCTTTTGTCGTCACTAACTTTACATAATGGTTACCCTCTTACGCGTTCCTCTAATGACTTGATTGTCGGAGAGTAAACTAGATAACGCATCCTTATGGCCTATGATGTAGATCTTGGTTCCGCGGCTTAGGCGGTCGACCAATGCCTAGTGCCTAGGCGGGATTACACGGTTTTGAATCTCGCTAAGTAATTATGTATATTTAGTAATATATATGTAGTAATTATAACAATTTTAATTACTTAAGTCATAAAACTCATCTAACACCACTATGGTAAATATATAAATACTAAATTTTGAGTTGTAATGCCAATGTCAGGAAAATTTGACTGAGGTCTTCAATGTCATAATAAATGTTCTCGAGAAGTGTGATTTTGAAATAACCTTGGGACTTTTTTGGGTTTCATGGTCATGCACAAATATTTAGAAGCTAAACTTAACAAGATCCAAGGTATCCTCTAAATGATGCCTCCGCGAACGGTCAAAGAAGTGCAATCTGCTAGTCGATTGGCTGCTCTTAGCCTGCTCAAGTCTAAATCTGCCGAGAAATGTGCGCATTTATTCAAAATTTTGAGGAAACCCAAGGACTTCTCCTAGATCCCTCAGTGTCACATCATATTCGAAGTATTGAAAAAGTATTTATCGTCGGTTCCCACTATGTCTAAGCCATCAGTCATTACCATATTATATGACTACCTAGTCGCAATCGAGGATGTTGTAGCTTTGATTTTAGTCTGCAGGGTTGAAGGGGAATATCGACTAGTTTATTACGTTAGGTAATGATTGCAAGGTCTGGTGGTTGAAAATTATTGGATTGAGAAAATTGGGCTCATCAGTGTATATGCTTCCAGGAAGCTCTGACCATACATCAAGAAACATAATATCAGAGTCCTCACGGACTTGCCACTGCGTCAAATATTAACTCGACCCAACACCTTAGAAAGATTGTTGAATTGTCCCACTGAACTCGTAGCTAATGAATTAAATATGAAGTAAGAAACCCTATAAAGTCACAAGTTTTGGCCGATAATATTATGGAAATCACCTGGAAAGAAAATATAGAAGTTTGCATGAAGAAAATATATTAATTGCACATGGGGCATGCCACTTTTTAGAAAATAAAAGGAAAAATTCTTAAACATAATGTGCATCTATTAAAGCTGGTATTTGTTAAGCATATGCAAATCTAGGATGGGGTTTTAAGAAGACATATTAACTAATAAAGGTTTTAGTGCAACATGGGTGTAGTGGATAATAATGTGCGCTACAACTATATCTTATGTTACTAATTATAAATGGAGAAATTCTACACATACAAAAACCTTCTAAAGGTTTGAGACAAGAGGATCCCTTACCCCCCTTTCCTTTTTTCTTGGTTACTCAAGCTTTAACAGTCCTTGTTAATAATAAAATAAAAATAATCTTATTTAAGGTGTGAAAATTACCAAAACCTGACCCACTTTAACTCATATATACTTTGTTAATGTCACTTTATTCTTTCTTGAGGCAAATGAGGAAAAATTTCTAAATTTTAGCCAAATTTTAAATGAGGTATGGAATGGATATTAGTTAAAAAAATCTCAATAAGAGTGATTTACTTTTTAGTGCCAACACATCTCAAAATATTACTAATGAGCTTACTCTTATACTAAAAATGAATAAGACAAAAGACTTAGGAAACTACTTAGGTCTTCCAGCTAATTGGCAAAAATCTAAAACTAAAGCACTGAACTAGCTTATAGATAAAGTTATACAAAAAATTCAACAATGCACTCCAAATTCCTCTCTGTGGAGGGTAATGAATTAATGATAACAAATGTAATCCAGACACTTTCTGTATATGTTATGTCATTTTTCGTATACATATTTACAGTTAAACTGAGAGTTTGATTGCAAGGAAAAATGGTGAGAATAACCCATACAGGAGGGTAAAAGAGTATGTTCCTAGGAAAAGAAGTTTTTGCAAATTAATACAATGTAGTCTGAGAAGTGGTCAAACCATAATAATATGTGACCACTAGTGGATCCATGGGGTGAAAAATGGTAAATCTTAGAAGAACTATTTTAAAATATGTTAAAGATCTCTTTATATAGAACTTAACCATATAAAATAAAAAATTTATGTAGAATACTTTTGATGGGGATATTGCTAATAATATTTGTAACAATAATACACTCTATTATAAGCGAAGATATCACTTATTCGATGTATTCAAATAATGGTAACATTACTATTAAAATAATTTATAATAAGTTTAGATAAGGAAGAGATGGTTGAGATGAATAATATGGATCAATACCCCTTCAATTATCATAAATACCTTAAGATTCTTTGGAAAACTATTTGAGGACTTAATATTCCACCAAATGTTAGAAATTTCTTTTGAAGAATGTGTAAGGAAGTTGTGGTAGTAGAAGTAAAAAAATTAAGAGACACTATACCCTAAATAATATATATATAAAAAAAAGATCTGTGATTTATATGTAGAAACTATTGAACATTTATTTTATTATGTGAGTGTAGTTGGGCTTAGATAGCTTGGTTTATCGTTTCTAGGGGTGTTAAGCTACCAAATGAATAAGTTAATATAGTGGAAGATTGGTTCCTAAAACTAATTCTCATTTAAAATAATCAAAAAAATAGTAATGAAACCAATATAATTGAGAAGGTAGCCATTATGTGTTAGCATATTCAAAAGGCTAGAAATGATAATCTGTTTAAAAACATTATGCTTGATCCTAAGAAAACAACTGTGAGAGCCATTATAGCATGTGAATGTGATGAATATTTTAATGTTAATTTTGAGGCTAAAAATATCTATCGTAAAGATATAGACTTATTTGAAAGTGTTTATTTTAGAGTAAAAAAATATTTCTAAATTAAAATTATAATATTTTAAAAAATTATTAAAAATAATTTTTAAATCTAGAATCATATTAAGTGTTTTTTTAGAAGCACATATTTAGTGCCCGTTTGAAAGTGTTTTTTAAAAGCACCTAAAAGTGCTTCTAGATATTTAAAAGTGTTTTATACTCTGAGAAACACTTTTAGGAAAAACACCAAATATGTGTTTCTTAAAAAAAGTGATTTTAGATCTCAAAAGTATTTTTAATAATTTTTTCAAAATTTAAAATTCATTCTAAAAACGCGTTTTATTAAAAAATAAACACTTACAAACGGGTCTTTAATGCTTCTCCTAAAAGTATTTTTCAGAATCTAATGGTTCATTTGAGATTGTTTCCTGAATAATCTCTTAAAGTGATATTAAATCCCTAAAAATATTCTAGACCCTAAAAATCACTTTTAGAAAAAGTATTAAAAAAACCACCTAAGGTAATTTTAGATGTCAAAATATATTTTATAAATATTTAAATTTTAATTAAAAAATGTTTTTAACTCTAAATTAATAATTAATCCCAAACAAACTCTAAAATATTTTTAAAAATCTAAAAAAAACTTTTAAGTGTTTTAAAAAAAACACTTTTAAAGATACATAGTTTAATAATATATGTATGATAAATGCAAATATAAAAGTAAAATAAAATCCAAAATATTGGAAAACCTTTATTAAAAATTAATGTGGATGTATATGAAACCACTAGACAAGTAAGTGTTTCATGTGTGGCAGTATATACGTAGGGAATTAATAAGCTCGTTTAGGATTGATTATTTTAAAGTTAAAAGCGTTTTTTGATTAAAATTAAAAGATTTGTAAAAATATTAAAAAAATATTTTGACATCTAAAATCACTTTAAGTGATTATTTTAATAATCATTAATTTAGTGCTTTTCCTAAAAATGATTTTAAAAGTATAAAATATTGCTATGAATCTAAAATCACTTTAAGTGATTATTTTGAAAAACAATCCCAAAACTAGCACTAAATTGATTAGATCGAATTGGGGATATTGGATAATTATGTAAAAAAAAAAAGATATTGAATAATTTTTATTCTATTTTGATAATGTTGGATATCATTTCAAATATTATTATCTTTTAGATAGATTTATTTATTTTTAATTTATTATTTTTTCTTTTATTTATGATTAGTCTATTTAAAGAGCAATAAAAGATGGTACGATTTGAGCTAATATCTAACATTACTCTTTGGTTTTTAATGGTAAAAAAACTTATGATATTATCATAAAACTAACCTAGAGGAGCACCTTTAAATTAGTTTTATAATTATTTTTATTTTTGTAATATATATGAAAGAGTTTTATGATTATTTTTGCTTTTCTGAAATTATATTTTTGTTTTAAATTAAACATAAAAAAGAAAAACTCAAATATAATTAAGGTATTTCGTCCACGATGCAAGAGCTCCAAATTAAATCAACCTTGATTAAGTAATACTAACTTAATGTATTCTACCTAGCTCACACTTTTTATATATCTGCAGACAACATAGGTTTATATAAATGCGTTAGATATGATAGAGAAATTAAACAGGGTTTCTATCTTTCTAAGCTTCCACATCCCATGTTCTCATTGCTTTATTCTTCACTCCAACAGCCAATCAAAAACAAAGCTAAAGAAATAATAATAATAATATGTTTTTGACTTGGTTGTCACCATTTATACCACATCAATTATGCTCGGCCGAACTTGGCCTTTCTTCTCCATCTCCTTTGTCTCCCTCTAAAGAAAACAATTATATATTATTCATTATAATAATACATATTTAATTATACTCTTTATTGGAATTTAATATTGTGAATTTTATTTGCTTTCTTTCGTGGTACCCAATTAAAGTGCTTGTGTAATGGGGTGCATCTTTTTTTTAAATTTCTTCCCTTTCTGCAGAATCAGACAGCAATCATGAATAACCATGAAATATAATTAACCAAATTATGTTGTCTATACTATTGTGAAGGCAATACGATTGCCTTAAAAAACAAAGGCAATACAATGTACTAGTGGTGCTGTGGTGTGATAATACTTATGTTAGGAAAAAGAAATGTATTACTTGTAAGTAAAAGGGTTAAGGATTAATTGTCACTAATATATATTAGTGACAATGGATCCTTAATCCTTTCACTTGTATAAGTAATAATGATATTTTAGAGGTAGGCTTATATGTATAAGTAATCACTGGTTGCGCAGGACTTTGACCAAAGTTTAGTTAAGCTAGGTGACGACTGATGAAGAAGATGTTCTAACGAAGAAGTCCAGTTATTCATGCACACCTAGGAATGATAACGATTTGGTTAACTGCAAGACAATCAATAACCATAACCAAAATATAAATCGTTTAGTTCTGAAAAATAAAAATCATAACCAAACATAAATATGCAAAAAACTGATAAAAAAAAAAAAAACCAAACCAAAACGATTAACTCAATTTTATTTAAAATCCATTTAAAATTTACTAAACATTTTGATTATTCTTTATTTTATTATAAAATGAAAGATTCAAAAGTATCCATAACTAATTTTGGTAAATAATTTTTTTCAACAAATTACATGATATTATTGTATAATAAAAGATAATTAGTTTTATGTATGGCTAACAATATATTATTAGCCTAAGTTCAACAACTATCTAATTGAAAAGTCGGAATTGGAAGTGAAATAGGATATTTTTTTCAAATAGAAACTTTGGAAACAGTTTTTTACTCCAACAGCTCCCTAAGTTCAACCTCTCAATCTTATTTTAAATTTATTTCAAAAAAAATTTATTTTAAATAATTTATTATTTATATTTTTATGTATATGTTTATTTTTAATTTATACACAAATGTTTGAAATTAAAATTAATATATTTAATATTAAATTTTTATTGAATATTACTAAAAATAATTAAATATAGTTATTATTTATCGTAATATTTTTTATAATAATATTTCAATTATTTATTTGTATACGAGAATTTTAAAAGTATTAGTTTTTCAAATTTTATCTAAAAAATATAATTGAAGTCATTAATATTCAAATAATAAATTAAATTAATAATATAAGTAAATTAATTATGATGTTTTATTAGAAATATGTATAAAATTAATAAAATAGATTGTTGGGAATAAGTTATTTTGGTTAATGAAAATTATATAAAATATTAAAAAATTGAACTGGAGATGAGATTGAGGTTAGCCACATGTAGCTAACATTTTTTAAAAATTGGGTTCCCTATTCTAGTTTTTGCTAGAATCGAAACCTGTTGGAGCTAATTTTTCATTGTTTAACCCTTAATTGTAGTTTTTTACTACAATCGGGTTCTATTAGACTTAACCTTAGAAATGTACTATTTCTTGCCTCATCAAAAATTTGAAAATGTTTTCTTAATCGAAGCAATCTCTAGAAATATATATATTACTGGGAATGATAATGTGTTTATCCTAGTAGAAAGGATTAAAGGTATAATAATATTTTGTATACGAACTATTACATTGGTGTGTCAATAATGTGTAAGTAGTTAATCTTAAACTTCTTAATTTAAGTCAAAGTTATTAATGACAAAAATAATTATTCATGATTTGTTAATTTTAGCTAGATATATTTTATAGTATAATTTTTTTTACTATTATATATTAGCGGTTTTTAAGTTATATGATTTTTTTTAATCAAAAATCATATTCTAATATTTTTAATCAGGTTATAAATTTCATAACCATAACCTAAAATATTTAACTAAAGTTACATAATAGGTTTTTGAACGGTTCGGTTTGTTGGAATTACTAAATTAAAGGTATTTATATTATTAATATTTTTAAACTCTTGGAAGAAGTGAAAAAGACTATTCATGTGTTAATAGTCTCACACTGGAATTTAAGAAAGAAACCAGAATTACTTAAATCAAATGAGTTTCTTTTATTTACTCATCATCTTGGGAGAAGTGGAAAAACTTTTTATGAGTTGAAAAGTCCTACATCGAAAGTGGAGAACAAAATTAGTGAGTATTTATTTGATTACTTTTCTATCCATTTCAAATAGCTTAATATTATGTAAGCTAAAGGAGAATTGGGATGGACCTACACGCGCGCATTACCCTCGCCCGGCCCGGCACCGACGAAGGCGAGGTGTGGGGGAGTTGTGAAGTCTTGGGGAATTAAAAAATAAAAATAAAACTTAATTCAGAAAAATGACTCTTCATTGCAGATTAATGTCAATTGTTACAGAAGTTACTAAGGTTTGGTTAACATAACGTCTACCTTTAATTTGTATTAATGAGTCTTTAACATCATCCATTAGTGTGATGTTTTTTGGCTTGACATTTCTACTATATATAGTGTCTTTGTCACTTGCATTCCAGAGAGGTTAAACCAGAAAAATAAAAATAAAAAAAACTCGTCTCCATGATTAGTCAAATGTTTTTGACATAGAGATTAGAATAATAAAGTGATACGCCAGTTAGAGATACTGTTATTCCCGAAATATCTTTTTTATTGCTACATTTTGCATGTATTTGTATTTAGCTTATTTTTATGAATGTCTATCGTGCAAGTTCTTTTTCCTAATTTCTTGTAAAAGTTGTAGTATTACGCTTTTAAGGAAACATTTATATTTTGGTTTTCCACCTTTCGTAATAGTTGTATTACATTTCTAGAATATTTTCTATATAAAATCCAATTTATTTTTACTAGTGCTATTGTTAATTTTTACCAATATGGTTATCGATCGATTTTGATTTAAAATTCAAACAAATGTCATCCATATGCACAACAAATGCATATTAAGCTATTTCCTAACTCCCCTAAGAGCAGCTCTAGGGGGGGGGGGGGGGGCTCTCCGGTCCCAGATACAATGAAAGATAACCAAAATTTTATTTTTTAGCAAAAAAATCTTAAGAAAAATAGACTTTCGTCCTCAAACCCCGATGATTGCCCTCTCTCTTACGCAGAACTATCTTTCATCCACGGATCCACCCTCGAACTTCGCATTGCATGACCATAAAAATTGAGAACATATCATATATATTAACCCAACAAACGTAGCTAATTATATATAAATTAATTTGTTAGAATTTTCTTAAGAACAATTCTAGAAAAATAAAAAGCTATTCCTTAGAAATTTTTTTAATTATACACGCCATAAATATAAAATAAAAATATGTACGTTTCATATGGAACAAAAATCACGCGTAAATTAGGATCACAGTAAATCGAACAAAAGAAAAAAAGGATCACAGTAATAAAATAACAAGGATAAAGACAAGTTACACAAGATAGTAGGTAGGGGGTAGTCGAAGCCTATGATTTGGGGAATTCTTATGTACTACAAGACCACATAGCAGATATGTAGTTCAATAGTAAAATAATGCTACTATCTTTTTCTTTGGTTGGGTAAACGATAATATTATTAAAATAAGTAACTATACATTGTACAAGAAATCACCTACCTAGGCTCGAAAGCTAAAGGTAGCAAAAATTAAGCAAAAACAACTATCTCATACTATTACATGATAACCTCTAATGAGGGAACAAGGAACATAATATGGAATAGGTACAACGCTTAACCTCCTTAGTAACCGCTTCCCGAGAAGTTGGATCACCTCTCATGGCAAGGTGATTCCTTTCCCTCCATATGCAATACACAGTGGCTCTAAAAGCAATCATCCAAGCCTTTCTCCTCAAATTCTCTTGATCTTTAAGTTTATTAATTTACATCAAAGCGCTCAAGAAAGTATTCATCTCCTTATTAATCCCTTACCACTTCCTTATCTCATCCCAAATATCCCTCGCATAAGCACAATCAAAGTAAAGGTCTTTATTTGACTTCAAGTCTTCACCACATAAAGCACACAGTCGATCCAACTCCAAATAATTCATACAGTATTTTGTCTTGAATGTTTCCATTAATGTCATCCAAACAACAATGGCATGTTTAGGAATAACACAAGAATCCCAAAAGTTTTAGCCTAAGGCCTCACAAAAGATCATCAGCTAAACAAATCATAAGGCTTCTTATATAATGCATAAAAAATTTCACTAGATACCTCATGCGTAGTAGGATGCTTATTTGGCAAAGAGAACCACCTAGCCAATATTCCCTCTTGACCATCAACACCAATTGAACTTCGAAGCACCTCCTTAAACTCCCAAATATTCTTCAAGAGAGGAGAATCTACCTTCCTCGGATTCCACTCACAAAAACTTACATTTTGAAAATACTCCCCATGAATCCATTTGATCCAAAGAGAGACCTTTTTAGCAACAATATTCCAAAGCATGTTCATTAAAAATGCTTTATTCCATGCGCCTAAATCTTTCAACTCAAGACCACCCTCCTCTTTCGGAACATAAATTTTACTCCATTTAACTTGCAGTGGCTTCCTATCCTGACAAAAATTTCCTACAAACGCTAATAACTCAATCACGAACACCAATCAGAACCGAAAATATAGTGAACCGAAATAAAATAACACCTTGGATAACCAATCTAAAAAGTTCTAATCTTCCCGCGAAAGAAAGGGAAGAAGCCTTCCAAGATCTCACATACCCATCCAATTTATCAAAATGGGGATTTTAGTCTCTTGACTGTAAAACGGAAGAACCAAGAGGTACACCTAAATATCAAAAAGGCATATCTACTTTATCCAAGTATGTAGTTGCCAAAATATATACAAGCTCGTCACTTTTGACCCCCACATAATAAATATTCGACTTAGTCACATTTAAATAAAGACCCGAACAATCACCAAAAGTTTCAAGTTGTCCATAAGTATCTTATCAAACAAGTGATCCCCTTTGGAAAGGAGCATTAAATCGTCGACAAAGCAAGATGAGTAATTTTTTCTTTACCACACATAGGATGATACTTGAAACTTTGATCTGTATTATTCTTTAGGATCCTAGATTGATTTTCAAGACAAAGAATAAAAATATAAGGAGAGATAGGATCACCTTACCTTAGGTCATTTTTCCCTTTGAAGAAGTCATGAAATTCACCAAGTATAGCCACCAAATAATAAGGAGCAGTGACACGAACCATAATACAATCAACAAACTTCTTCAGAAAATCCAACCCTTTAAACACCTCATGGAGAAAATCCAAAGAAATAGATCATACACTTTACAAAAATCATTCTTAATAGTACATCTTGAGGAGGTACTATTATCATTATAACCCCTCAACAATTACTGCATAAGATGTATATTCTTGGCCATCGATCCTCCAGAAACGAATGCATTCTGAACTTTATCCATGAGTTGATCTAGAACCGGTTTTAGTCGATCCGCAATAATAATTGTGATTGCCTTATAAATCACGTTGCAACAAGAGATAGGATGATAATCATCAACTCTAACCAGACCATCATTTTTCAGAATCAACGCAATAATAGTAGTATTAAGTTATTTAAGGAAAAAAACCAGGATGAAAATTTCACGTACTGCTTGAAAAACTTCTTCGCTAATAAGGTTACATGATCTCTTAGGAAAAAGTGAAGAATAGCCATCGGGGACGGGAGCTTTTTCATTAGCAATGCAAAACACAGCCTCCTTTATATCAAGATCAATGACATCTTTACACATATTCACCATTTGTTCACGCGAAAGAATATTATACCAATTAAAAATATCATGATCAACATTAGAAGAAGTATCTTTAGTCCCCAACAAGGGCTTAAAGCGATCAATAAAAGTATCATATTGATGTCTCCCCATTTGTGATGATTTAATCTTAGTTGGAGACATCATTTTAGGTATTCTAGGAAAGCTTATACTCGATTTTTATATATAATATTGTATTTTCTTATTTCTTGTCTTGATTTGATGATTTATTTATTTTTAGAGCATCTTGGGTTTAATTTATTTATTGTGAAGCTTTAAAGATACATGCTAATTAATTAGATGTCAAATCTATTCCAAGGGATAAAGGAAAAAAGATATGGACGGAAATTGGAGATAAAGGAAGGAAAAGATAAGTATGGAAAGATAAAGTTGCTAAATAAATCTGAATTCCAGCAGCTACGTCCATTAAAGTTATCATACCTCAATATTGCATGGGAATTTGGAAGAATGGTCTGAAGAAAAATCATAGAGCTTTCCGAGACGATCAGTTTCGATATAAAGAACGCGTCAGTCGGAGCTGTATTGAAGAAGTTAACGCCAAAACAAAACAGCATCAGATTATTACCTTTTCTATATTTTAGGGTTACGAATTTGAGTTGGGCTAGAAGTCCAATTACTTGTCTTCCACTCCAAGAAAACGTGTTAGGGCTTCCTAGACCCCTATACACACACCCTTAAACCTTTGTAAACAAGTCCTTGCTCAGCTCCAAGGCATAGGCTTAATCCTTGCCTCCCATAACTAGTTCTCAAGTTTTATTTATCATTAGAGTATTCAAGAGAGCAAGATGACAATCATGTATCTTTATTTTAGTTTATTTCCTTCATGTATGAACTAATTTTCTCATAGCTTGGGTTTTGCATATGTATAATCTATGAATTCTAATTTCTTCTATCTATGTTTCTTTGGGAGAATTATTTTAAATTGATTCTAGCTGCTTAACCATATATTTGATTTATGTGCTTTGATTTATTGTTTGTCTTAAACCTGATCAATTTAGGACTGTGCTAATAGTAGTTAGATGGTCGACCGGAAGGGGTGTCTAATTATTGAAATACCACATAAGCGTGTAGTGTGCGGTAGTGATCCTGACGGGCTTGCCAAACTAGATAGTCGTTAGGGTATAATTTAATCACCGGTCGCCATTAGAAGGTCAGTCTTATTTAAGAACCTAGTGGCGTATGAGCACCCTATTTAAGTTCCCTCGTGATTGTGAGATCGCCACCCTAGTCCACCCTGACGGGGGTAGGGAGGAATTTAGAATCCTGACTACTTATCTAAGAGCTATTATCACCCTTACAAATAGATAGAAGATTTAGAAGGATTAGTGCATACGAGAAAAACCTAAGCTATATTTTCTCATCTTTATTCTTTCATACTTATTTTATTGTCTTTAGTTTAATTAGTTTAATCATTATTCCTCTTCAATCATACTTATTGTCTTGTACTCTGATCTATTTACCCATATGTTAACACATTTAAGTCCCTGAGGAACTAATCTTCTTATCATTAAAACTTGCATACGTCCTGTAATACTTGCAGTACTGTGTTTAGTCTAGGGTGTTTGTGCATCGTTTATCCATCTTTTATTCTATTATCTTATCACACCCTAGGCGACACAACATACACTTGATCACACGAAGTAGTAATATCGCCATTAGGTCTTAAAATATTAGGAATAAATCAACTCCTTTGTTTTCTCTTCATAAGACCATGAAAAGGTTTAGAACATCTATCACTCTTGAGAGTATAACCTAACTTAGCCTTTTGTTGAAGAAATTTAATCTCATCTTCTCAAGAGACCTCTCCTTCTCACGAATCACAATTAACTCATCAACATTACTATTAATAGCCAAGTTTTGTTGGCAACTAATCTCGGCTACTTCACGCTCTTCTCTCGTCTTCTTAGCTCTCTAAAAAATATGTGAAAATGATCTTTATTTAGCTTTCTCAAATCGAACTTTAAGCCCGTAACTTTTGGCATGAAATATATGCTTCTTAACCAAAATGAGACTCCTATTCCATCAATTTTATACCGTATATATAATAATGAAAGACAGGGTTGAGGAAAGATAAAGTTATGTATTTTGAATTGCAATGCACAACTTCTATATGTGGGTGCCCGTCCAAATATATATATATGTGTGTGTATATATATATATTAGCAAAACAAGAAAAAAATGTATAAGATAATGGAGGAGTTTTATTCATCTTATGCAACCAAAAGTGTAGAAGAAACAATGATAAACTAGTCTTTATATAGAGAATTATAGATCCTTGGACTAAGCTACTAACTACACCATTATATATGATCAAATATGATTAAATATGAGAGTTACAAAGAATATAGGAGAGAAGTTACAAAGTCTCTCCACTACTCTAGAATAATACTCACTAATTAAAATATTTCACAACACTCCTCCTTGGGTATTATTTCAAATACACATATGATGTTGCCTCATTATAAACCTCTCTAGTAAAATCCAATGGAAAAAAACTAGTCAAGGGAAAAGGAGTGCAACGTGTATGCATCTCCCCTTGAATGCGTGGACAAAGTATCTTGATCATTAGTATTATCGACTTGTCTGATGAAGTGGAAGTATCTTTGCATAAAATTATAAAGTACAACCAATAAATTATATTGACATGATATTCATCATGGACTTTTCATCTTGGGTTTGCATTGTGAACTTTAATTTGACCAAGTCGAGTTGAATATCCACAAAATTTTGATTTATATGCTTTGTTAAAACCTTACTAGGAAAACCTTATGTGATAAAAACCTAGTAAAAGAAAAAGAGTACATAATTCATATCAATACGCTTTTAATTTTTCTCATTAAAAACCTTGTCAGGAAAACCCTATGGGAAAAAACCTTGACAAATAGAAAAGAGTGCAACATGTATTCGTCTCCCCTCGTGTAAATGTATATGTGATGATATTCAGTTTCGAGTATGATCTTTATATTCAGTATCTTAAACATTTTGATATGAGTAATTATAATTCAAATTTAACAATATATGCAGTCATACCGTCATTCAACTTTAGAATGATCCACAAAACACAATCATGTGTAATTTAGAGTAATAAATATTCATGCACATAATCATAAATAAACACATATTCTACTTATGAATATAAAACAAATATATGTCAGATTACATGACAATATATAAGACAATCAAAGTTATACAAATACCATTCTAATATACCCCAGGATTTATGTATACGTGTTTTTAGTCTTCTAAAGACTTTCATGTGATTTTCGTATCACACGATACATATTGGTAAATTTATTTTATCATAAGAGCACATGAAGTCCTATGTGAAACTTTTAGGCAAATATTTTCCACCAAAAATTGTACTTCATATATTCACATTGATTGTGTGAGTATGATTATGTCTGACTGCGTCTTTTTAAATTTAGTCAATTAATTTTTCAAGTCGACATTATTGAATGGTTTTCGGTTCAAGATTCCCGTTTTCATTTAGTAATTTGTACATGATCACTTGCACATATTATTCGATCATGATCAATTTATTTTTCGATTCCATAAATATAATTGAATGAGATTCTTTTATCTCGAAATTTCTCGATTGTTAGAAAATATTTAGGCACCTGGTACTCTTTTAAAGTACTGTTCTTTAGTTATATTATCTACATTATATCATTATGATTTGACAAGTGCCAAGTTGCTCATACTGCTCAATTTTATGTTATTTTGGAACCAGTAGGTCGATCACGCTTTACGCGTTGCAATGCATTTAACTTGAACATGATCTTTTCAAGCTAAATACGTGAATTAGTCACTTATGAATGCATCTTCTTTTACATTGAAAACATTATTTATTTGCGAGGATGAGGACGCAGTTTATAAAATACTTTTCAGCTCTCCCTCTTATCATGAGAATCTTGCTTTATGCATAGTATTCAGTATGCATATTCTTCATGTAGCAAGTTCAAGATACATATCAATCATTGTAGATTAAAAATAAATTCTCATATTTGTGCATTATGGTAGAACATTTATATTTTATGTTTCACAAGTAAGAGTATATAGATAAATACTTTTGTTTTTTGACCAATGAGGGTATTCATGATTTGTAGTTGGAATTTTTTCAATATGACCGTATATATATAATATTGTCTGTCGATAAGTTTAGGCGAATTCACAACCAATTGTCTAGCGATTTTTTCTATTTTAAGACAATATATATTCTGCTAAATCATATATTTCTCCCCCTGAATTTGACTATCGACTTCAAATAGTAGAAAAAAAAGATAGCCTAGTAATATTTTTTTAGTATTAAAACAATATTGATCAATATTGTATTAGTGGTTGTGGCTATAATCCTGATTATATTCATGATAATGAATTTATATTAATAGACATGACATAAAAGTCTAACCTAAAAAAAGATTAGGGACATCAAACTTATATCGCTCCATGTGATGATTTTAACCAATTGGTCATGTTGATTAGTTTTTATTAGAGAATAATATCAACTCTTTTGAGAATATCGAGCATATGAAGTATCTCAATACAAGATATATTTTCACTCTGTTTTTGAAATTTAACGGAGTTGGACTCAATCATATATTATAGTGAAACTAGTATATGAATTTATTCATATCTGTATTGAATAAAATTGTGTTTGATCACATATATCAACTATTTCACCATATGATATCAATATCGTTTTTTATTTGATGATTCTTAAATATTTCACAGGAAACATCAAGAAATATCTTGTTAAATATATGTCCCGATAATTCAAGATTTTGCATTTTTTTTTTCAAATTTGTAGAATAATTCTGAAAATATAAAAGTTTAGGCCTTGGACCTTTGAGAAGATACGATACCGATTTTATATCTTTCATAGAAGTATACGTTTATACTCTCGTAACTGATATAATATTGGATTTATCAAAATGACATTCACCATACAATAACTATGTCAAGTAATTTTGTCCAATAATATTGTACAATTATGGCATGATGTTCGACAAGTCTAAACCATATTCAAGTTACCTTATTTGCAAGAGGGTGGTGGTTTAAATCCCACTTCTATCATTTAATTATCTTGTTAGTAAAATATCAATCTTGATTCTATAAGGATTCATTTGAGAATTTATCTCAATCTTTGTTTTCATGATTCAATAATCATAATTCATGAATTTCTAACATTCATAGATGCTTTCGTAATTGCAAGTCACAATTTTTTTTCATGATAACGTGTTCTTTTCAGGAAAACGTAATTATTTTTCCAACCCCGTATGATTTTCAAAGTCAATGACTAATATAATGTATAATTTTTCTTTATATCAAATGAATTTATGATTTGTGATAACTATATAAATCACGAGATTAGGTTTTAAGCCTCGTTGAGATAATGTTGAAGAAATGTCATTTTTTACGCAATCGTTCTTAGATGTGTTACTTTCTTATCAAATGATTACTTTTCACTATTATTTGTGACATTCAAATGACTTTCAAGGTCATGTCAATATATAAACAAAATTCATTTCGTAAAATTTATTTTTATAAAATTTAATATTTTCTTTACATGTATGACAATTATATTGCTCAATATATCAACGAGATTGTATTTCGTTAGGCTTATTTTTCAAACTTATACTTTTGTAACAAGTAGACTTGAATAATTTCATTCATTAAGTTATTATCAAGTTGCACATTTTTTTAATGTTTTCATCAAAATATTTCAATAGACAATTTTTTTCTTGATAAGTTCGTTGGACCATTTTTATTATAAAAAAGACGAGTTTCATATTGCTTTTAAGCAATTGATTTATAAACTGAAGCAAATATTCAGTTACTTATTTTCGTCATTGTTTTAAACAATTGTAATTACTTTTTTTTTTCAAGCAAACATATACAATTTCAATTGAATATTCTCTTTCAAATTATATATTTTAAGAAGTGTGTGAGTTTTGACGAATCCTTACTCTCTTTTAGAATAGATTTTTAAAGAGTGATAAAGTATTCAATTATATAATATGAAACAATAAAACATTCATAAAAATATATCTTACCTCAAGAATTACTTACCTCTACATAACAATAAAATAAAAATTACAAAGAGTCTCAAATCACATTAGCTCAGTTGGTAAAGTCGTGCTGAAAACATGTTGTAAAACAAGAAGAAAAAGTATAAAGATAATGGAGGAGTATTATTCATCTTATGCAACCAAAAGTGTAGAAGACGCAGTGATTAACTAGCCTTTATATAAAGAACTATAGATCTTTGGACTAGCCTACTAACTACACCATTATATATAATTAAATATGAGAGTTACAAAGAATAAAGGAGATAAGTTACAAAGTTACCCGCTACTCTAGAATAATACCCACAAACTATTATATATTTCATAAAACAAAGTACAAACACACAACACACACACACACACACACACATATATATATATATATATATATATATATATATATATATATATATATATATATATATATATATATATATATATAAGTTACAAATATGTGTGAACATGTCGGACGTGCAGTTATGCTTACTAATTTTTTATCACTTGATGTTATTAATCTATCATTATATAATAAATGGTAAAAAAATAAAACAACACATAATTGTTATCACCAAATTTTTCTATTCTTGTTAAATCTTATAAATACAATTATATTTAAATCAATATTACTAAAATATAAATTTCATTTTGTACAAAATCGGGGGTGAGTGAAGCCCCAGCACCGAAGTGTAGTGAAAATTTTCTCGAATTTTTTGTAGGTGCAAAACCTTAATAAAATATGTTTCAATCCCCCCTTACCGAAATTTTAGCCACCCTAGCCTTATTACTAGCGCATACCCTAATTATTACCCCCTTACTCTAAATATTAGACGTTTAGTCCTCCCCGAAGTAAGAAATATCTCACATATATTTTTGGGTCTACCGCTGCAAAACCCGCAGGTTGTGTCATTTTTAATTCCGCAACATGAATTTTTGAATCCACCCTTGTACAAAGCCTAAATTAAAATATATTTATTTTTCTTTCTCTTCCCCTCCATCGTCTATCATTGATAATAAACTCCTATTTATCTCTTCTTCGACAAAGACTTGTAGCTTCGTTTTTGAAAATTCAAATATTTCTTTACTCATATGGCTTAAAACCTAATTTTTTAACTAGTTGGGATTAGCTCACTGGTCAAGGCCTTGGTCATCCAATCTAGTGGTGCGAGTTTGAACCAAGTCAATGACTCCGAGTCCAAAGTGGTTCTCCTATATAACAAAAAAAAAAAAAAATTCTAAGTACAAGTAAAGAAATATTTGATTTTATAAAGACAAAACTACAAGTCTTCGTCCAAGAATAAAGAAATATGAGTTTACTATCTGTGATCTGTGGTTACAAATAAAATAAATTTTATAAGATATATTAGATTAACATGATAAAAAGAATAGTTTGTTATATTTATAGAGATTGTATAATAGGTTCAGTAAGTAATGTTTTAAAATAACGTCCAAAAATAGGTAACGTTTTAAAATATAATTAATAATTTTTTTTAATATATTGAAGAACTACTTTGATTTAAAATCATTGATTTGGTTTAAATATGTATTGTTTAGAAGGAAAATCAAAACTTTCTATTATATCCTTGTTAAAAGTTGAACAACGAAAGAAAAATATGTTTTTATACATAAACTTATCTCTTCCATTTGTTAACAAGAAATATTTGTTTAATATCAAAATTATGTCCCTACCTATAATGTGAGACCACCCAAGATAAAAGAAAATGAATGTTATCTCAATTTGTACAGTTCAATTGTTTCTTGTAATCAAATGGACCGAAAGGCGGAGGCAAACTTTAGCTAATGTTTTATTTTCTGCGCAAATCTACACTGATACAAAATTTGAGTACCCTGGGTATCATACTAACGTAGCTTAAATAAGCAATTTTCATATAAACGAATTGTTGATGGATACCTATTAAAAAATTTATTTAGAAAAAGGTGCCTAGGAAAAAATATTTATTGAAAACAGCCCTATCCCAAAATTACCCTTATAATTAACAATTAAAAAATAAGAAAAAAACTAATAATCACACGCGCGCGTCCGTGAAATTTTTTTAAAATCGTCATAACTAATTCAAAAAAAATAAAATAAATTATATTTGGATAAATCAAATTAATATTTACGTCTATGATTTTTTTCGGAATTTTCTGAATTTTTTGATTTTTTTTAATTTTTTTTTTCGCAGACACGAAATTACATGTTTTAAACATGGAATTTCATGTTTATTTCACGGTTTAAAACATGGAATTTCATGTTTAAAACATGGAATTCCATGTTTAAAACATGAAAATCCGTGTCTGCGAAAAAAAAAATTCAAAAAAATCAAAAAATTCAAAAAAAATCTAAAAAATTCATAGACGTAAATATTAATTTGCTTTATTCAAAAATACAATTTTTTTAATTTTCTGATTTTTTTTGAATTAGTTATGACGATTTTAAAAAAAAAAAATCACGGACGCGCGCGTGCGATGGAATTAGTAGTAGTAGGTGGTGGTGGTGGTGGTGGTTGTGGTGGAGGTGGTGATGGTTGTGGTGGATGTAGTAGCGGTTACATACATGGTGGTTGTGGTGGTGGTTGTGGTGGTGGTGGTGGTGGTGGAGGTGGAGGTGGAGGAGGAGGAAAAAGAAGTACCCTATTATTTGTTTAATATTTAAAAATTAATATTGTATTAAAATAAAATAATATATTTAATAATAAGGGTAGTAAAGGTATAGAAAATATAAAGGGGATGTTTTCTATAAATAATTATTTCATTAGGCATTTTTTTATAAATAAGATTATTGAAGGCAAAAAAAAACAATTAGAGAGTTTTATGAGGATATTTTCAACAATAACCCCTTTTCATATTTACTCTAAGGACTCGTTTGGAAGTGCTTATTTTAGAAGAAAAAAGCGTTTTTTGAATAAAATTTAAATTTTTAAAAAAATATTAAAATTAATTTTGAAATCTAAAATTATTTTAAGTGTTTCTTTAAGAAACACTTATTTGGTGCTTCTCATAAAAGTGCTTTTCAAAGTCAAAAAAACTATTAAAATGCTAAAAGCACTTAAAAAAGCACTTCCAAACGGGCACTTAAAAGCACTTAAAAGTGCTTTTAGTATTTTAAGAAATTTTTTGACTTTGAAAAACACTTTTTTGAGAAGCACCAAATAGATGCTTCTTAAAAAAAGCACTTAAAATAATTTTAGATTTCAAAATTACTTTTAATAATTTTTTAAAATTTTGAATTTTGTTCTGAAAGAGTTTTTTTATTCTAAAATAAACACTTCCAAAAAGGCCCTAAATATTAAAAAAAAGGTAGTCGTTATTTTCAGAAATGCAAGTAGTAGGACTCAACCGTATGTATAAGAATATTGAAAGCAAATCATAGAGTGGTGGAGGATCTAGGGATTCATATTTGATCATTACACCAACCTTTTGGCTTTAGATTTGCTTTTGCTTTTGGTGGTATCAAAAGGACATCTAGCTAGCCATTTTGGGATCTAAAAACAGTTCAATCCCTACTTATACTCCATCGATCGATAACCATTATAGCTTATACAATACTGTATTTAATAATAGTATTAGATTCTTTCAGGATTTAAAGCGACATCATCATGATCTAATGCAATGAATATCTTCCTAAATGAAACTCTATTGAGGAGGGATTAGGGGGAAAAAACTATATTCATGGAATCGAAATTGACTAGAGATAAAAACGATTCAGTTTTTTATAAAAATATCAAAAATCGTAATAATAACCGTTTATTTTATTGAAGCCGTTACCTAACAGTTTTATCAATTGGTTACACTTCAAAACCATAACCACATCATTCGATCTGGGTTTTGAAACGATATTGCGGTTTTCAACATAACCAAGTGATAATTTTATAAATATATTAATTTACATAAAATTAAGCCACACATATATATTGTGTTGGTCTTTATTAAATTGCATATTTATTTTTAAAGGTATTAAATCTAGTATTTGAATTTTGATTCTAGAATTACAATATATCTAATTTAGTTTAGATTATTATAAAATGTGAAAATATATATGATAAGAAACGGTTTTCGGTTATTCGGTTTTATTTTTATCTAAAACAACAATTTAACGGTTTTAACCACCGGTTACACTTTTCAAAACCATTACCTAATGGTTTTAACCACGGTTATATAATTCGGTTTTTAATCGGTTCGGTTATCATCGGTTTTGGTTTTTAACCATAACTATTGCCATCCTTAAGTTTGAAGAGAGAAAGATGAAAAAGAAAATACCAATTTGATGTGGCATCGGGATCCTTTATTCTCTCTTGAGTTGTGATCAAACAAAGTCACATCTTTCAAAATAATTTTATTTCATTATATTATGTATCGGCCGTTTTCCAACAATTTTCTAAATTTAATGATTTAAAGCATCATGTAATCGTTATCTTCATAACATTTTCCACGATATTACTCGATCCAAATACGAAACTCTGTGACCATTGATAACCTCACGCTATTCCTTGAATCACCGGAGGAAATCTTTTCTGACATGCTTGAAAAGAGTTATGATGACGAACGCAAACCTGTTTCACCCAGATTGACTTCGATAAAGGATGGTATCTCCATTATGAACTATAACAACTATTTCATGGTTTCCCTCAAGTAGAGTTTATGTAGGCTTCCTTAATCATGCAACCGACTTCGAATCTGAGAGAGTTTGAATCTAAGAGAGTAAGTCACTGTTCTCAAATGAAAATTGCAGCTGCTACTATGGGCATTATTTCAAAACAAACCAGTAAGATAACAAAGGAAATGATATTGAAGGATGGCCAAGGTGCTACAATGGAGGTAACAGGACAACACTTTATAGAAGGGGGAGGGAGTAACTTTCTTTCTTTTTTGCTAAAGTAAGTGCGCCCACCAATTATTTGGAAATAATACCCAACGAAATACTATATTTGTACTGAAGTATTTGTATCAAATTTAAATGCTAGTGAGTCCATAAGAGAATACTATGAATGTATCTCAAGTATTTGTATATAATAAAAATGTTAGTGAGTCAATAGCGAGTGATATTGAACAAACTTACAAACCAAAGAATTTGGTCGCTTTAGAACGTGAAAGGACCACCTAAGAAACCGGGCATGGAGTCAGAGACTTGGTCGCCAGTTTGATAAGCTCGAAGTCAACCTATTTGGATGAAGTAGAATGGGAATAGAAGGACTATAAGAGTGTGTTAATAATTAATAGAAAGTCTTCCAGAGGGATGGAACAAGAGTATTTAGAACCGATTGAAGGTGTAACTTTGCAACTACTAGAAGATGATGTCTTGACAATTGACCAAGTGTTTGGCTTCTCTCTCGTGGGGTATATTGCCGAGGAAAGGGTCGTGGATATGGTTAAAATCGAAAAAAAATGGTTAAGGGATGAGATATGGAAGGTAGAGTTACCCTATTGGTTGACTAATTTTTAAGTTTAAGAAAGACAAAATCAGAAAAAAAAAATACTTTTATAGGTCTATACACTTATTATAGGAGGGTGATCTTGCTTTCTCAAATTCTAGAGTTTTAGAATTTAAAAATTATAAGACAACGAAGGTCGTAAATTTAATTGTGATAAGAAACTCGTCAAAACAAGTATGTACTAAATTGAGTATGAAAGTTGGAACCCGATTAGAACAGATGTAATAACTATGGTTAATGAGGATATTTACTATCTTCATATTCTTATTGAGTTTGATATTAGTAATCAATAGAAAGGTATGGTGAAGCCATATACACCAAGGGTGAGGAATATAAACTAAAATTATAATTTGAGAATCTACCCACTTATTTTTTTTTAAGTGTCAGGCCATAGGGTATGCCGAAGGAAATTGCTTCTACGTTGGAAATCGAGCGGCTGTACGGGAATCAAATCCAGGTGATAAGCATGTATCCAACCACGTGGGGAATACTATAACTAGTAATGGAGCATGTGATGAGAAACAAGGGCCCAAGATATGTTTATGTAGTTTCTAAATAACACCTCGGTAACAAAAGTATAACTGCTAAAACAACAGTCGCTATAGAAAATCCACTGGACATCTCAGTTTTGTTCAAACGTGCCTATAGAAAATCGATACAGAGAATGGGTAATATACCGTTGTATTGAGCCGGAGAGGAGAGACTTCTGAGTGGGCAGCTGGCATTTTAGTGTAACATGAAATGGTGTTGCTGTAAAACTGCATCTTCTATTGTAAATTAAGTTATTGTAAACACATTGAAAGTAGTTTTTTTAAGACAAAATAGACTGGAAAGCGCTCGTAAGTGTTGTAACATCACAAGAATGTGCCTACGTGCAGATAAACAGTATGAAAGCAGTAAAAACTGGACAGAACAATCTTGGAAACAACTAGTTCGATCTGAACAACAAAAAACAAAAATGAAATATTATAAACTATGAAAAAAATAGCTATGTATGCAGCTATCTTGGTCCAAGAAGCAGAAAAAAGTGATTATCCAAGGTCTCGGACGAAAAATGGATGGTTTCTTCAATATTCTAAAAAGGGAAAGGTTGATGCTTTGGTGGATTTTTTGTATAAGCCAAATTTTATCCAATTCCGGAATAAAGATAAGGGATTAGAGGAAAGCAAATTCACGTGTTTGGGAAGAAATGAGAAAAATATGGAGATGGAGGCACCGTTTGTAATGGTATTTAGTAAGAGAATAAAGAAGAAGGAAGCGAGTGATAAAAGAAAGTTAATGGAGAGACGATATAGAGCTCAACTGAGAAGGTGTTTTTGGAAAGTTAAAGGGCCTAACATGGAAGGAGAAAATATGGGGAGGCCCCAACAACGATTTAATGATTATTAAGTATTGGAAAATAAGGGGATTTGCCTCACCCTATAAGAGACGAGGGGTTCTTAATGTTAACCTAATTAGACGAAAAATATCGATATACATGGAATTTAGGAGACAAAGAGCACACGGTTAAGCGTCGAGGAATGCATGCGTGCAATGCTTCGAGGATGGGAGTGTGTGGATTATTTCAATCTTAATATTCATGGTATAATTATGCTTCTTTGGGATCCGTACAAGGTAGAAATCGAGATAGTCTCTGTCACACCTCAGGTAATCCACTTGTAAAATTGTATGCAAGTTTACTTCTCTAAACCTTTATACTTCTTTTATATGTGGATTAAATGATAAAATAGAGATGTGAGATTTATGTAAGAGGTTAGATTGATCATTATGCTACATTTGACGACTTGTGTATTTTATTGGGGGATTTAATAATATTTTGGCTCATTACCGGGAAGCAAATTACAACGAGTATAATGAATTTCCCGGATTTTGTTACACACTTCGGTTGGACAACCTATAATATTCTAGTCAATTTTTTACATGGCATCGTAATCACATCTTAATTAAGATCTATATAGCTATGAGTAATCGAGAATCAGAAGCTTCTGGATCGCCCAAATCTAGCATTTCATATTATCTGTAGTGTACTATCTCATTGTTCCTACAAAGGGTTACTAGAGGGACACACTTTCGATTATTTAATGTGTGGGTGGATCATGAAGATTATGCAGAGGTCATAAATAATGGGTGGAACAAAGATCAATTTAGAGGTACCAAACAAATATGGTGCATGCAAAGATTTAAAAAAAATTAAACTTGTCTTGAGGCATTTACACAAGAAGCATTTTTCCATATTTTCAAGAGTGATAAACGGGCAAATGAAGTTTTGCAATATGCCAAAGTTACACTTTAACAAGATACGGGCAATAGTACTATATGTGAGGAAATTATGGTGTTCTGAAAATAGCTACAAGACTCGTTGAAGCGCAAATTAGTTTATCTCAATGAAAGTCCAAAAGTGGACAAGTGCTTAAGAGTGACCATGATTCGAAACTATTATGTGGTATTACAAGGTGTAAAAAGCGGCAGAGGTTTATTGTGAAGTCCAACTACCAAATTGGGTCGTTACAACATTAAGTGGGAAAATTCAAGATGCATTTTTGAATTACTACAAGACTTTATTGGCTACAAGTGAATAGACAAATAGCATTGATATGTGTGTTTTTAATTGGGGTAAAGTGTTAACTAGTGAGAAAGGGGTTAAGATTTGTGCCAAGATAACTGATGACGAGATCAAAGATTCAAACCTTTGTATTGTTGATGACAAAAATTTGGGGTCTGATGGGTATTATTTAATTTTCTTCCAGAAATCATGGATGTAGTAGGGGGAGAAGTTATAGCAACAGTCCAAGAATTATTTTCACTTTGGGATTTTTGATCAAACAATTATATTACACCATCAATACTCTTATCCTTAAAAATGAGACATTTTTTAAAGTGGAAGATTATTGGTCAATTTCATGTTCTGATGTTATTTACATGGGGAAAACGATGTTTATTGCGGATAGGATGAAGCTAATTTTAGATGAACTTGTAGACAATGCTCAAAGTGTCTTTGTATCTAGTAGGTTTGTATCCAAAAATATTGGCATACTACCTTATTTTGAGTGGTGATGTGATTGGTAAAACTTACCTTATGATTGATTATGAATAGTATTGACTAATCATGTATATTTTGAGCTAGCGTGTATCGTTTTTTAGGTGTTATACGAGACATGAAATGTTAAGCCAAAGCAACTTTTCTAGAGGTGTAGATATTAAAGCCCGGACCTCTAACATAACAAAGATTTAGACCCCCGAAGATCATCTAATAAAATTGTATGAAACGAATCAAGACTCCAGACCGCCGGAAAACTAGAACCCCTAACCCACAAGATGAATATACAAGTATAATTGGAAAAGATCAGAAGTCTAGAACTCCAATGTAGGATAGTATCGAACCGCCAAAAAGCATCTACAGAAATTCTACAAAGTCAAAGTCAATAATTTGTACTTCTATTGAAGTAGATACAGAGCCTTCAAGGTCATATAGTAAAAATGAAAACTTGACGTCAAACTAAAAATTGTAGAAATTGGAACTCCAACAAAATGAGTTGGACCTCCAACACTTGAAATTCAACATCATTTGGTGACACGTGGACTACTCTACGAATTTTTGCTATCTATAAGTTGAAGGTTTCAAATCAGCAAAAGTGACTCTTTTCTACACCAAAAATCAAGCTTTCAAGTTGAGTTCTTCAAGAAGAGTCCCTAAGCATTTCAAGGTAAAGTTTTCATCTTGCTTTATAAGCCACGTGATTATATCTACTTATCAAGTACTATAGAAGCTAGGTAGATTAGTGTCAATCTTCAGTCGTAGTTTTCCTCCTGCTCTAGGTTAGAAGTGTGATCTTCATTAAACTAGGACAGAGAGATGTGTGTATCCTTGTATAGGTGTAGATACAATAGAAAGCTTTATGGGGATCTAAAGTGGTATTTAGTATCCATAGAATACTCATATACTTGTGTGATGTATACAAAAAAGAAGGATTTACGGGTGTGGAGAGTAGGAAGTGAATATCGACAGAATATCGGGGTCCTTGTGTGCTGTATACACAAGAGAATGTTTTACTGGTTTATGAAGTGATGTTTTTAGTATTATGAGTATACTCGATTTCTTGTGTTGCGGTAGAACAAGAGGTTGCTTTGAGGGGGTATTCGAAGTAGTTGTAAGGGTTTTGTGTTCTCACCTTGTTGAAGAACCCCATGGTTTATAGTATAGGATCTTGTTAAATCATAAAGGACTATAAGACCTTAGGTAGTGGACAAATCCTACGGGAGCATAAGCACGTCAAATCCTATGTATCACTTTTTTCTCTTACTCTTTAATTTCTCGCATGTTATGCGACTGATAATTTTTTTTATGCCAATGCAAGTTATCATATGTTATAGTCTTGCTTCCAAGTGTTTGAGTAATTATATCTTTCATTGTTGACTACTAGTTGATATATATTGTGCATGTTAAGTGTTTGGTTGATTGTCTCATCCATATTCCTTATAATATATTGTTTATCTAGCATATCTATTTATCTATAAATGAATCAATTTGAAGTGTTATGTTTATTAATTAGGTTAGCATTGGTTTCGTAGATAAATTTTAACTCCCCATAATCTTTATTTACTTCCCTCCTGTTAGACGATATCTTGGGGCAACAGATAATATAATACTCGTGCATGACGACACTTTGTGGGTACATATGGGTTATTCGGGGTACAAAATTTTATATTTTTAGTTTTTAATTTTTTCAATTAAATTTATTAGCTTGTGACCTCCAACAAAAACTAAATAAGGTTGGTTTACTTTTAGGTCCTAAGCATAGCACTCCAAGACCCGTTTGATCAGAATCTCTTATTTTATTTATTGCAATAAATTCGTTATTATGTAAAATAGTTCCAGTTAAGTAAACTAAGATTTTTAAACTAAACAAACATGACTATTCTATAGATTTTCTAAACACACATGCCTTCTCCAACAACTTTTTCCAATAAGTGTCATTCGAAAAAAGGCACTATTTCCACATTTGTTGACTTTTTGTTTCCATTTTCAAATAGTGTTTTGCACCTATAATTTCTTGGTCATCTAAAATATTTTAAACATTTAATTATAAAATATCTATAAGAATTAAAACAACTACAGAGATAGGCAAGAAGAAATATTAATGAACTCGTTGAAACTTAAAAAATCGTGTGTTAGTATATCAAGATAATTTTATCGTTGTGTTTTAGAGGTTGAAACCAACAAACGCAAGACACCAGTGCTTGGCTAAATACCTTACATATATGATAAGGGTATTCATGTGATAACTAGTATAGTTCATGATCAAGGTTGAATAAATTAAATTAATTTGTTAAACCCAATATGATAAGGGTATTCATGTGATTTTATAAGTATTATTAAAACCAAAACAATAGTATATTATATCAAATTTAAGATGAGAATAAATTGTTTTTTCTCAATTTCTACGCATGTGACATACCAAGTATAGTATCATAATTACCCAGGTCTTTTTATTCCCATGGTAATCCTATTACTTAAAATTATTCAATTTCTGCCTAAATTTATTATCGTGTACCAATTGCACTTATACAAAGACAATTTATCATCTCTTGTATACCAAGAATACTTATATAAATACCTCTTTAGAATCTGGATGCAGCGTTTTTTTCAATGCATCCAAGAGATACTTTAGACTCGGAGCTATTTTGGCTCCCATAAAATTCGATCGCATGACCTTTTGGTCACTGCCACTACTAAATAAAGAGTGTTCGCGGCAGTTTTTAGGGTCAAAGACAAATGTTCAAAACTATTTTGTATTAATAGGCAGGGGTCAGCTAACTTTCGTAAAGAGTGTCGCCTTTACAGATAATACCAAAATGATTATATGAGTTCACAAAAATTCAAACAATTACTCAGTTGTAGCTGCAAATATCAAAATGTTATAACAATATCTTTCAAACGGGTATATCCATCTTCATTGAACTGGACCTCTAAGTTTTGCTTCATCATCCAAGTGGATGACCAAGTGAACCATTATAGTAACAAAATGAAGGAAGGAAACATCTTTCCATGTCACACAATACTGAAGTTGCACGATATGAAACTTTATCCAGCTCATCGACGTTTAGCGTTTTACAATATACGGCCTTGAATATGCTACTCGATTCAATAATAAACTTTGCAACTTTTTTGTTCATAGACGATCGTAGTGTAATTGGGAAAAGAATATTGCATTAGTACTTGGTAATCACGAGTCTTTAGATATTGTAGTTTTCCATTTTTTAGACTAATACCACTTGATATTTGTGAAGAATAACCATCGAGTACTTTGACATCTTCCAAGACTTTCATGAATAACTCTTTCTCTTTTCTAGTTATTGCATAGCAAGCGGGGATATTCTACTTTCTCGTTAGGTAGTTCTACTAAATGAAATTTATGTCAATTTATCATATCTTTCAAGTCAAAGCGTGCTTTTGGATTATCTTTGCTCTTTTCTTTGATATTCAACAACGTTGCAAGAACATTTTACATAGAATGCATCACGCCAAGATTATGACGCAATATCTTGAACTCCCAGTATGGAAATTTAAAGAAAAAGCTCCTCTTTTTCCATGCTCGTGACTCAGTATCAAGTTCATCAACCTCTTCTATTTCATCTTCGACGTAAGACTCATCAATGCGGCTTTCATTTCTCTTTCTCTTTTGTTTGGAAGTGGTTATCTTATTTCTCTGATTAAGTTCATACTACTCAACAAAGCCAATCCCCTACAATTTTTTAGTGCTTCTAGCCCAGATAATACTTTTGGGGCCCTTTGATATTATGTAGTGCCATCAAAATACTATTTTGTACACGAAACTTGTGTGACTCGTCTAACCATCTGCCTTAAATAACAACATTTCCCCCCATGCTTCAACTATTTTGGTTCATTCATATTAACACAACATGCGCACGCATTCTTTTCTTTGGTGCTATAACCTGATAAATTGGATAATACGGGAAAGTCATTAAGAGTCCACATCACCGCGTCGCATTATAAATTTCTTTTTACTTGTTGCATCATATGTTTCGACACCTTTCATAATTGTAACAACTCATCTATAAGTGGTTGAAGATATATGTCAATTTTATCTCCTATGTATTCTTTGTCTGGGATAATCGAAGACATGATCAATGAAGATTGTTTCATACACATCCACGACGGTAATTTATATGCAATTAAAATTATAGGCCATATACTATGAGGGTGGGACATTCCAAAAGGATTAAAACCATCTGTTTCTAGTCCAAGTCTAACATTTTGAGGCGCATGAGAAAAATATGGATGTCCTTTATCAAATCTTTCCATGCAAGTGAATATGCGTGATGTCTCAAAACTCCATCTTTTATTCGACCCTCTGTATGTCATATCATTGAAGAATATGTCTTTGGTGGAATATACAATATTTTTAATTTTGGAATCAATGGAAAGTATCTAGAAAATTTACAAAAAATGTTCTTCTTCTTCTTATCTTGGCTTTGATCATTAGCACCACAACTGTTCTTCCAACGAGAAGCTTACAATTATGACATACTTATTGTGCTTCTTTGTCCCCCTATACAACATACAGTGATTTCAACATGCATCAATATATTCATATCCAAAACCTAATGCATTTGTCAATTTTTTTGCGTCGTTTAATGTTTTAGAAATATTTGAATCTGGAAACTGCAATTTTATGAATTTCAAAAGTATGCCAACTGAAACTCCACTCCACCTATAATATGATTTTAGGTGCAAGAGTTGAATTGTGAATGATAATATGGTTGTTGTTGATCATGGATAAAGTTTTTGGTTCCCTTCTTCGAAGAATTTTAAAAATCTTGAAGCTTCCTCACTATCATTATCTTCATATACAACATCTGGATCCTTCTCATACATTAGGTTCTCACCATTCTCCACATTTTCATCAACATTTTCATTAATTCGTCATAGATTCCATGTGTATCCATTATTATGTCACGCATATTAAAATTCCCTTTAAAAGGTTTCTCAAGTGGTTGAGTTGAAGTTATAAAAGGTGGTACATCTCTGCATGAGAACCCCTTTCAACGTAGTCACGAGGCATCCCTTTGCAGATTAGATGGGTTCTCACTATATCACAATCTTTGTAAATTCAAAAATTACAACTACCATAAAGACACACTATCTTTCCGCTAGGTGTAGCAACACGACGGAAAGCAATATCAAGAAAAATCTCTACACTATTGCGATATTAAGCACTATGTCATGGTTCATTCATCCAACTTTTATTTATTATTGTACCTGTAGTATTAAATATGTAATAGCAAACTTCATTAGAAAGTTTGAATCAATGTTAAATCCAATTAGCAAGTTCACTAAATTGATGCTTATTAATAAGTTTAAATCTCTAAAAAGTTGTCAAGTGGAAGATTAAGTATTATTGAATAGGGATGGCAACGATTCGAAAATATCAAAAATCATAACCATACCTGTTTATTTAATAAACAAAACATATCGTTTAACGGTTTTAACCATCGGTTACACATTTCAAAACCATAACCGCATTATCCGGTTTCGATTTTTTAAATGGTCTTGCGGTTTTTAACCGTAACCAAATGATACTTTGGTAGATATATTAATTTTCATAAAATCAAACCACACATATAAGAAAAAAATCCGAGATATCTAAAATATTGTGTTGCTCTTTTATTGAATTGCATATTTATTATTCAATTGGTTACATATATATAGTATTTGGATTTTGGGTTTAGAATTTAATATATCTAATTTAACCTAAATTACTATGGAATATAAGGATATATATGATAATAAACAAGTTTTAGTTATTCCGTTTTATTTTTATCTAAAACCATAACTGATGTCTGCCCATTTGTGATGATTTATTCTTAAGTGGAGACATCATTTTTAGTGTTTTAAAAGTCTAAATACTCGATTTTTACATGATATAGTGCACCTTCCTATTTCTAGTCTTGATTTAATGAATTATTATTTTTAGAGCATATTGGGTTTAATTATTTATTTAGTGTGAAGCTTCAAAGATATATATGGAGATTAATTAGATGTCAAGTCTAAGAGATAAAAGAAAGAAGATATACATGGAAATTGGAGAAAAGAAAGGAAAAGCTAGGATATGGAAAGATAAAGTTGTCAAATAAATCTGAATTCCAACACCCACGACCATAAAAGGGTTTATATGTCAAGATTGGTTAGGAATTTGGAAGAATGGTTTGAAGCAAAGCTAAAGAGATTTCCGAGACGATCAGTTTCGACTATTGGAACGCATCAAACGGATAAGTATTGAAGCAGTTACGGCCAAAACAAAACAGTGGCTGATTATTACTTTTTCTATATTTTAGGGTTACGAATTATAGATGGGCTTGGAGTCCATTACTTGTCTTCCACTCCAAGAAAATGAATTAGGTCTTCTAAACACCTATAAATACACCCTTATATTCCTTGTAAATCATCCTTGCCTCCCAGTGATTAGTCCTTAAGTTTATATCATTAGAGTTATTGTAGAGAGCAAGATGAAGTCTTTTATTCAATCTTTTAGTTTATTTCTTTCAGGTATGAATTAATTTTCCCATAGCTTGGGTTTTGCATTATGTATAATCTATGAATTCTATTTTCTTTCCATCTAAGTTTCTTTGGGAATTATAGGTTTTAATTTGATATTAGCTGCTTACCCATATATTTGTTTATGTGTTTTGAATTATTGCATGTCCTAAACCTTGTCACTTTAGGCTTTCTTAATAGTAGTTAGATGGTCACCCCGAAGGGGTGTCTAATTATTGAAACACCACATAACGTCTAGTGTCTGATATTGGTCCTGACAACACCGATTCTAACTAGATAGTCATTAGGGTATGTTTTCACCACCATATCACCAATTGAAGGAATTGTACTGCTTAGGGCCTTGTTAGCGCTTGATAACCCTAAGTTTGGACTACCTCGTGGTTGTGTCGTAGCCCCCTTAGTCGCTCTCAAGGTCAAAGGTATAAGAATTTAGAATCCTGACTAAGTATCTAAGAGCTATTATCTCCCTTATTAACTAGAATTTGATAGAAAGAATTAGAAAGATTAGTGCATACTAGCAAAACCTTAGCTATATCTCTCATCTCATATTCTTCATATTTATTTTATTGTCTTTACTTTTAATTAGTTATTAATTATCTCTCAATCGTATTTATTTTCCGTGTCTTTTAATTAATTACTTGCTACTCGTAACTATTTGCTCATTCGTGTAACACACTAAATCCCTGAGAACGAACTTTCTTATCATTAAAACTTGCATACGTCCTGTAATACTTGCAGTACCGTGCTAGTCTAGGGTGAATTGTGCATCGTTTATCTATCTTTTATTATATTATTTTATCACAACCTAGGCAACACCAATAACCTAACGGTTTTAACCACTGGTTACACTTTTCAAAACCATAACCTATTGGTTTTAACCACGGTTATATAGTTTGGTTTTTAATCGGTTCAGTTATCATCGGTTTTGATTTTTAACCATAACCACTGCCTTCTCTATTATTGAATATTCTCCAAAGTCGATCCTAAAAATCAAACTATACTCTATTATTATAAACTATTTTTTTATGAGTCTTTTCTAGATATAATATTTTCATTTAATATCTTTCTAGAAGAAAAAGATAATAAAGGAAAGGAAGAAAAAAATTATAAAAGAAATGAAAAGGAGGGAAAAATCTTGTTTGGATTATGAAATTTTTGTGCTGGAAAAAATTCACAAAGGATTTTGTGTATTTTTATTTGGATTAAAAAAATATAAAATAAAAAAGAAAAAAAATATAAACGTATTTTTTTACGCTTCATAACATAAGAGTTCATGAGATATAATTTTAAGAAGTTTTTCACACCTATGACTGAACAAAATTCAGTGACTTTAAATGGTGACAGGTATGATTTTCACACCTTCATTTTAACAAAAAGTCAGATACGATTTGTGATTTCACGTATCTTGAATTTATTTATTTCAATAAAAGTTTATACATCATGAATACGGAAAGAGTCAGACTCTTGTCAATTTGAACTTCCACGGCTTTATTGTCAACCACTTGATAATAGTAATTCTTTTCCCAAATAATTCAATTTTCAAAAAATACATCAACAAACATCTATAATTTATTAATTTATATTTAACTAATTATGTCGATGTAAGATTGTTGTAAAATATCTTAAACTGTGTATGTTAAACAACACTACATAGTAGGGAAACCTTATATAAAAAATATTTTAGTTGACAAGATACGAAAATGATATGGTATCTAAAATATTTTTTGAAGGCAATGGAACAAGTTTAAAGTATTTTATCTTTATATTTTTTTTTATTAGTATGAAAGTTAATACTTTAAAAAATTTGATCAATTTTGGGTTCTTAGAATCATATAAGTTTCATAGGTATTAAAGTTGAGATTCTAAAATAAATTATCAATTTTGTAGGTTCTTAAAACCATAGATACATTCACATAAAATATTAAAACTATTTAAAGAAAGGATAAATAAAAATTAGTGTTATTTTTGCTTTTATATTATTTAAAAATATTTTCTTTCCCTTTGATTTCGATTTGAAGTGATTATAAAATAAGGTTTATAGATGATTTTTATAATCATTTTAATTACTTTTCTTTAAAAAATATTTTAATACAAACAACAAAAAATTAAGATTCACCTCTCTTTTTCTCTTTTCTTTCCAAAACCCTCAATCCAAATAGTTAATAAATAGTATACCTACTATCTTTCAAATAAAATAAAAACGTATGACTACAACTTTCCTTGAATAAAATATATTATAAGTAGATTTTCAGTAAAATTCACTTAAATGTGTGATTAAATGGGACTCAATTACATAAAGTTCATCTACTTATTAAATTATTATTATATTTTATTTATACTATTATGTATCAAATAAAACACTCTAATTATTAATAAATTAAGTTAGAAAAAAACAAGTTCTATTGTTTTTGCTTCATTAAATACCCAAATTTTGTTGTAATCTTGTATATCAAATAAAACGCTAGTTGCAATACTTTAGAAAGAAAAAAGAATAGTAGTATTTATCATATTAAGTTTCAAAAAAAAACAGCAAAAAACATGGTGTAAATTTTTTGGCACTATACTAAATGTCCACTAAAACACGAATTTTGATAAAAAAAAGGAAAAAATCTAAATCAAGAACGAATGTCGGAGTTATTTTTCTATATTCAAATCATAAATATTAGCTATAAGAAACTTTAAAAAAAAATATGACTATAGACAAAGGTTTAATTAGTTGAGCTGTCTTTATTCCACTAGATTAACGTCAATTAGATGAGACCGCCGTCTAGATAAAAGTACCTTCATATAATAGGAAGCAGTTACTTAAAACTGTCGTTATTTAAATTCCACCAATAGGTGAATTTTAATAATGTGTATAGTACTCTAACCACTAGAGCAACTATCGATCTTAATGTATTATCTTACATGAAATATATGGTTGATAATATTATTATCTTAACAAGTAAATGATATATAAATCATGATGAAGCATATTGAAATGAGTGAGCTATGTATACACAAAAGAAGTCATGTACAAATATATGAACTAAATAAACACATTGCTCTCTTGGTTTGTTGCTTTATCACATCTCACCTTGCTTGATGAGTCTGAGAGGAGGAGGAAAAGTATTTTATGTTAACAGATTGTCAGTTAGTCATGTTTCGATTAAAAGGTGATTTTTTAGTTTTGGGTGAACTTTAAATTGTGTTTGTTAGTATGGTTTTACAAATGTGATTGTTTGTGTTACCATTTTGGGTCGTGTGTTTTTTCATATTCAACGACTTATTAAACCCTCTTGTTTTACTATATGTTGACTTGTTTTTTCTTTTTGTTAGTACGACGGTTCGTGGACGGTTCCACGATCTAGGTGGTTAGAATTTGTTGTTACTATAAAGTTCTGCTCGCCTTTCATTTTTTCCGTTTGAGTAAATACCCCTTTTGCACATGTATTATACTCTGATTGTCAATTTACGTCCTAAAACGTAAAACGTGTATACTTAACCCTCCTTTTACCCGACTTTAAAAATGTGACTCATAATTCTTTTGGACGGAATCTGTCCAAAAAGTCCGTTAGTCGAGGGTTAAACATGAAATTATGTATTAGTTAGGGACAGACTCTCAGAGTTTATTATTCTTAGTTTGTCAACTGATCGAGATTTTGATTTTTAGAGGGTCAACTGACAATCTTTTTGAATGGGGATTGTTTGTGAAAGGCAACTAGTCACGTTTTTAAAGTAAAAAAGGGTAAGTATACACGATTTATGTTGTAGATGATAAGTTAACAAGCAGGATTTAGTACTTGAGTGAAATAGGTATTTACTTTATTTCTATTTAAATTAATTTTTTATGACCTCTTGATTTATGTAGAGTAGTCTAACCACTAGACGACTTTTTAGTTGTTGTTGTTGGTTTTATTTGACTATTATATATATTTTAAAAATAAATAAATAAATTCGTAACAATGTATAATAAAAACTAAAAAACCATAATATTATCCACTCCCGAAGAAGAAAAAACATATACAAATCTAGTTCTTTATCAGACGTTTGATAATAATTTTGAGAAGTCCATCGTAGATGAAACCAATTAACCAAACCACATAACCTTTTAGTAGTTTGGCTTTCCCACAAATGTTAAGTGGCCACAACACTCAAAAGGTGAAATTGTTTTATCTTATATTATATATTTGAGAAGTAGCCTGAACTGTTAGGCAAATGTTGAAGAAAAAGAAAGGCAAGTGAGTTGTAATTTCAACAGTAGCAGAGCAGCTTGTTTGGCAACGAAAGCAACATATGCAAATATTAAAATGAAAATTAATCCCATGGGTGTCTGAATTCTGGGATCGCAAGACTTTTGATACCAAAATTAATTTTAATGTTGTCCCCATTCATTCAATTTCTTCTCTTTCTCTGCCCACGTTTTGTCCTAGTCTTTCCGGCCCCTACACGAGCAATACCACAACAAACTTCTCTTCATCCTGAATACCCCACTCAACACAAAATAGTTTTATTAGGTACCCATATTATTAACTGATAGATGGATTGAGAAATGTAATTGAAAAAAGATTAAAATCTATATATGTTTCCGTTGTTAGAGAATTTAATTCAGGCAAGTGGTTAGAGTACTCTCAAGTAAGTGACTAACACATTCTCGAAAAATTATAGTATTAAAAAAGAAAACTAAAAACATTTTTACAATAAAATTTGAACATCTAATTAGTTAGATGGTACGACATATATAGGGACCCGAAACTTTGAGACGTCTCAATTTAACTTACTCTATTTGAGGTTTCCTTGTTTAACTGCAATATGTTTCTTTCTTTTATTCTTTCCAAAATAGCGACTTAGCAAGCAAAAAATAGTGACTTGTAAAAATCCCAGTGAAGAAATAGAATTTTTTTTCATCATGCATTATTAGGTATATTACTTGGTTGTGTACTAAAACCCCAAAACTAGAAAAAGATTCGGACATATGCCTTTTGGATTTCGTTATTAAAGAATCCAAATAAGGAATATTTTAACTATTACTCAGAAATTTGTGGTGTCTAGTCCAGCTAAATTGTAGAGTAGATACCTCAACAATTATTGATAGTTACTAATCCAACATTTTTAAGTGGACCACTTGGTATAGCTAACCACTGTTACAAAACTGACTAAAATGGGGAACACTGTATATATCTTCGGGACGGAATATTAAAGATCGTCCGATAACTCTTGTTATGTACAGAAAACAGCGAAGAATCATAACATTCATTGTCAAATGTAAAATAAGACATACTTCATAGAAGAAAAAAACTGGATATAAAAGTCGGGTGATTTAGAATTTATTGTCCTAAATTAGCACACTCAGTTGTATGGGTAGGGCCGTAGGAATATTGTGCAGGTCGATTTAAAGTAAAAAATGCTCAATTATAAATGTTGAGATTTATATTAATATTAGCTATTAATAAAATTCTTATTTTTTTAAGAAATAGAAAAGATTTTTTATTAAAAAAAAGTCTCACATAAGAAGTGAGATAAAAAAATATTAGCTTATAATATCTTACTCAAGGCATAACCAGAAATTTCTGGTAAAAAAGAGGCTAAAGGGGTTGGGGGCAACGGCTTCGAATTCTTTTCTGAATTTATTTGCACAATAAATTCATATATTATGCAAAAATTGTAAAATAAACCGTTAAATTATAAAAAATTACTTAGATCCTTATACTAGGTAAAGATGGTAGTATAAGTCTTAACATAATTTTTTAAATTATTCTTTTGTATAATGCAAAATAATATATAATTTGCTAAAGAAAAATAAAATAATTCTAAGTCTAATAAAATAAATTTTAAAAATTAGAAGCTAAATAAAAAATTTGAAAATTTAAGGAGAGCCAAATAAATTTTTTCTTGAAATTTATAAGGTAAAATAGTGTTTTTTTTTTTGTGTGTAAAGGTAGTTCTCTTTTTAAAAGCCAAGGGGGACATGACACCCCTAAGGGTTAACATGGTTCTGCCGCCCTGATCTTACCTATCTATTTGTTCTAAAAGATCTAAAGGGTATGGAGCCAATGAAGAAAAGACAAAGCCTCAGCGAGCATCACCATCCCTGTGCGGCCCGACGACAACGATGAAAAATGAAACAAAATTTCTGAAGTGATTCCAGTGGAAGATAACTTGTTCTTATAGTAGTCGGTGACTTGGTGAATACGGGAATAAATCAAGTCAACAACAGGGCCTTCCCCTACTTGTTTTAGCTACGAAACTAATCAGACTAGAGCAAAATAAATACTTCTCTCTAACATATTTTGTAGTCGAAACTCTCTTTGTTAGAGATAACCGGTACACCGGAATATCTTTTTAACACTACTATTTCTGTGTATTGTTCTTCTTTTGATTCGTGTAAGTTCCGTTTAATATTTCATTATTGTAACAGACTAGTTATATATTAATCGGAATTTTTATTCGAAATTTCTATTTCTGTTGGTTTTTTGAATCCGGATTTACTATTTTTTCTCAACGATTTAAAATAACATTCTTTCATATCACCCTTTTTTCAGAAATGACATTTCAAACTCGGTAGTTGCTTCATCTTTGAATGCAAAGGTCTTTTCTGATGTGAATAAGTTGGAGTCTCTTAATGGATATGTTGCAGATCTCGGTTTCGCGAGCTAGGCGGTCGACTGGGGCCTAGCGCCTAGGTGAGATTATACGGGGCCTAGGTGGGATTAGGCGGTTTTGAAAATCGATGTGTAATTATGTATATTTAGTAATTTATACGTAGTAATTATAACGATTTAGACTATTTAATTCATAAAATTCATCTAACAACCCTATAATAGATATAAAAGTACTAAAAAATTATTATATCAATTCAAGAATTCTCGAAAATAAAAAAATAAAAGGAAGGCCAATGCATCCATTTTTTGCCATTAATCGATGCCTAGGCGACCATTTTTTGTCATTACTCGGCGCTTAGGCGGGCTAGGCGCCTCTTCCACATCGACTAAGGTGCTAGGCAAAAACGCCTAGCATTTTCACTAGGCGTAGACGGCCGAGGGTGAGTTGACGCCTAGACGGTTTTAGACGCGTATAGGCGACGATTTCTACAACATAGCTTAATGGTTACAACTACAAGCGTTTCATAAGAAATAAACAACACTTAAGACGACTGAGATTTCTTATGCCTAATTTTTATTTTCTATTTTAACTTTTAATCCTTCTAAACTTTTATATATCATTTTTACTTTTCGTCATTGTAATAAAAAAGTTTAAACAATTTAGGTTTGATTCAATCTCATAAATTTAAGACTTGATTTAATTTTTAAAAAGTAATGCTAGGTATCACCTAAACATCACACATGATGTGATGGTTCGGTGGTCCAATCATAGATTTTCTCTTTCCAGATTTACTTTTTTCTCTCTCTTCCATAATTGGACCACCTAACCGCCACATCATAAGTGATGTTTAGATGATATATTTTTTTGTGATACCTAGCATTAAGCATTACTCATTTTTAAATTATTTATTTCTTCCATAATTTACATAATCTAAGATAACCAATTAATCTCAGTATAGAATATATAATTCAATTTGATTTTTAATTTGTATATTGAATTATTTAGTTATAATTAATTATTATAATGTACTCGCTAAATAATTTGGTTTATCATTAATAAAATAACTAAATTAATTAATGATCCAATACTTAATTTTATTGGAAATTAATTGTTGCTCGAATGCTTTTTCATTGTTCTATAAATAATTATGTATTCAATTTAGATTTAATTGCATCATTGGTTCCTGATTTATGTAAGAATAGTAATACCTTAAGACATGTCAAAAAAATTATGATATTTACTTACCGGGTGTACCCTTTGGCCACATAAGAGATGGTAGTCGTGCTGGAGTCGGTCGAGGGAGGGGGACTTGGCCATATCATTATCCTCATTTACGAGAGATCGCCTCATAGGGGATGACTATAGTGCAGGTGAAGGAGATGGTTGACGTGATGGAGTCGGTCGTGGTACCTCTGTAGCAGGGGTGTGGAAGATCTCAAAGGATGGTAGCTAAAGACGCTCGGTGATAGACTAATAGACATCGAGTAGCCCTTCGAGGTTAATTGTGGTTGAGATGATGTGTATGTAGTATATTCTTGTGTTGGATCCTTTTCATTTGGCTCGCCTACTCTTAAGGGCATTTTATGAATGTACTCGAGTAATCGAGGGTAGGACTTGATCATACAGCTTGGCACCTAGGTTTGGCTCTGACTCTACCTTTGGCTCTGGTTTGAGTTAGGAACGACTAGTCAAATTCTCGGTTCTATCCTTTTCTCCCTGGGCCTAGACACTCCTTGGCCACCTGGATCACTCTTTGGATTCGTTTGAGACTCTACCGACTGAGTCATCCTTTCCCTTAATGCAGACTGTTACAATAATTTGATATAATTTATTTTATGCAGTAACAAGTAATATTTATTCATCCTTACGTAATAATATATGAACCAACTATACCTCCTGGTGTCGCCTAGGGTGTGATAAAAATAAGATAAAATTAAGTCAAGAAACTACGCACTCTCACCCTAGACAGGCACGGTACTGCAAGTATTACAGGACGGATGCAAGTTTTAGTTAGTAAGTTGAGTTCGTTCTTAGGGACATAAGTGTGTTATACGAATGGGTAGCAATAACGAGTAACAGTAAATAATTAAAGACAGAAAATAAAAGATATGAATTTCGAAAATAATTAATTAAACTAAAAAATTAAAAGACAATAAAGTAAAAGATTAAGAATATGAGATGAGAGATATAGCTTAGGTTTTGCTAGTATGCACTAATCGTTCTAATTCTATCTATAAATCTAGTTAATAAGGGAGAATATTAGCTCTTGGTATACTTAGTCAGGATTCTAAATTCCCATACCTTAGACCTTGAGAGCGACTAAGGGGGCTACGGCACAACTAAGACGTGGTTACACTCTTAGAGTTATCAAGCGCTACCAAGGTTCTAAGCAAAAGCAACAATCAATTGGTGATATGGTGATTAAAACAAACCCACAAACCCTAATGACTATCTAGTTAGAATCATGTTTTGTCAGAACTAATATCGATACTAGATGTGGTGGTTCAATAGTTAAACACCCTGTCAAGGAGACCATTCAACTACTATTAAAACAATCCTAAAGTGATCAGTTCTAGGAAAGACAATAAATCAAAACACATAAATAAATATTAAGTAAGAGGCTAATATCAGATTAAAACATGTAATTCCCAAAGAAACTTAGATAGAAGAATTAGAATTCATAGATTATACATTATGCAAAACCCAAGCTATGGGGAGTTTAGTTCATACCTGATGGAAATAAACTAAAAGAAATTACAAAAGACATCATCTTGCTCTCTACAATAAACTGGAGGAATAAAACCTTAAGAACTAATTACTATGAGGCAAGGATTGCTAGGGTACTTGTACAAGTGATATAAGGGTGTATTTATAGGTGTTTAGAAGACCTAATTCGTTTTCTTGAGGAAGAGATAAAGTATTGGACTCCTAGCCCAACTCAAATTCGTATGGAAATAAAGATAAACACTGCTGGACCGTTTTGAGCATATCTTCTTCGTTATTGGTCGGTTTGAGCTCCATAAAATACCAAAAGAATCCTCACAAAATTATCTATGTCCCTATGAAAGGAAATTACCAAAATCGGCCTATTTCTTGGGGTAAATAGCACTTCTTTAGGCGTGTACTGCAGAATCCCAGCTTTAGGCAGCTTTTCCTTTTCCATCTTTTTAGCTTTTGTTTCCTTATCTCCAATTACCATGCAAATCTCTTTCCATATCTTGTAGTCTTTGACTTGGACTCTAATTAATCTCCATAATTATCTTTAAAGCCACACACTAAATAAACAATTGAACCCAATATGCTTTAAAAATATTATTTTACTAAATCAAGACTCAAAATAGGAAAGTGCACTATTTCTCAAGAAAATCGACATTTATGACTTCTAAATCACTAAAAATGATGTCTCATCCTAATATAAATCTATCACAAATGAGAAGACATCACCTCCGTCCCTTTTTCTACTTCAATTACCCAATTTTGCTGTAATAACATGCTCACTTGGTGTACCTTGTGCGGTGGAGCAACATCATCGTCTGCACCTACCTTTGGGACAATAATGTTCGGAGTCTACTCGTTGTCCTGTAAGACAACACACCCATGATATATTAGGGCAAATAAATGAAAATCATACGATGCAAAACATAAAAAATATTACCTTTACCATCATGTACTGGTCGTCTGTAGACATAGCGAGCTATGACCAATGCCCGGGGCCTGTTTCCTTCTGTGCAGCTACAAGATCTCGATCGTCTCTGTATAAAATGAATTTATTAAAATTTATGTATAAAATTATTAACTTATTGTAAAACGATATCTACTGTAAACTTGTGGCCCTCCCACAACTCTAATATCTTCCCTCATTCTTCCTCATTGACAATATATATGATTTTACTCTCTTTAAGACATATCTTTTGGATTGCAGACTTTTGATACTTCTAGCGTGGAATGTATGTTTTATCTATATTTTTATAGATCACAGGACAATCCGGGCAGCATCTCAAGTCATCAACGCTGCAAAAAAAAGACAAAATCAACCAAAAATCTAGTTTTAACAAAACTAAACAGACGATGAACTTACAAGTAGAGAGTCTCAAATCAAGTCCTTATACTGAACCCATTCATCATAATAGTATGGCACATGGTATCAGATTGTATTGAAGACGATATGTGCCAAATGGTGCATGTTTCTCCCCCATTGGGTTCTAGGTACCATCTTCCACACAGAACAATACGGGACCTCTCCCATGTGTTTCACTTTGGCCTTCTTTGTGGACTGGATAACGGCACGTCCATGAACCTTCTTCACTTGCTTCCCTTTAAATATTTACATTAAATATACAAATTTGTTTTCATTAAATAAACGAATAAGTACGTACGTGTTACTTGAAGAAGCACCAGGCCGTGATAGGTTCTGATAGTCCCCATCGTGGATCATGTCCATCACCATCTCCAACATGTGACTGAGGCATAACAACAGTCATAAACTCCAACTCACATAAAAACTCAAAATGGATATATACTTATATAGTGCTTAAAGTCCAAATTTTTTATTCTCAAGTGATCAAAGTCCAGATTTTTAGTTCTCTAAACTATAATGATTTTTTTTATTCACCAGGGTGTATAGTGCAATTTTTTTATACTCTATGTCCTATACTATATTTTTTTAATTCACTTGGGCCAATAGTGTGTATTTTAATTTATTATGGATCAACGTGCATTTTTTAATTCACTAGAGCAAATAGTGCATTTTTTGAGATCTTTAGGAACCAATGGGAAAATTTCAAATTCACTAGGGCATATAGTGCATTTGATCAATTCAACAGGGCCTATTGTGCATTTACTCAATCTACTAGGGACCAATGTACAATTTCTAAATTCACTAGAGCATATAGTGCATTTTTTATAATTTATTAGGGACCAATGGGTAATTTTTAATTCACTAGGGCATATAGTACATTTTTGTAATTCTCTAGGGCCTATAGTGCATTTTTTAATTCAATAGAGACCAATGTGCAGTTTTTAATTCACTAGGACATAGTGCATTTTTTAAATTCACTAGGGCTTATAGTCCATTTTTTAATTCAGTAGGGAACAGTGTACATTTTATTAAATATCTAGGGTCTATAGTGTAATTTTTTATTTTTTATGGCTTACAGTGTAATTTATTAATTCAATAGGAACCAATGTACATTTTTTTATATCTCTATGGCCTATAGTGTACTTTTTAGTTCTCAAGAGCCTATAGTCTATGATGTAGATTTAGGTTACAAGGCCTAGGCGGTCGACCGAGGTCTAGCGCCTAGGAGGGATTATATGGGGCCTAGGCGGGATTACGCAGTTTTGAATCTCGCTGAGTAATTATGTATATTTAGTAATATATATGTGGTAATTATAACAATTTCAGTTATTTAAGTCATAAAATTCATCTAACAACACTATAGCAAATATAAAAATACTAAAATTTGAGTTATAATATCAAATCAAGAATTCTTAAGAATAAGAAAAATAAAAAAAGGGCTAGGCGGCCATTTTTTGCCTTAAATCGGCGCCTATGCGGTCATTTTTGCCATTAATCGGTGACTAGGCGGATTAGGCGCCTCTTCCACGGAGATGAAGGCGCAAGGCAAAAACGCCTAGCATTTAGACTAGGTGTAGGTGTCTTGGCGGCGATTTGTACAACATATCCTATAGTGCATTTTTGTATTTTTTTTATTTCTTAGTCCCTATATTATGCAAAACAATTTCACTACGATCGCTAATTTACCCAAAATATCACCTTTAGTCCCTTAATATTCCAAAATTGCACTATCATTCCACAATTTATCCAAAATTGCACTACCAATCTAAAATCTAAACAACATTCCACCTCGGTCACTTTATTTTACAAAATTGCATAGTCGGACCATAATTTATCAAATATAGTACTACTAGTCCATACTTTACCAAAAATTGCATTATCACCCCTGATTGAACTAAATTGCACTACATGTCCGTAATTTACCCAAAAATGGCACTGCAAACCTATAAATTAACCAACATTACACCTAAATTAACCAAAATTGAACCTTATTAACTAAAACTGGATAATCTAACCAAAAACATGGGAGGGCCAAAGTGCATAATTGCTCAATATATAATATTATACTATAAAAATAAAGATATATCATTTAAGTGATGTATTTCCTTTTGTGATTGATTTAGAGACATCATTTGGATTATTTATTTCTGGTTTTAATGTGGGATATATCCCTTTATTTGGTGTTATTTGAGTTTTAGGTAATCTTCGATGATATATGTATTTTTGGAACAATTTCAGATAATTTGTGTGTTAAAGTGTGAAAATCCTAGGTACATGGATGGTATTATACCACTAATATGAAGTTTGTAAGTTAAAAATGATGAAGAAACCCAAAACAAGTCGCAAAATAAGCAAAGAGACCATTTAAAGTGCAACAAAAATTGCTGGCAAAATGTTTTTGTCATCTTCCAAAGGTTGTAATTCATAATTGGTGACAATTCTGGCCATGAAATTTGATCTCAAGATATCCCTTCGAGTATAGATCGTGTGATAAGAAACTATTTGTTATTTGGAGTTGAATTGAAAAAGAAATGGACGTTAACTGACAAGATCCAAAACTGTCTAGATTTAGAAGAGACCATTGGGAAACTTTTAACTCGCTTGAGTTAGCCCAATGGCCCACTCTTGATAAAATGTGGTTGAGATTATATAAACTAGTTTTTAGCCTCAAAACACATCACTTATCATATTTCATAGAAGGAAAGGTTGCGAGCGAGGGAAAGAAACAAGGAGTTCACCCACAACACCTTATTTACACCTTTTTCGTCATAATTAGTGTAATTCTCATCAATTTTTCATTATGTACTTTAGTATGACTCTTTTAGATTTTATTCCATTATGAACTAATTTATTAGTAGCTTGAGATACTCAAAGTATGAACCCTATTAATTGATTTGGATTTTAATTGTATGACTTTGGGATATTTAGTTCAAATAAATTAAGGATTGTTGTTGTTGTAATTATGCTTATGATTGTTCAGAAATTCTTGTATAATGGCCACATATATAGAGCTTGTTGGATATTATATTACATCCATAAGGGGATTTGGTAGTGGAACAAGTATAATTACACAATCTGAGAATCAGAAGATTTAAACTAATTAGGCAATCACGTGAGGGTAAAATAGTCTTAAACGTTAGATAACATTGTAGGTTCACTCGAGAGGGGTTCTAAGTGTTAAATATCAACACCTACTTGCTCAAAACAGACTTAGGGTGTACAATTGAATCCCTATTGGCAATAATATCATGTTTTACCCTTAGAAATACAATCAAATCCCTATCATAAGTTCATAACTAGTGGTGAGTATAAGGGTCTCGAGCTACATTTAACTCCAGCCTTTCAAATCCTTTAGTTTATTTTGCTTAGTTAATATAGTTAATTCTTAGTTTCATAGTAATCTTAACAAAAAATAATTAAAAATCGTACTTTTAATCTTTTTAGTGGCAACACATTATCTAATTGAAACTAGATTATGTAATTTGTTGTTAATCCCTGTGCATACGAACTAATTTACCATCTATTATTACTTGTGACTACTTGTACACTTGTGAGATTTGATCTTTCGAGTGTTGATTTTATATGCATATAGAAAGACAACAAGAAGGGATATATAATTACCTTGTAATAGGTCAGGGTGGTGGGAATTGGGCGGAAAACGATGGACAGAGGTCGCACCAAGCGACGAAGAAAATGTATGGCAAAAAAAATCGAAGAATAAGAAAGGGTGTGTGTTTGGGAATGGGTGAAATGAGTTTTGAAATATCTTTGATTAATTAATATCTTTATTGACCACCCCTGCGGTCAATAAATATTTTATTATTTTCTCTTTTGGTGGGCTAAATACCGACCATACACGTGGAGATGAAGCAATTATTATATATCTTATCAATTAATATTATTACCGACCACCCACATGGTCGATAAAGATATTATTATATTTTCTGGGTGGGCTAAATTCCGACTACGGCCGTGGTTGCTAAAGAATTTGTAATATATTTAATTAATTAATATATTTTTTTGTCCACCCATACCTTCAATAAACGATATTATTATATACTTTTATACCACGGATCTTAGATATATTATAATTTTTTTTCCTAATATCGAGTGATCGATATTGCATTTTTTCCCGACTACGTTCAACTATTGCTAAAGTTTGGTCGTTAAATGTTTCGTATGTAATAATAATGTTTCTCATTTATATTCATAAAATTAATTTGAGAATAAACTAAATGAATTGTTTAGGTATATTCGAGTTCTCAAGGGAAATATTGGTTATCCTGCCATAATTTTGTAAAATCTTATGAATATTCAATTTAACTTAAATAAATTTGGAGGTACCTTTTACAGATAGTTATCGATTTTTTTAAAGATACGTCATATGAATATATATATATAATATCGTATCATCATGAATCTTAGGTTATGTTTGTCTCTAAGTTTGAAATCTAAATGTTGGTCTCATCAGTTGTGGAAAATTATTAATAAAATGGAGTAAGAAAAAATATAACAATAATAATAAAAGGATAGATGAATGTATGGCCAAGCTTGAACATATATATAATGATCAAAATACTACTGATTGGTCTAGATATAATGATATAGTTAAAAAAAATTGAACAATTATAGAAAAATGAGGGAGACTATTGGGTCTCTAGATTAAGAATTAATTGGCTTAAGAGAGGGGACAAAACCACCTTCTTTTTTCATGCTAGTACAAAATAAAGAGGAAAATTAATAAAATAACAAAAATCACTGATGAAAATGGTATTTGGATTGAAAAAGAGACTGATATTAACCAAGAAATACAAATGTATTTCAATAATATATTCAAATATATAGGGAATAGGGACCTTGAAAGAGTTTCTACTCTCATACCCAACTCAGTTAATAATAATATGAATGACCTACTTATGAAACCACTAAAAATAGAGGAAATTGAGAAATCTATCAATGAACTAGGCTTGCACAAGGCGCCTGGTCCTGATGGGTATCCATGATTAATTTTTTAAAAAGTATTAAACATCATTAAAATTGATGTCATTAGACTCATAAATCATTTCTGGTACAATGAGGGGTACAATAGAAAATATAAACTATACCTATATCTCCCTAATACCTAAAATTTCCAAGCCTATATATATTAAACACTTTAGACCGATTAGTTGCTCGAATTTCATCTATAAGGTATTGGTTAATAGAATGCAACCGGTTATGAATGACTTGATTGATGAAAACCAATCGGCATTTATACCAGGAAGGCATATTCAAGACAATACCATAATAGCACATGAGATTATAAATTATATCAAGGACCAAAGATATACTAAAACTTACTATATGGCTATTAAAACATATATACAAAAATCTTATGAAAATGCATAATGAGAATTTTCTGGAATTAATGTTATCAAAGATGGGATTTGATAAGAAATGGATTAGTAAAATAATGAGATGTGTGAATTCAGTATCCTACTATGTTCTTATAAATGGGACCCCACATAAAATGGAAAAATTCACAGAGGGGGTTGAGACAGGGGACCCCCTCTCACCCTTCCTCCACTGTATTATCACTCAAATACTAAGTAATTTTATAAAAGATAAATATGACAATGGATTAATGGATTAATGGATTAATGGAGGGTATAAAGATAGCAAAACTGGCACTTAGCATTACTCACCTACTATTAATTGATGATAACATCTTTTATTTGGAGCTAAATCACTTTGGAGTTAATAGTTTTAAAGATGTGATTAATAAATATTTGTATGTAAATGTGATGAAACTCAACTTAAACAAATGTGGTATTAAATTTAGCCCTAATACCCCTTTGTATATCCAAGGTATTATGGTAACTAGGTTAAGAATGAAAATTACTAATAATTTAGGCACTTATTTAGGAATCCCCACTGAATGGGGGAGATCCAAAATAAGAGACCTAAACTTATTAGTTTAAAAAACTATAAAAACAATGGACAACTGGAAAACTCTCTTTCTCTTAGAAGCGGGAAAAGAGATTCTTATAAAAGTTGTTTTACAAAGCTTACCAAACTACTATATGTATTCATTTCTTATACCAATAAAGATATGTGACTTAATTACTTCCAAATATCCTCCTTTTGGTAGGGAAGTAAAGGGAATAAAAAGGTACATTGGGGTAGTTGGAGCAAATTAACAAAGAGTAAATTTACTAGAGGGCTAGGAATTAGGGACCTACACCTAATGAATCTTGACCTACTAGGTAAGCAGGCCTAGAATATACTTAATAAAACTGATTCACTCCTACATAAACTACTTAAGGGTAAATATTTCCCAATATGCTCTTTTATAGAAGCACAAATAGGAAATTCATCCCCTTAGGGATGAAAAAGCCTCCTAGCTGAGAGGGATATTCTTATAGATAATTTGAAGAAGATTTGTAATGGTTATTCTATTAAACTACAATTAGACATTTGGTTATCAATAGTAACAAAGTTATAATGCCTAGAAATAAGTAGTTAGTGAAAGTCTAAGACTTAACAATGCCAAACAAAAGAAAATGGAATATAAATTTAATTAGTGCAAATTACACAAGTGATATGGCAACTACAGTTCTTACTACCTTAATTCCCTTTTCTGGAGGGAAAGATAGACAATCTTGGAAACATAGTAAAGATGGGATTTACTCGGTTAAAAAATCCTACCAACTGCTTAAAGAGCAAAGTGATAAAAAAAGAAAATGGGAAGAGTAATAATAAGGCTAGATTTTTACACACTATTGATAGTGAAGTGTGGAAACTGATATGGAACCTTAAAGTTGCCCCCAAAAGTTAAGAACTTCATGTGGAGAGTGGTTAAAAACCTACGCCCAACAAATGAAAATATCTATAAAAGAAAATTAAATGACTCACCAGTATGTGAAATAAGTAACTTGGCAGTTGAAAGTGTAGAGCATATGTTATTAGAATGCAGTTGGGTCAGAGCTCTATAGTTTGCCTCCCCTTTCTGTGTATATACTCCAGTAAACCACTAATATGGATACTTGGATGGCAGTTATACTAAGAAAAAATTAAAAATGATGGAAACAAAAATAATTTTTTGATGGAATAGATATGTACACTTGCATGGAATATCTGGAAAAGTAGAAACAATAAGAAAATTACAGAATTTGAATCTTGAACCCCTCAATACTTTACTAAAGGCTACTAATGAGTGGGATGAATACAAAAACATGAATCATCCTAATGATGTAAAAAATATACTGAAGGATAATAATAAAATACTTGACCCTGTATATGCACATGAAAGTAGGATTATTAATGAAGGAATGGGTAAAAAGAAAAGTAAGATGGAATGGGAACCACCACCATTAGATATAATTAAACTGTGATGATGCTATGAATAATGAAAAAGCATCCGTGTTTCCAGAGACCATTTAAGTAAAGTGCTTGAATGCAATACGTGGGAGGTTGCAGCTGAAAATCCAGTGGAAGCCGAAGCTTTAGGCATTCTTAAAGCCTGACTATTAGCCAGAAGTTACCCTAACAAGAAGGCTATTATAGAGAGTGGCGGTCGACAAGTTATGCAACTAATGGAGAAGAATTTGCACATTCTTAATCCACTATTTGTAACACTATCAATAGTATTTATCTAGTAGTTGAACAATGTAACCCTATTTTCGCTTGGATTAGTAGAGATAGGAATCGATTAGCCGATTGGGTAGCCAAGCATAAGCTACACGGCAACATGCTTGGCACATCTTTGTGATATCCCACATAGGCTAGCTTTAATTATTAAGGATGAATCCATTCCTAGGAGAATTGGCTAAGTTGTAATAACTCTTATTTATTTATGATATTATGATTAGAACAAAAAAAGAAGTTGCAAAGTTGCAAGATTATGGATGACTGGAGTTAATTTTGATTTCCCCCCCTTTAAGATCTAATGTAGAGAATGAGAAAATATAGAAATCTATATTTAAAAATAAAAGTTCATTAATAATAAATTAATTCAGAAGATCGATGATTGCTCTAATGGTTAGAGTACTCTGTAGTGACCAAGAGGTCCTGAGTTCGAATATTACTGGAGTCAAAATTACTTCGAATCCAAAGTGTCTCTCAAATGTATTAAAAAAAATTAATCCATAAGAAAATGGGAGTATTGTGCCTGGATCACTTAGGTTTTGCTTGGATGGAGAGATTGGGGAGGAGGATATTATATTGAAGGATTCCAATAATCCATTCTTTTATTTTTACACAAGATTGTAAGGGAGAAGATAGCAAGATACTCTGAGAATACCTTATATCCTTATATATTCAATACTTCTAATTCGATTGGATTAGAAGGGCGAGATTATTTTATTACGTTGTAATATCTAAATTACCCTTATTCTTTCTTTAATAAAATATTTTAATATGGGTATATGATCATTTAGTTATAAAAAGAATATCTTCCTCCAATTATTTTTCTAATTCAAACACCGAATACATAATCCTTCAATAAAATAATCTTTTTCTTCTTATTCAATCCAAACAAGATTTAATACTTTTCTTTCCGTTCCTTTCCGTTCCTTTCCATTCCTTCAATATACTCTCCTTTCCTTTCCTTTACTAAGGAATCCACACTTAATCCAAACATACCCTCAAATCATGAAACTTACTCTCATATTTAATCCTGAATTCGTCATTTTTCGTCAATTTTCTATTTTAACTTCTAGAATAAAAAAAGGTAATTATCCTATCATGTCTTGAAAACTAATTTTATTGTCAACAAAAAGATGTGGGATTTTTTTTCTTAGAGGTCACAATTAAATTTATGGGTGAAACAAAAATTACATAAAGGCAAAAAAAAAGTGTGAATACACATGGACCACCAACTAATTGAGTCACTGAGTGACTCACTGAGTATTTATTCAATGTCGACCACTGACTACCGCTAACTCCGTCATTTGGACATACTCAGAGATTCACTAAGTACCAAGTCATTGAGTATGAGATTTTTCTAAGTATATTTAACAAATATCGATATATACTCTAATATTTTCGGACTATTGTCAGAAGTTCTCTAAGTATCATTGTAAAAAAGACTTAATAAATTGCACAAAACTAGCAAAAAAACACCAATTAGTAATAAACAAAATTACAAAAAATATAAACACACTTAATTTACAAGAAAAAATAATTGTAGAGCATAAATCTAAGTATTACACATTACTAATGAAAACAGAATAAATTCAAATTTAAAAAAAAATCAATTACTGAGGATGACATCGCTGACATCATCGACTTACCCACCGAAATTCTGTAAATTTTTTCCATGCAAACAATAATAAGCTTTTCTATGGCTTCTCATTGTCATGGCTTAAAATCTCCATGAACAGATTTAAGTTCGATTGTTATGCTGAAAGTCGATCCATGGCTTCTCACTCCTATAACTTTAGATCTCCACGAACAGATCTAAACTCGAGTATTGTGCTGAAACTCGATCCATGACTCTTCACTGCCATGGCTATAAAAAACTCATTTATCACTGTGTTGAAGCTCGATCCGAGCTTCCATGGCTGAAACTCGATATCTTGTGTCGCTTCATTGTTGAAACTGATCTGAGCTTCGTTCGATACTCCACGAACGCCTGCGGGATCTACACTGCCATGCTCACTGCTGATGTCTCCTCATTTGTGATAGATTTATAGTAGGATGAGACATCATTTTTAGTGATTTAGAAGTCATAATAGTCGATTTTCTTGAGAAATAGTGCACTTTCCTATTTTGAGTCTTGATTTAGTAAAATAATATTTTTAGAGCATATTGGATTTAATTGTTTATTTAGTGTGAAGCTTTAAAGATAATTATGGAGATTAATTAGAGTCCAATTCAAAGACTACAACTTATGGAAAGAGATTAGCATGGTAATTGGAGATAAGGAAACAAAAGCTAAAAATATGGAAAAAGAAAAGCTGCCTAAATCTGAAAATTCTGCAGCACATGCCTAAAGAAGTGGTGATAACTCCAACAAAGAAGCCGATTTTGGTAAATTCCTTTCATTGGGACGTAGATAATTCGCTGAGGATTCTTTTGGTATATTATGGAGCAAAAACCGATCAATAACGAAGAAGATATGCTCAAAACAAGAAAGCAGAATATATCTTTATTTCCATACGAATTTGAGTTGGGCTTGGAGTCCATTACTTAACCTCTCCCTCAAGAAAACGAATTAGGTCTTCTAAACACCTATAAATACACCCTTATATCACTTGTAAATTATCCTTGCCTCATAGTAATTAGTTCTTAAGGTTTTATTCTTCCAGTTTATTGTAGAGAGCAAGATGATGTCTTTTGTAATTTCTTTTAGTTTATTTCCATCAGGTATGAACTAAACTCTCCATAGCTTGGGTTTTGCATCATGTATAAACTATGAATTCTAATTCTTCTATCTAAGTTTCTTTGGGAATTATATGTTTTAAATTGATATTAGCTACTTACTCTTATATTTGTTTATGTGTTTTGATTTAATGATTGTTTTCCTTGCTAGTGCACGAGTAGAGGATTACCTTAATAGTAGTTAGATGATCACCTTAGTTGGGTGTCTAATTATTGAAACACCACATAACGTCTAGTGTCCGATATTAGTCCTGACAAAATTAATTCTAACTAGATAGTCATTAGGGTTTGTTTTAATCACCATATCACCAATTGATTGAATTGTTTGCTTAGGGCCTTAGTAGCGTTTGATAACCCTATTTAAAACAACGTCTTGGTTGTGCTGTAGCCCCCTTAGTCGCTCTCAAGGTCTAAGGAATGGGAATGTAGAATCCTGACTAAGTATACAAGAGCTAATATTCTCCCTTATTAACTAGATCTTTAGAAAGAATTAGAAGGATTAGTGCATACTAGCAAAACCTAAGCTATACTTCTCATCTCATATTCTTAGTATTTTATTTTATTGCTTTTATTTTTCTAGTTTTAATTCTTAAATTCGAATTTCTAGTGCTTTTATTTTCTTTCTTTAATTATTTACTTTTACTCGTTATTCCTACTCACGTGATTAACACACTTAAGTCCCTGAGAACGAACTCAACTTATCAACTAAAACTTGTATACGTCCTGTAATACTTGCAGTACTGTGCCTGTCTAGGGTGAGAGTGCGTAGTTTTCTTGACCTTTATTTGTATTAATTTTATCACACCCTAGGCGACACCAACTGCCATGACCAAAAACTTGTTTTCACTGCTCCATGAACTGTTGTGCCCAGAATCCATGGCAGTATCTGAGCCATGGACCAGAGCTCGTTCTGCTTGCCTGGTGCTGCCATAAATCACCACCACCAAGAATGATTTCTGGTGGGTGGCTGGAGTGATAGGGGAGGGTTTGAGAGTATTTTTAGGGTTTGTAGGTAGTAAAATATGTTATTTATGAGGTATATGTTAATATATATATATATATATATATATATATATATATATATATATATATATATATATATATATATATATATATATATATGTGTGTGTGTGTATATGAGGTATTTAAGGGATAGAAATTACAAGTTTTAAAGTTTTATTTAAGTTTAATTTATTATATATTTTAAGATTTGTTAAGAAAAAAACTTTAATTTATAAGGGGATTTGGGTCTTGTTGAAGAGTGGGTCTTGACTAGGGATGACAACAGTTCAGTTTTTTGTAAAAATATCGAAAACTATACCCTAATTGTTTACTTTATTAAAAAACATAACCAAACGGCTTTGACCACCGGTTACACTTTTCAAAACCATAACCGCATTATTCAGTTTCAGTTTTTTAAACGGTTTTGCGGTTTTAACCATAACCATATGATATTTAATAAATATTTTAATTTTCATAAAATAAAACCACATATATAAGAATAATCTCAAAGGTATATATTATGTGGGTCTTTGATTAAATTTCATAATTATTATTTAGTCGGTTAAATCTAGTATTTGGATTTTAATTTTAGAATTTCAATATATCTATAAATTATTATAAAACTTGAAAATATATATAATAATAAACGATTTTCAGTTATTCGGTTTTATTTTTATCTAAAACCATAACCTAATGGTTTTAATCATCTGTTATACTTTTCCAAATCATAACCTAATAGTTTTAACCACGGTTATATAATTTGATTTTTAATCGGTTTAATTATTGTCGGTTTTGGTTTTAAACCATAACCATTGTCATCCTTAGTCTTGAGTCTTCCAGACCCATTAAGAATAGTCTTATAAAAGAAAATCGGTGTACTGGTGGCGCCTAAGGTGTGATAAAATAATAGAATAAATAATGCAAATAAACACCCTAGACTGAACACGTTACTGCAAGTACTACAAGACGTATGCAAGTTTTGATGATAAGTCAGATTCGTTCTCAAGAACTTCGTGTGTTATACGAATGGGTACACAAAATAGAGTAGAAATTAATAATTAAAAGACAAGAAAACAAATAGATATGATTGAGGAGATTAATAATTAAACTAAAATAAAAGACAATAAATTAAAAATGTAAGAAATAAGATGAGAGAGTATAGCTCAGGTTTTGCGAGTATGCACTAATCCTTCTATTTCTTCTACTAGATAATAAGGGTGATAATAGCTCTTAGATAAGTAGTCAGGATTCTAAATTCCCTACCCTTTCCGGGTGGACTAGGGTGGGGACCTCACAATCACGAGGGGACTTAACTAAGGTGCTCCTACGCCACTAGATTCTTAGATGAGACTGACCTTCTAATGATGATCGGTGATTAAATTAAATCCTAATGACTATCTAGTTAGGCAAGCCCGTCAGGATCACTACCGCACACTAGACGTTTATGTGGTGTTTCAATAATTAGACACCCCTTCTGAGTGACCATCTAACTACTATTAGCACAACCCTAAAATGATCAGGTTTAAGACAAACAATAAATCAAAGCACATAAAACAAATATATGGTTAGGAAGCTAGAATCAATCTAAAATAGTTCTCCCAAAGAAACATTGATAGAAGAAAATAGAATTCATAAATTATAAAAATGCAAAACCCAAACTATGGGTTAATTAGTTCATACTAGAAAGAAATAAACTAAAAGAACGATACATACTGTCAACTTGCTCTAAGGATTGATCTCTAATTGTGAATAAACTTAAGGATGGGCAAAGACATGTTTACACTAGTTAAAGGGTGTATTTATAGGAGTCTAGAAAGCCCAAATTGTTTTCTTGGAGTGGAAAACAAGTAATTGGACTTCTAGCCAACTCAAATTCGTAACCCTAAAATATAGAAAATGTCATAAACTGTTGATGTCTTGATTTGGCCATAACTTCTTCAATATTGCTCCTTGACGTGTTCTTTATATCGAAACTGATTGACTCGAGAAGCTATACACTTTTGTTTCATACCATTCTTCCAAATTCCCAGCCAATCTTGAGTTATGATCACTTTAGTGGACGTAGCTGCTGGAATTCAGATTTACTTGACAACTTTTCTTTTCCTATTTTATCTTTTACTTCCTTTTATCTCCAATTTCCATCATTATCTTCTTTTCTTTATCTCTTGGAATCGATTTGACATCTAATTACTTATCATATATCTTTAAAGTTTCACGATTATCAAACAATTAAACCAAATATGCTTTAAAAATAATAAATCATCAAATTAAGACGAGCAATAAAAAAAATATAATAATTCTAATAAAAATCGATTAAAGACTATCCTAAAATACCTAAAATGATGTCTCCAACTAAGATTAAATTATCATAAATAGGGAGACATCATATACTTAGTCCAACAAGTGTTCTTAGGACCAAATAATAATAAATTTATGTAAGAAGGCTATTTTCATTTGACATAGAGGCGAAACTTTCGAACAAAAAAAGAGAAAAAGTTGGGAGCTAAATTTGTTATCTTGATGAAGACCGAAGACAGTGATCCACCATAGTGAGTAACGATCATTAGTACATCGACGAAAAATGAAAAACAGTAACGTGTTCGGGTTTCTCATACCATTCACTAAGACCGTGTATAAGAGAACATAATTTCCGAATGACGATTTTCTCCAAGCTATTCCGACTCTAAAGAAACAGTCCTAGAGTATGTTTCACAATCACCGACATATTTGGGGATAAATATTTCTCAGTTGTAAATCTCTTCCCAAGCAAGGGAAACAGATAAAGTGAAAGAAGGCAACTAATCTGAATCCTGATACCCTACCTCTATGGTGCTCCTTGTAGGGGCCGCTGACCGCCATGTTTCATCTCAAATGGAGCTAAATTCATTACAGAGGAAACGGACAACAATTGCATGCATGCAAATATGCAATACAGTAAAGTTTCCCCGACCCAGAAAAAAAAGGCTACAGTAAAGTTTCCGAAACATTCTAATATCATGATCATCTAAGTTTATTTATTTTTTGCTTGGTTGACCATCTAAATTAATGTAAAAAAGGTACTCACTAGTTATGAATCCAAGGGAAAAATCACAAAAATGTGATAGGCAATCTCTAGGACGGAACCCGGATTTATTGTTTGAAGAAGGGTGAGAAAATAATTTTATTTTTTCCTAAGTGTATTATACATTTCTATAGCATAAAAAAGAATACGATATAAATCCCTTAAAAGTGCACTATAAATTCCTATGTTAATTTTTTTAATAATTCCTATATTAAAAAAGATGTGTTAATTATCCCTAATCTTAAGTATAAGTTGTATAATACTTCAGTTAGCGTTAGATATTGAATTCAGGCCATGGATCAACCCCCAAGGGAGTCATTCAATTTTGTAACTTTCCTTACTTCAAAATTTTCTACATATCAACAACCTTTTACACAAGCTTGTGCTTCTCCATCAAGGGTTAATTGACACAAACATGTTTGTTGTTACACATGATAGTGAAATTATTAAGATCAATAGCAACAAAAACAATGGTATCTGGATTATCGGGATCAATAAACGATGCATCACAATGAATATTTACCAAATATTATGCATATGATGGAAGGCTAGAAACATCCCTACCAACCGGTTGGATGCTCGGAGGCGACATATGAGCATCCCAACCTGGGTTAAAAGATCTTCCATAAGCCCATTAGTAAAAAGAATGATCGCTTGAGGATTCTATTTTGCTACTTCCGAGATACACTTCATTGAGTTTATTCTGGCTCTCCAAAAATATTCCAAACAATACAAAAAATGAAGGTTGTAAAAGCTTTTGGATCCCATGAGCACGATAAGTCTCTCATAAATCTTGAATATCCAATCCTTAAGACAGACATAATCGTCAGGGTTGTTATGAATTTGTGCATTAGAAAGAGCCCAAACTTCAGCGTTGAATGTACTTTTGAGAATATATGCTTAATGGTTTCAATATGTGAATCACAAAGGCGCAAAGAGGTGACAATGAAAATTTCTTCTTATATAGGGAAAGTCCACATGGAATTGCGCCATTACAACCCTTCTAGAGGAAGACCCTAATTTTAGTAGTAACCCTTGAATGCCAAATGGTCTTCCACAGTAAAGGGTCTTTATTGTTCATATAGGACGGAAAATTGTGATTTTTTCAGCTTTCACGGATAAGACGTCATGGTAGGTAGATTTGATTGAATAGTACTTGTAGTTACAAAAGTCCAAATATGATTGTCATTATCATTTGTCATATAAAATGGTATATGAGAGATAAACTCTGTAGGTGGTCTATGGATCAAATTCTTGAGATGAGGTTTGTTCCAGTCTGTACCATTAGAAGAAGTAATTTGTTAACAAATAAAATATAAGAGTTGACAGGCTTAACAATTGGAATTGTGGGAGGGAGATATTTGTATTTCCATATATTAATATAAATTCCATTTCCCCCTTGAAATGTATAACCCATTTAAGCACATCTCGGACCTTTAGAAGACTCGACCACTCCCACGATCTGATACTTTTCCTAGGAACCTCCCATAGGGAGAAATTAGGGAAATAAATTCCTTTGAACACCTTGGATTCAACGGGATTCGGATTCAAAAGAAATCTTTATGTTGTGGAAGCAAACGAAGACAAGTTCATGTTCTCAAAATCCCAAAACTCAAACCTTTTTCCCTATTAGAAATTGTAATCTTATCCTACTCTTTTCAATGAATACGACGCTTGTTACTAGAGCCCCACCAAAAAATTTCCACCACTCAAAATAGTTATTTATATAAATTTTTAAAAATTGAAGCAATGACATTCTAAAATTAGGATCAATGCCTCCTTAACCTTATCATAAAGAAGCATTTCTTTCCATCCTGCACAACGTTTAAAGTATTTATACTTGTACATTAAAGCATTTTACTTTAGATCAATAATCACTCATAGGAATACCTTGCCAAAAGAGTTAGCTCTGTTGATCTGAAGGGTGACAGATGAATCGTTATCGAGGGGATTTGAGGTATATTTACTGAAGCAAATGCTAATTCTCCATGGTTAACTCTTTGACCTTAACCTTTGAAGTATAAAGAAACACAGTCTTGAAAGATGCAATTTCCAAATCCTCAAAGGCAAACAGAAAATTAATAATCATCAATGAATGACATATGAGTCAGCTTAAGGCCCTTCCTATCTAGTTTGATCCCTTTAATGTTACCATTTTAACACTCAAAGTTAATGAGTCCAACTAATGCTTTTGTAAGAATACATAACTGAAAATGGGAAAAAGGATCTTTTGACGAGTACCAATGATTGACGACATATATCTCAATTCTTAGACTAAGTCCAACAGGCTCCCTACAATTTTAATACAATAGAGAGTCAAACATACACTACTTTATTTATTTATTTACTCTTTCAAACGGTATTGCTCAATCTATCTGTCTATTTTAACAACTATGTTATTTGGATTAATCTAACAACTGACTTATTATAGCTAAATTGTTAATTTGTTTATAAGTTTTCATGTAAAATTTTAATTTTAATGCTCAATAAACCCCTGCAGCGTTGTCCACTATCTCGTAAAAGACACTGTCTTTTTTACCATCCTAAGATATCTCGAGTTCGCTCCCAAAACTCAAAATCTGAGTTATGAGAATTTTACCATAGCTTAAAATTTGAGTTTAAGGAAGTTTCCCATGACTCAAATTGCACTTTATATGGACAAAAAATGAAAGCATAAAATGTATGGTGCCTTTTACGGGTAAAAAAATAATGGTTGTGGTGAGGAAAAAATAAATTCTAACTTGAGAGATTTCTTGGGCATTAATCCTAATTTACATTACCAATCATTTAATTTTTTATAAAAATGTTCAAAAATAATTCAATTTTTTTTTGAATAATTATAATTCCAAGATATTATTATTTCAATGATTAAATAGATTACTTGTATTAATTATAGTATCTCACTAGAAAAATATGTTGAATTAATATATTAATTAAGAATTAAACCAATATTACTAATGAAACCAGTAAAAAAATTATAAAGTAAAAAAATAAAGTGTCGAGAATCAATTTTTTAAAGTTTATTTTTTGTTACATAGGAGGGCCACTTTGGACTCGGAGTCATTGACTCAGTTCGAACCTGCTCCACTAAATTTTTTAATTTACATGTAACTAAAAATCCAACTATTTGAACTCCCTATTTTATCTTTAAGTATTACTTCATATTTTATTTTTTTTGCTAGAATAATCAACTCCTTTTTCTAAAGACATGTAGTTCAATTCTTGCCTTTATAGAAATCTATAATCATAAACTCGAGAGTATAATTTTGAACACATAGCCTGTCAACCTTTTTGCCCATCCCCCAAACTAATATTACTGGCTTCGCCCTGGTAGATTTGCAGAGAGAGTCCTTGCGTAGGGAAAGAGAGATGACCGCACATGACCCAAACGATTGAACATGACTCAAAAAGAATTATATGTATGTATAAATATCTAAAATTTGTTTACTATAAAAATAAACTTGTTTAGTGGCAGGTTTTATGATTTTAGCAAAACGAAAAATCGAATTATATATAGAACCAATTGTTGATTGATGTCTAATAGAAAACTTATTAATAAAAAGGTGCCTAGAATAAGACACTTTATAGAAAAAGCCTCATCCCAAAATACCCCTACAAATAATAATATGAAAAAGAAAAAGAAAATAGAATTCTAAATCAGTTATTAGAAAAAACAAATCGATATACACTCTCAACACAAACCACACACACACACAAAACAAACAGTAGAAAAACCGAACGGCCTTTGAGAGCAGGAGAAGAATCGGCGACGGTGAACAAGAAAGGGACGGTATACTCCGGCGAGCAAACTAGGAAACAACATCTATCGATCAAACTAAATATTTGACTCAAAAATTCCAAAAGAAAACCACAAGTAAGTAAAATATAATCCTATTTTTATATAAATTTTTAGGTTTTTGAAAGTGTTTTTTGGATTAGAAACTGTTTTTGTGTGATTTATGTTGATTTTGTTTGATTTTTTACACATTTCTTATTGAAATATTACTGGTTTCTAACTAATTTTGTTCATGATTTCTATAAAACCTGAATTTAGAAGTTTCTAGGGTTTAAAATAGGATTTTATGATAAATGCCATCAAATACTGTGATCAACATAAACGAAAATTGGATTGGAGTCCTAAGACATGATTAATCTGTATAACATGGAACTATAGTGCAATTATTTCAAAAAAAATTAAGGAATAACTGTGAAATATACAAAAACAAGGACTTACAGTGAATTTGTTGGTAAATAATATGTAGATTATAGACAAAATGTATAGTTTAGGGACCTTATAGTGTAATTACTACATAATATAGACAGTTAGAAGGTAAACATGTGTGTTCTGCAGAATGCAGTCCATATTTTGGTAACTGTATTAAATATGGAATTCCATGTTTTGGTAACTGTATTAAACATGGATTTCCATGTTTTGATAACTGTATTAAACATGGAATTCCATTTTTTGATAACTGTATTAAACATGGAATTAACTCAATTCAGACTACTAATATGGTTTCTTGTGCTTAGAGTTTGTGTAAAAACAAGTGAAAATGGCACCAAGAAGAAGGGTGAAAAAATCAAGAAGAAGATGAAGTAGAAGCAGAAAATGGGACATTTAAAGAAACATACAAGTCCACTCTAGCTTCACTTGTAAACTTACTGACTGAAAACAAATTTACTGAGCAACACATAAATATAGGGAAATATGACTCCAATAAGAAGAATAAATGATATAGAGAATGAAGAAATCGATGATATAAAGCCACAAAGGAAATACAAGGAAACACTACAAAAAAAAGGAAGAAAAATGCAGAAAAGATATTCAACTATTTAGAAGTGGGACCTGGACCTGATTTCGAGAACCCGACCCAAGCAAAATTGAAGGAAGTTGATTGCCCTCAAATGAATGAAGGGAGCCTAGTTTTTTAAGTATTATGAATGATTTGATTAGAATTTGAATTTTTAAGGTTTATTATGATTTGTGATAGAAGTTAAATGTTAAGGAAACCAATATTATGTTATTGATTTTAATATTCACTATCCAACAAAGATTTTGATACCAATTGTACCATGTTTTGCGTCTAATAAAGATCTCAGACGCGGAATTTCATGTTTAAAACATGGAAAGTCATGTTTCAAACATGGAATTTCATGTTTGAAACATGTAATTTCATGTTTGAAACATGTAATTCCATGTTTGAAACATGAAATTCCGTTTACCTGAACACTAACAAGTTAAGCTACTCAACTCGAAACCTATACCAAAAGACTATATTATTAATGAGTGAAAGACAACAATAATATATAGACAAAAAAGGATTCAAAACATTACGATAGAAATGTAAAAAATGTTAAACTCGTGAATATTAAGAAACCGTTAAGAATATAATTATCGTACAAAATTCATAAATATAAAATAAACATCATAAAATGAACTTGACGAGTTTTAGTAATATGATTTTCTCGTGTGTGACAACATCTGCAAGTTATCATCTTCGTATCATACTGAAATTCACCACGAGACTTAAAACGACTCTATTCCCCGATCATCCGTAACATAAATATCCATACGCCGCAAAGATTATTCGTTAACAAAAACCTGCATGTTCGAGAAGTCTTTTTCGTTGTTCAACACACAGTTAACGTCATCTCCGACTGAATACACTAAATGCGTGGAGTTTAATACCAAGGAAGACCATTAAGAAAGCACGTACTCGAAAACAGAATCGGGGCTCGAGAAACGATCAAATGAACGCATAGACAGTTGGAACCGAACCTAACCACAGCCATAACCATATGCAGTAAACAAGTTATAACATAAGTAGTAGGACATGATCACATACACAAGCAACAAGGTGGAAAGGGGAAAAGGTATTAAGAAAGTTGTAGATTTTCATGTTTGAAACATGGAATTCCATGTTTTGGTAACTGTATCAAACATGGAATTCCATGTTTGAAACATGAAAATCTGCAACTGCAAAAACATATGCAGAGCATAACAGCTGAAAAAATAAACCCCCACTCAAATCAATGCAGTTCAAACACGAAATTCATCAAAATTGAAGCAACATATCAACAAAATAAAGAATATACTACACATACATATCAAAAATGCAGAAAATCATAATAAAAAAACATAAAAAAATGTATAAACTGTTAAAATCAATACAAAAAAAAGGAAGAACAACACAAACATAACTTAACATAACATGTAATTGAACACATTCAGTAAGTATTCAAACAAAAATCATCAAAATCAGTACAAACCTTGATAAACAGGAAAATCGAAGGAAATTGAGAAAGAAGAAAAAACTTCAATCAAATTGCACTAATAATGAACAATACATACACTCGAACTCTTCAATATATGAATTCGTAACCCTAACACAAACCTGCATTCAAAAATTGAACAAATGAAATAAAAAATTAGAAGAAAAAGAATAGGAAAAACAAAGAAAAATGTGTTAAATTACTTTGTGAATTCATGAACCGAGCTAGAAAAAAAACTAGAAGAGAAGAGAAGAGAACCTGGCTTCAAGCGAGAGAGAGGAGAAGAACATCGACCTCGAGCAATTATGGAGAGAGAGAATAGAGAGAAAGTGAGCTCTGGAATATGGGAAGAGAGATAAGAGATCACTAGATTATGGGAGTTTTTAATGAATTGTTAAATAAATATAGTATATATATGGAGTAAATTAGGAAACAAAAATAGAATAGGGATGTTTTCTACAAAAGGGAGGTATATATGTATAAATATAATTAAAGGTTTAAAAAAATAAATAGAGAGTTTAATGAGGATGTTATACAATAATCCCTTATATATATGAACTAAACTAATTTGAACTTGTTATATTTTGAGTAGCAAAATTATTTATTTTTAGTTAGATTAATTAGAGAACTTTATAGTCTAAATCTCTTACAAAATTTAAATATTTTGGATTTTTTATCCTTATGAAAAGATTAACACCTTGTCAATATAAATGTAAAGAGTAATGATATTTGTCACCCCTATTTTCTTCACCCTTTTATCATATTTACTTATCTTAATTAATTGATTTATTCCTTAAATCAAACATTTCCTTAATCATATTTCTTAATTATTTTATTCCTTACATGTCATGCCATGTAATCTGCCATGTAGGAGGTGACAAAAGGGTGAAGAGAATAGGGGTGACAAATATCATTACTCAAATGTAAAATTCAACATCGTTATTTTGTTCTTGAATATTTAATTCTATAATATTATACTCTTGTTAAGGGTAAATTAAAAAAAAATTGACTATAAACTTTTTATAAATAAATATATCCTTAACTAATTATATCGACTTTTCTTTTGTATAAATCAAATATTTAGTGTACTAATCGCAATAATTTTTTATGAAAACTAATCGATAGGTGAAGGCTATTAATCTATACAAATTTTGAACTATTTTTTATTATTCAAATTAAAAAAAATAGCAGCTATTTAATTTTGTCAATAAAATCTCATCTAGTCTATTCATTTATCGATAGAAAAAGTTAAATAAAATATAATACAATATATTATTTGACTCTAAACGTCTACGTTTTTTTGGCTTACTAATTTTACTTTTGCAAAAAATATATAATACTATAACCGTAGATAAATGGTAAAAATGTTATAAAAAATCCTTAGAAACTATTGTGCAACTTATCAATATTTGTTGTTAGTATAATGACCAAGATTTTTATAAAATTGAAAAATTCATTCAAGGTGTATAACTCAATTATTTAGCTATTTGAAACTATAATTTACACATAAAATAACAGAAGTTTGATGCCCCAAACTTTCATAAAGGCCCAATTTGATAGCCTCGCCCAAGGTTTCCAATCTCCGATGACCGGCTCGCTTTGGAGAATAGTTGATTATGTACCTTTGGACCGAATATGGTTAACAATGAAGGTAGGTTGTGGGCGAAAAATTATAGTTGCCTTTCTTAGGATATTTCACCTTAATGCATTGTGTTTATTAAATTGACCTCTTAATTTTGCATTCATTAATCAAATACGTATATATTCAGCCTAGTGTTCTAAAAACGGTAGGTGGGTGGTCGACCACCTTTAAGCGCCTCTAGTTTTGTTTGGATGGAGGGATTGGGAGGGATGGAATGGTATTAAAGGATACTAACAATCATATCCTTTGTTTGTATTGGAAAGAATTAGACGGAAAAGTTTATTAAAGGATTCTTACAATCCTTTATGAACCTATATATTCAATCCTTTCAATTATGTGGGATTAGGAGAAAGATTATTTTATTATGTTATAATGTCTAAATTACCCTTATTTTTTTTATAAAATATTTTAATAAGGGTATACAAGTCATGTAGTTATAAAAAAATATCTTCCTCCCATTATTCTTCTAATCCAAACACGTAATACATATAATCTTTTAATAAAATCCTTTCCTCTCCTTTTATTCAATCCAAACAAAATTAAATACTTCTTTTTCATTCCTTTATTATACTCTCCTTTCCTATCATTTATTAAAGAAACTCTCCTTAATCCAAACAGACCCTAAAGGATTAGGCGAGAATTTAGGCAGAAATTAAACATTTTCTTGCTAGGTGGTTTTGAATTTTATTAATGAATATTATAGTGTATTTATTTTTAAATATACACAATATACTAAATATGATAAAGGAACACATTTGAAAAAAAAATCATGAAATTATATATTATTCTTTTATACATAATTTATAAGTTTAAATGAATAATACTTAATTATATTTAAATATTTTTTGAATTTATATATTTTTTAAAATATTTTTACATAATTTTGATAATTTTTAAAAACCCCCATACCACCTAGAAAGATGCCTATGCCTAGGGATGTCAATGGGGCGGGTTTACCTATCCCCGCACCCCGCCCCACGAAAAAATAGAAGCCCCATGCCCCGCCCCTCCCCCGCGTTGTTCTTCCCCACACCCCGCCCCGCCCACTCATTTATTCCCCGCGGGGTGTGGGTTCTACCCGCGGGTTTCAAATTGATCGTTCAAATTTTTTTATTACTACAAAATTTATTATTTTTAAACTCTCAAATATTCCATTCTTCAGAATTTGCATTTGTATTTTGATTTTTAAACAAATTCTGCCTTTGGAGTTGCACTTTGATTTGAACAATTTAAACTTTGTGTGTTGTAATAGACGCACACAAACTTTGATTTGAATAATTATTGAAATTAAAATATACATTATAAATGAAATATATTAATTATATATTATATACATGCGGGGAGGGTTTGCGGGGTGGGGAATACTTATCCCCACAACCCGCCCCGTCTCGTGCGGGTTTTGAAAATCCACCCCCACAACCCGCCCAAGCTCCATTTAGTAACTTAAAACCCGCCCCGTTTAAAGTGAGGTGGGGCGGGTACCTGCAAACCCGCGCCCCATTGACATCCCTACCTATGCCCACCTTGAATTGGGCATTTTTTAAAGTTGTGTTACCTTGTAACACACCGACTTTTAGAACGGAGGTTCAACCTCTCTCAAGTTTGAATTTAGTGATTAATTATTTATTTAATCTTTAGTTTGCCTTATTTTCTAAGCTTAGTATACTCGTGCAAGTTACCATATCCTTATTTGAGTTGTAGATGTTTGACAAAAAAATTGAGTTGTAGATGATAACATAAAATGTGATCATGTCCTTTTAGTATCGATATTTATTTTCGGTGACCAAGTTGTGATACTCGTATTATATAGTTATTTTTCTTTTTGTAATGCAAGTTCTTTTCTTCTACGAAACACAAGAAGACTGAGATTGTATGTATGGTCAAGACATCACCAAAATGTAACAAAATTATCCATTTTGTGGTATGCGTGTAACATGTATACTTTAGTTATGCATTCATACACTCTTCAATTTGACCAGAAGTTAGTAAGGATGAATCTCGGAAGCCCGAAAATCTTTAAAAAAAAATAGAGATAATGTTTTGTTCCAGAAAGTTTTGGAAACAAATTTTAGGCTTGGGATGAATTTTAAGTTCGGGGACAAAATTCTATTTTTTCAGAAAAAAGAAATGGGCATATATTTCTTTTTCGCTGTGTCCCGAGACCGCGGGTGACCTCTTGACACCCCCACCCCTACCCCTAATAAGGAAAATTCGGTCTTACTAGAACATTTTCAAATGTAAGGCCATAAAATGTTCAAGTTTGGTTATCTAAGAAATATGTAGTTGATATCAATGGGGTATAATTGACTAAAGAAGGGATTTGATTTTTTTTTTTTTAATCTCATGATCACTGCATAACACTATTAACCACTAAAGCAATTATCAATTTTACAAACTCAGATTATGTGCTCCAAACTCGACACCCTTTAGTTTTCCCGAAAGGCTTCCGAATAGAGTTCCTCGTCTCTAAGAAAACTAGAAAACCCAAGCTAGCTAGTAATTTACTTTTTGTTCCAAAAAGCTAGTAATTTCATTTCATTGCTAAGGGAATAGTGAGAGGGGACAAGAAAGCATAACTACTAGAATGGTAGAATGCAAGTGCATAGAATCTGACAGTAAGTGCACACGCACAGAAGCAGCTATAGAGAATCATGTTCAACAACAATACAGTGATTTCACCAAATGAGAACATATCGTTTGTTGGTCCAAGCGCATTGATTTTTTTACTCAAAATGGTAAAAAATCACAATAAGTGAAGTAAGAAAGATAATATAAAGCTCCAGTGAAGTACAAATCATTTTCCAAATCTTTCCTGCTTTTTTATTCTTCTCTTGGAAATCCCAAAGGGTAAAGAACCCACAAAATCAACAATTTGAAAAGGATATAAAACAAAATATAAAAAAGTAAAATGTAAAAGCGTAGAAATATTTTAAAACATCCCAATGCAAATAGTAGGCAATTCTCATATTCATCATAAGACTTTCAACATCTCTTCTTTATATATCTCATCCACTAACATGAAAAGAGAAAACTAGATATTCCTCCATTGTCTTCCTCTTTCTCTCTCTCTCTCTATCTCTCTCCCTCTCACTCCTTCTCTCTCTCTCTCTCTCTATGATAATGAGTCGTTTAATACCCGGTTTACTAAACCAAGAACACATGCTCCTCAGAATTTTCATAGTCATGTTAGTAAGTGGAACAATCGAACGAGAAAATCAATGTTCAAACCACCCTTTCGCGATCTCCACCGTATATTCTCACCCCGGATCATCATCAATTATCCGTTCTTCCCTCGAAATGTTAAACCTTGATGGCTATCTTAGCTTCGATAACATAAGCCATGCTGCAAAAGATTTCGGAAATAGATATCATTTCCTTCCCTCTGCAGTTCTTTTCCCAGGATCAGTATCCGATATCTCCTCTCTAGTTAAAAATGTTTTCGAAGTAGGTCCCACTTCAGAGCTAACAGTAGCAGCTAGAGGCCATGGCCACTCCTTAGAAGGTCAAGCACAAGCTTACCGAGGAGTGGTTATTAACATGTTATCACTTCCCGGACCAAAAATGAGTTTTCACACCGGAAAACACCCTTATGTGGATGTTTCAGGTGGTGAGTTATGGATCAATATCTTGCATGAGAGTCTTAAAAATGGGTTAACGCCCAAATCTTGGACTGATTATCTTTATCTCACAGTTGGTGGGACGTTATCTAATGCTGGAATTAGTGGGCAAGCATTTAAGCATGGCCCACAAATCAACAATGTCCACCAATTAGAGGTTGTAACAGGTATGTTCATGTAAACTAACGGCTAAATAAAATAATCACGGTAAAGTATGATAAAGTATGATGATGATTAAACTTTTTACTACAGGTAAAGGAGAGGTAATTACTTGTTCAGAGAATCAAAATGCTGACCTCTTTAATGGAGTACTTGGAGGATTAGGACAATTTGGCATTATTACACGAGCAAGGATTGCTCTTGAACCAGCACCAAATATGGTATGAAAGCTCTCCCAAGTACATAATATATACCAAGTATAGTGCTTTACCTTAAGAGCTTCTCTTTTCTCACAGGTTAAATGGATTAGAATGTTATACACGGATTTTCTCGTATTCACTCAAGACCAAGAGCTTCTTATATCATCCATGGATTCCTTCGATTATGTAGAAGGATTTGTTATAAAAAATAGAACAGGTCTTTTAAACAATTGGAGATCTTCTTTTAATCCAAAAGACCCTGTCCAAGCCAACCAGTTTAAATCTGAAGGTAGAACTTTGTTCTGCCTGGAAATCGCAAAGTACTTGTATCAAGAAAAAACTGACAATACTGATCGGGTAAGATATCACATCTTACTTTACATGCAGTGTGTGTAAAAACTAGCTCGTTTTTCACTTAAACAACTCTATTATCCAACTTGCAGATTATTGAGAGACTTTTATCAAAGCTAAATTACATACCATCGACTCTTTTTCAATCCGAAGTCTCGTACATGGAGTTTCTGAACCGAGTACACGTGTCCGAGATTAAACTCCACGAGAAAGGATTGTGGGAAGTCCCTCACCCTTGGCTAAATCTTCTCATCCCTAAGGAAAAGATTCATGATTTTGCTCAAGAAATTTTTGGCAACATTCTTACAGACACGAGTAATGGTCCAATACTCATCTACCCTGTCAATAAATCCAAGTATGCACTACTTATATACTCTAATCACACTTCTTTGAAGATGATTTTAACTTTAACTCATGTTTTTTTGTTTCCTTTCAGGTGGAGGAATAGAACTTCTATGGTTACACCCGAGGAAGATATTTTCTACCTAGTAGCATTCTTGTCTTCTGCTATACCATTGTCTAAAGGAAAACACGGATTAGAAAACCTTTTAGACCAAAATAAAAGAATCCTAAGCTTTTGCGAAAAGGCTCATCTTGGAATAAAGCAATACTTGCCCCAATACACTACTCAGGAAGAATGGAAATCACATTTCGGGACTCGATGGGAAGCTTTCGCTCGTAAAAAATCGAAATATGATCCTTTAGCAATTCTAGCTCCTGGGCAGAGAATTTTTAAAAAGGCAACCACGTTTAATTATAGAATAAGTCTTTAGTACTAGTTGATAAAAATGTTTAAAGAACATAGATAAAAGGTCATTATGGTCCAAGTGTACATAAGTATAATCGTTTTTGCACGGTTCTATACTCGACGATTTTACTTAGCTTCATGATAACCAAGGCCTGGCCTGGTTATATTTTCTGGTGGACCTTCATACCCTCGAGCATCAAGAAGAGTAGCTTCAAACTCAGTCATGTCTACCCCAGAAGGAAGTACAGTATTCATATCATCTCGAGCACCTAAACCTCCAGCTCGCATGACATCATCATGTGATATAAAGGCCTCCATGTTTACATCACAAAGTGATTCCACATTTGCAGGGGCTGAATCATGTGTCTCACTTTTTCCACCTTTGTTGTACACCTTCTTTTCTTGAATACCCTTAATACCTTGTGTGACCTCATCTTTCGTGCTCCTCTCATTATCTAGTGTATAAAAAACATTCCTTAATCTAACTTTGAATAAGAATTGTGGCAATTAAGGAATTATTAAGTTCAAACAAAACCATACCTTTCGTATATTTAGACGAGCTATCCTCCATGTGATAATTGAAAACCAGAATGTAAGAATGAGCAAACTCAAACCTGGAAATGGAAAACAAAAGGGAATATTGTAACATAAGATGACATAAAATGTCCTAATCTGTAAATCAAGCTAAAGATAAGTTGAACACAATTAGGGAAGACCTTATTAAGTTATTATATTCAATTTACATCCCATAAGCCAAGAAGTTGACTTTGACAAGACAACAATAGGGCCATATATTATATTATCCCCCTGAGCCCCCAGGACATAGGATTAAGTCATTAACCCTTATAACCAGTTGGTTTAGCTCAACTACCCAAAGGCTTGATATTTCTTCGGGGTAAAGAAAAAGGTACGAATCCCCTCACACACATGACTTAGATTTAACCTTAATAAAAAAATTGTGATTTTTATCCGTAATTCTAGAAATTAACCTCGAGCCCCACTGTAACTCTTAACTTTTGGCCCCACGGACAACAAATCGTGGTACCACCTCGGGTTGAAGGAGTTAAAAAACATTCACAGGTTGTCATTACACAAGTGATTATACAACAATTAGCTAAAGGGGTGGATTTATAACAAGGTAATACTTTCATCCTATATCTACTACTCCCTCCTTCCCATATAATGTGACTAACAATAGTTGGGAATCTTATATAATATATGTCTAGTTAAAGAACACATTTTGTAATTTATATTGAAAATTATATATTCAATAAATTTTTAAGATATATCTTTATTTATAAAGGGTATATTAGTAATCGAATTTAATAAATGAATTTTAATATGGGTAAAAGCAAAGTGGACACATATATTATGGGATGGAGGGAGGTAGTAATAAATCTTAGCTTAATTAAGATTATAAAAATTACATGGGTAAATGGATATAAGCTTAAATACATGATTTGAAATAGGACCATCAAGAATTTTCCTATTAATACACATTCTTCATATATGGCAATGATAGCCACTCTCTACTTTAGTTACAGTTTACAAAAAGGATAAAAAATTCAACCTACCCTGTTTTCTTGTATTGGCCTTCTATTAGTTATGAAATTAGTAACTTTAATGAAAATTTGATATGCTGTTACATTTTTTCAAACAATAGGGACAAATTCATAATTATATCTTATAATATACAAGGAGTATAAAATGCTACAACCCGTATACTAAAATAGCTGGACATCAAACAGGATAAGAGGCAGATTAAGATGGGCCAAGGGGATGCATAATTCAATAAATAAAAAAAGTAAAAATAACGGTATAGATAGTAATCATAGTATGCAAGAATGTTCAACCAAGAAAAGTTGATAACAGAGATTAACCATGTAATTATATCGTATATTGGGATTCTTCAGAGAGATTAGAAAAGTGTTACCTTAGAAAACTGAGAGAGACGGTAGTGTTTGTAAAATTCAGTTGCTTAGAAGCCTTGTGTGTTTATGGAGGAGTTGATATTTTTAGTTGTTGACACTGTAGAGTGTTACGTGGGCTGGTGTTGTTGGAGTTGAACGAAGAGAAACGTGTGCAACAATGTTCTATGCCACGTTATCATGACCATCATTACATATTTACGTGGCATTTGACCATAATATCATAACAAATATCTTATGATCATATCATTCTACAAAATACTGTTAAAGATGGTTTTTTTTTGTTTTACAAGCTCAATAAACCCCTCAATCTTGTCCATTATTTTGTAAAAGACACAGTCTTTAAAACCTTTCTAAGATATCTTGAGTTTGCTCCCAAAACTTAAAATTTGAGTTATGTGAAGCTTTCCATAATTCAAACTGTTCTTTTTTTGAGTAAAAAAGAAAAGAATAAAATGTATGGTATCTTTTATAGACAAAATGAATAAAATGTATGGTGCCTTTTATAGGCAAAAAATGATGGTTGATTTACCGCCTAAAAGGATAACCAAGTCTTTGGTCAATTGAGTTAACCCCAGTTGAAGATACTTGTTATCTTGGGTTGGATAAATTTTAAAATTAACAAAAATTTACTTCCTTTATTTATAAGTAGGGCGGTAAACGAACCGAGTCGAGTCAAATACTAAATGTGCAAGCTTGTTTGATGAGATTTACGAGTCGAGTGAGCTCAAATATTAATGGGTCGAGCCGAGTTTCTAAAACTTGTTTGCTAATATATCGAACGGGCTTTTTCAAGCCGAGCTCAAGTTATTAACGAATAATTTGTTTGTATAGGTTTAGTATTATATCGATTGATAACTAAAACATTAATTTACAAATCATAAATATTAACGAGTTAACGGACGAGCTCGAACGAACTTGTTTTTTAAACGAAAGAACTTTTTTCCAAACCGAGCTCGAACTGCTCGCGAGCGGCTTTGTTCGTTTACACCCCTATTTATAAGAGTAATTTTACGCCGAATTTTAGGCACCCGTTATTATATATCTCATGATTTTGACTTAGGATAAAGAGATTAATGGATGTTTGGTTGTGTCGACCAATAATTACTTAGTTAAATGGGTGAAAGTGAAAACGAGGTTTAAACTCAATAACTGGGTGCTTTGAACAAACTCGGGCATAGCGGGTATTTGACGCCTATTACCGGACTCATAAGGTACATTTCTAAGCGGTTTTGTCGTGCCAACAGAATTGGGGGTATAACTCACTAGAATTATATGTGCTAGTGAAGGGCAGTATGAACTCTTAGAGACAGTCAAATAGGCTTATATGGGGGTGCGAATATCCTTTAAGGAACAAAAGTTTCATATCTTTCGCGAAACAAATAAGTTTATTGATTGTCTAGCTAAGAGAGGAAACTGTTAGCTAGTCTGATGCAAACATAGACACACACACCCTCAACGGCTCTTGAAGACTGGTCACAAAATATAGGAGTGGTTGGATCACATCGAGAGTAGTTGTGAGCACCCTAAGAGCAATATAGTAGGTTAATCGACTGGTATTTCGAACTCATATATATGCAAAAAATATTTGTTTTAATTTTATTGGATAACACAATATTCCTTGTCGGTTATTTTTTTGTTCGAGGAATATGCAATATTGATTATAAAGTTACATGCAACACGAAGTCGTATGGTGTACCTATGCTAGTTTTTAATTTAATATATTAAAATAACAAATTTTTGAAAAAGTGTTAGAAAATGAGAAAAGCTTGTGCTATAATCATTGATCCCAACAACATAAATGAAAAAGAAATGTTTGAGCACCACAATTGAGAGCGTTATGAGAATTTCAGTTATTTTTCATGTGGGATTATAGAGTGAATTGTAATATAAATTATTATCATTAGATGTAACAATTATGTGAGGTTACAATAGGGCATATAGCCTATTTACATATTCTAGATTTACCAAGCCTTAACCATAGCCTAAACATTATGTTTGAAAATCCCTTTTATAATCCCAGACATGTGGTAGAATTACATTAATAGAGAGGTAACAGGTAAGGTGGCATACGAAACATCATACCTGTATTGACGACCAACCTATATCTTTATCTTTTTTACTTTATTGCATATAAATCCTTTTACATAGTAAATTTAACTGTTTTTTGAGCTTATTTGATGTCGTTGGCATGATTTCATATTAATAGTGTCGATTAGCCTATAGAGTAAATTTTGATTGATGTGTTGGTGACAAAATATTTCATCTTGAGCATGCTTGTTCTTACAAGAAATATCGAGATTGGTATAACCCTTGCAAGTTTAAGTAAGCATGAAGAAGATGGGAAATCAGGATCATCGTATCTCCAAAGAGCTGAAGTACGGAGTGAATAAGATGACTAGCTAGAGAAGAAGAAAAAAGAGAAGAATCGTGGACCTTTGAAGAGTCAAAACAGCGGACACCCTAAATATATTGGAGAAAGAAACTGAGAAGAGTTAAAGACATGACCTTCAAAAATTGAGAAGGTTGGAGTGTCGAAAGACGTTCAAGATTGAAGGCACATAAGTGAAAAGAATTTGTACCTCCAAAAAGATTAAGAAGACAAAATATCAAAAGCCATTCGAGAATGAAGGCTGGGAAAAGTCAAGGAGCAGGCCTCTAAAGTGAAAAAAGATGGATAGCCTTAGAGCATCATATGGGAGCCAAGGAAGTCGAAGACTGGGCAACCGAAGAAGAAGTATCGTAAACCTGATTCTCTTACTCGTCAGATTTAAATACTCGGATCCAAGGGGATATACTATGAAGATAAAGGCAGGTATCTGAGAAGAAGAAAATTACGACCCAAAAGGCTAAAGAATTTCGTTAGAGTACTATTTGTCTAGAGTTGTTAGAGCCACGTCATCGGTCTTTCGACTAGGAGATTCTAAATGTCCAAAAAAATATTTTTAGCCAACCGAGAGTTGACACGTGGACAAATCCATTAGGAAGAGTTTGCATATAAATTGAGGTATGTAGGACTTTCAGAAGTGGATATTCTCTATACCAAATTTAAAAGGTTCTCAAAGCTATCTTTCAATAAAGTCCCAAAGCAATCCGTACTTTGTAACTTATTTTGCTTGTATTTTTAGCCTTACTTTTTTTATCAACATAGGTAGATTAAGCTTAATCATAAAACCTAGGTTTTGCTCTTGGTCTAGTGAGAAAGTGTGATATTCCATAGTCTAGACAAGTGTGTTTAAGAGCGTTTATGGTTTAGACAGCTTGAAAGCTTCACACAGTGTGGAATGGTAGATCGTGAATGGAGATTGTTCACTCATGTTTGTTAACGATATACAAGTGGAAGGTTTCACGGGCTTGTGAAGTGGTATATCGTGAGTGGAGATGTCTATATGGTTTACTATTATTGGTGATAGCTTTAGGGATTTCCTTTTAATGTGATTTAATTCTGAGGGTGCATAGATTTTAGATGCTAAACTATGCATACGGGAGTCAAATCACTCTAAAATTGTTGGTTTGTCTTCTCTACCTCAACTCTTTACTTTTGTGCATTTCATATGTTTGATTTATATCCTCTATAATTGAGTTTATCTTATAGGTTTAGATTTTCGCATGCTTAGTATTTGTTGTATTGTTTTCTTTGTGGCTAATGATTGTTCATTGAGTATATACACTAAGAGTCTGATTAATTATTCCATTCTTGTATTCTTTTGGTCATTCTATCTAAAATTCTTAAAGTTTGGATTTTTATATAAAATCAAAGAAACCAATTTATGTTAAAAAATTTATTCCCTATTATTACTATCCAAATCCCATTTTTATATGACTATATATTGGATTTATGTCATGATCTTTAGTGTTAGTTACCCATCGTATGGTATGTTTGATAATTGATGTGTTAAATATTTTGGCACAGTTTTATACTTAGTGATTTAGTGATTCATATTTTTATAACTTTTTTTATAATTTTTGTTTTTAGGGTATTTTAATATTTATTATAATCTTTTTAAAAATAGACTTAGCCACATATATCTTATCAGCGATAAAATTAATTTTCAAAAGATATGGGTCAATCACCCTATAAAAAATTATTCTAAAAAATATCAAGTTATTTTGGGAAAACGGTATAAAATAAGAGTTAATACGCAATAAACTCTTGCAACCCTGTGTATAATCCCGTATAAGGCATGGTTTTTTTTACCCTCTTTAAGAGACTTTGGATTTTCTTTCAGTTGACGTCAACAAATTTAAACTGATACATAAAGAGATTGTACAAAAATATCATAAAATGAGTCATTAATATCATAGAGATGTAAGTAATAAGTAGAAAAGAGAAACAATCTGATTGGTGTTTTAAACCTTTACATAGGAGTTGATATAAAGGTGATGCATATGGCTATAAACGAACCAAGCCGCTCGCGAGCCGCTCGAGCTCGGCTCGGTAAAAAGCTCGTTCGAACTCGTTCGTTTATATAAACGGGATAAAAAAGTTCGTTCGAACTCGTTCGTTCGAGCTCGTTCATCACCCCGTTTAAAATTTATAATCTGTAAATTAATGGTTTAGTTATCAATAAATATATTGTTAAAACTATAAAAAAATAATTATTCGTTAATAACTCGAGATCGGCTCGAAAAAAGCTCGTTCAATATGTTATCAAGCCTAAAAATTTGAGCTCGGGTCGACTCGTTAAAATTTGAGCTCGGCTCGACTCGTAAATTTTATCAAACAAGCTTGCACATCTAATATTCGGCTCGACTCGGTTCGTTTACAGCCCTAGTGATGCATTTCGTAGCTAACATGAAAAGATTATTGGATATTAATGAGTTTTTTTTAAGTTTAGCATCTTTTTTATAAATAATTGGCAATTTGGCATAAAAAGAAAAATAATTTCAGATTTGGCACAAGGGCTGTATCTTGAACACAGCCCTTAGGCAAAATTGTATTTCTATTAAGGGCGGTGGTTGAATGACCGCCCTTACAATTTTGCTTAAGGGCTGTGTTCAAGATACAGCCCTTGTGCCAAATCTGAAATTATTTTCTTTTTTATGCCAAATTGCTAATTATTTATAAAAAAAAGTGTTAAGATTAAAAAAAACTCGATATTAATCCATAAATAATGGACCACTTTCATAATTCACTCCATTTTTCTTTTGGTCGGCCCTAAGAGAATATTTGGTATAACAAGCCCAGAAGTTACGCCTATCGTTGGCCTTGTCCAAAATTACTAAACGTGAGATCGCACGAAATAAAACTCCCATTCTCAACTCTCATAACCACCTAATCAATTCTAAATTCAAAAAACACCAATTTTTTTACTGAAAATAATAATTCAAACTCGCTAATTCGTCGGAAACCTACCTGCGCCAACAATGTCTCCGTCTGCCGCGGCGGCAGACCCTCAAACTCCGATCAGTTCTCAAAACCCTAACCCAAATTTCCACTACAATCACTCCCAAAACTGCGATTCAATTTTATCAAATGGATTCACGTTCAACTCCAATTGCTCATTTTCCTCAAAAATGGGGACTGAGAAGGTTAAAGCTGTTGGGCGAAAGCCGAGGCTAGTGAAGATGAGGAAGAAATTCGGTGGTACTGAAACTGTAACTGGAACCACGCATCAATCTAACACAACAAATCCCCTTCTGTTTTCCGAGAATTTGAATCGGGTTAGTGAAGCTAATTTTGCTAATATTGGTGATAATATTATGAGTGGAGATAGTAAAGTAAGTGAAAATATGAAATTCAATAAATTTAATAGTGATGCTGCGTTTGTATTTGGAAAAATTGGAAAAACTACAAGTGATTTTAAGAACTTTAATAACGTGGAATTTGAATTTGGAACTAGTGAGTGTAGTATGAAGCCGAATATAAATGTTGAAAATGTAGATTGTGTATTTGGTACAAACAATGGTATCTCAAAGTTGGATTCTTATGTGTCTAAATCTAATAAGAATTTCTCAAATTCTGAGTTTAATACTAAAAATGGTGGGTTTGTTTCTGAAGATAGTATAAAGGGTACCTCAAAGTTAAATACAGATGTCAAAAATGGTGGTTTTGTGTTTGGAGCCAATACTAGTAGCTCAAGTGACTTTGTGTTTGGAGATAATAATGTTAGTGCAAAGTTGGATTCAAATGTTGAGAATAAGGGTTTTGTGTTTGGAGCTAATAATTCAAATTTGCAAAATGGAGGATTTGTGTTTAATGGGAATAACAAAGATAAAGGAGATTTTGTATTTAGTGCTCAAACAAAAAGTGATTCGAAAAACAGTTTTGAATTTTCATTCGGATCAAAAGACTGTAATTTGGGTATAAATTCAAAAGTTAATGGAAAAATGAAACACCATGAAACTAATGAGAATAAGAAAAACATTGATGTGAATTTTGTATTTGGTGAGAATAATGGGTCTAATGCTGTTAAAGCTACTGATAAGAATCACTCAAGCTTTAAGGTAGAGAATATTGAACCTAGTAAAAAAGCCACAGAATCAAAAACCTCAAGTTTTGAGATGTTTAATAATACTTTTTTCGAATTTCGAACCACCAAAGAGAAGTTAAGCTCCGAAAATACAGAATCTACAGTAAAATTAGATAAAGAAACTACACAAAACTTCCCTGTTTTTCAACTCTCAGATGAAATGAAAAGATGTAATATCAATGAATCAGATAATATTAAAGCTTCGTTTCGAAATATTGATACTAATTTTGTTTTCGGAACTAGTCAAAAAAATTCCGTTTTATCACCTGGAAAAGATGGTATAAAACTTCGAGACAAAAGATTGGGAAAATCGAGAAGGCAAATCCGGGCCCACAATCAAATCTCGAAAACAAACAACGATGAATCTACTGAATGTTGTTCACCTATGGATTTTTCACCTTATCAAACTATTGAAACAAAAGATACTATAGCTCAACAAGTTTCTGAAGAATCTTACTCCACTTATCCTGAAAATAATTACGAAAGTAATTTTAATTCTGAGAAAAACGGTAACTTTTCCGGGCCCACCTCAACTCAAGAAGGCTTGTCATATATGAAGCGTCGAAACAGTAAAAAGTATAAACCAAAAGATCGTATTAACTCTCACCAAAACGCTGCTTTTACTTCTTCCTCAGTTCATACAGAAAGAGCAAATGATGAGTCATCATGCGAAAATTGGCGCATCAGGTGCTTCATTAATTTAAATTATTAAATTCCGATCTTGCCCCTCAAACCTTAAACTTTGAATATCATGAATTTGTTATTAAAAGTGTCTTCTTATTATCAGGGGAAACCAAGCTTATAAAGCTGGAAATTTATCAAAAGCAGAGGAGTTTTATACAAAGGGAATTTATTCTTCATCAGATACGAATGTTTCGGAAATTTGCAATCAGACCCTTCTATTATGCTATAGTAACCGAGCTGCTACACGAATGTCTTTAGGAAGGATCCGTGAAGCTTTGGATGATTGTAAAATTGCGGCTGATCTGGACCCTTCATTTCTCAAGGCTAAACTTAGAGCTGGAAAGTATGTTTCTTTTCTTACTTTTTTTTTTTTTTTATTATCGATCTTATATAATAGCCTATGCATGTATTTTTTATAACAATCTTTTCCATTTTAGTTGTCATTTAGTACTAGGAGAAGTTGAAGAAGCTATTGTGTGCTACAATAGTTGTTTAGAACCAGTAGTTTATGTTTGCTTAGATAGAAGAATCACTATTGAAGCTGCTGATGGATTACAAAAAACACAGGTGAATGTACATTTTTAATTCCATAATTTAATTTTTTTATTTTATTTTTCCGAGTCTGAATCTGATACTTAATTTTTCATGAATATCAGAAAGTAGCTGAATATATGCGTGAATCTATTGAACTTCTACAAAAAGGGTCTTCTGATTCAGCAAAATGTGCGCTAAATATAATTACCGAGGCATTAAAAATATGTTGTTATTCAGAAAAACTTTTTAAAATGAAAGGAGAGACTCTTTTCATGGTATGTATTATATTTTATAATTTCTAATTTATATTAAAATTTACTTAACAAATGTTGTGAAATGTTACATGTAACAGTTATGTATGTATGAGAAGGTGATTCAAGTATGTGAAGAAACACTTCATATAGCTAAAAAGAACTTTATACCAAATGACAATAATACCCATACCCAAGACTCTTCTTTAAGAATGTGGAGATGGAGCCTAATTTCCAAATCGAATTATCATTTGGGTAAACTCGAATTAGCTCTTGAATACATTGAAAAGCAAGAACAGCTTTTATCTACTATAATTGAGTAAGCCTCGAAATGTAACCCCTCTTTTCTACTTTTTTATCTTTCAAGTGTTAATTCAAACAACATGATTTTAGGTCTCAAAGTGTGTCTCAAGAATCATCAATCTCTTACTCTGTTACTATACGAGAACTTTTATTGCATAAGGTATGCAAAAAACATGTGTTATATAATATGGTGAAACCATGAAAGTGTGTTTTCATTTTTGCATTTTGGTCCCTAACAGAAAGCAGGAAATGAAGCATTTAAATCTGGAAATCATAGCGAAGCAATAGAGCATTATAGTGCAGCAATTTCGAAAAGTATAGAGTCTCGACCTTTTACAGCAATTTGTTTTTGTAATAGAGCTGCTGCATATCAAGCTATGGGTCAAATTATTGATGCTATTTCAGATTGTAGTTTAGCTATAGCTTTAGATGGAAACTATATCAAGGTTTGTTTTTTATTTTTCGCTTTTTTTTCCACGATTTTTGATGTATTAAGTTGTGTTTTTATGTTACTTTTAGGCTGTATCGAGAAGAGCAACTTTACATGAAATGATACGAGATTATGAACAAGCAGCTCATGATGTTCAAACAGTTGTATCGATTCTTGAAAATCAATCACAAGAGGAGCGTTTGAATTCGAATCGATCAAGTGGAAGTGGGAATAATGAGTATCAAAGAGCGATTAATCGATTATCGAGTCTCCAAAAGAAAGTTAAAAAAGGATCTGTTTCCTTAGATCTTTACCAAATTTTGTAAGTTTTTTCTTACTAGTTTTAAATCTACTAACACTATGTTATTATATGATTTTATAATTTTATGATTTTCGATTTTTTCTCAGGGGTGTTAAAGCTACGGATACAGAAGGTGATATAAAGAAGGCGTATAGAAAGGCAGCTTTAAAGCATCATCCAGATAAGGTAAAGTAATGAAGTTAGTTGTGACATTTTATCGAATATTTGGTGATGTGTTGTACTAATGGTTGTTACATACAGGCTGCTCAATTATTGGGAAGAAATGAAGTTGGAGATGATGGAAAAATATGGAAGGAAATAGTTGAAAAAGTTAATAAAGATGCTGATAAATTGTTTAAAATGATTGGTGAAGCTTATAGTGTGTTATCAGATTCTGAGAAGAGATTAAAATATAATGATGAAGAAGAAATGAGAAATATTATAAGGACTCAGAATAATAATAATAATAATAATAATAGATCTTCTCCTTTTGGAAGAGGTGGTGGTGGAAATAGGCGGTATTGGCAAGAGGATTCATGGAGAGGATATAGTACTAGTTCATATTCTCGGTGGTAGATACATAAAGGACTAATTGTGCAAATTTGAAAGTGAAAAGTGTTGTGGTGGTGGTACCATTTATTGTTCTCTTGTATGGTCATTTTCTTTTTAGTTTTATTATTAACAGATTGTGATTGTTTATTTCTGTTTATGTAGGAGTGTCTCAGTTTTGGTGATATAGTGAAGATATTCTTTTCTCCATATTGGGAGGTTTAGAGAGTGTATTGCTTGATATTTTACATGATTATTGTACAGAAATTTATTTTTGTTATATTGTATGAATCTCATTATTGTATTGTATAACAAATTGGGGATAGGTAGTGTCAAGCATGGTGTATTGGTATGTGTGTTTTTGTGTTTGTACTGGTCATTTGTCTGTGTAATGCTCATATATGAATGATTCATTAATGTTTGCAACGTGTATGTATATATTATGCAGAACATGAGTTTGTTTGATTAAAAAAAATGCTGAGTATGGCCCTTGATATGATTTGACCACTTATGATCTATATAATGTGTGATATTTGGGTGATACTAGCATTAATCTTTAGTAGTTAAAATAGATAATGTCTTTTTTAGATACTTGTACAATTTTTGTTTTTCTTAACAAGTTTTCCTAAAATTAATGTTTGTTCGGGTTATTTATCATCAAGATCTAAAAGTTCTGACACAAAAAAAAAAAAAAACAAGATTGAAAAGTTGTTCTTGGTGAGTTTTTAACTTTTTACTTTGCACTTAACGTTTACTTGTGTTTTGAGCAAATTTGCAAATTGGATTCCACCTTTAATGTCCTTTCCACATTGACAAATAAACTCAACGTTCCTTTTTTTTCTAATTTCTTATTTTTATAAAAAAAGAAAAGAAATGGCAAAGAGCCTTTGAAGGACCCTCATCGATCTTTTTTTCCTTTATGTTTTGTTCGGCCTCTAACATGGTCTATTTTTTATCAAAATGTGCATCTCGGATCATATTCTTTATCTTTTGTTTTTCGACAGTAATTATTTGTTAATTATTGGATAAAGTGTTCAAAATGTGTATCTCAAATCATATATTTTTTCAGACATATCTATTTGTTAATTATTGGATAGAATTAGCACGTCTAGGATTTTTTATTAGAGAGTATTTGGGAATTGGGATGCACATTTTGACTAGTCTTATATGACTATTTTACCCATAAGATATTTTTGTTTCTTCTCTAACTCCAGTTACTCCACCCCACCCGGTACTCTTTTTTTCCTTGTTTTTTTTGTTCCGAGTCTCGTCTGCTCTATAATTGAGCATTATATGCATATTTACTAAGAGAACTAATTTGTGTAAGTTACTCAAATTCCTTTATTTTTTTTTCAAAACTTAAGCAAATAACCTGACAACAAAATGGCAAATTATGTTTCATGAAACTCACAACAAATCATTAAAATGACAAGGAAATAATATTACTCTAATGGTGCATCCATAATAATAAAGTGTGATAAGCACATGATCCAAAACAACACATTGCAAAAGTGTATCGTGATCTCAAATAATAAAAATTACAACGTTTAATGAAAAAAAATACAAATGTGGCAAAGCAAACAGCTTAAAGCTTCGAATATTAAGCAATGAGAAAAGGTAAAACAGTCAACATGAAATTCTCGTAATTGAAAGTTGCATTTCCCGTGTAAGCAGTGTCCTTCTCCTTGAATTTCTCAGTTAGTCCCTGCAATTATACAAAATTATAATTTCCAATCAGAAAATTTATCTCGTTTATCCGTTACTACTCTAAACAACATATAGAGCTTCATATTAATCATACCTTAACTGTGAGGCAGCACCTAAATTAAGGGCAAAAGAAAAACAAAGAAACAAATTAATAATTGCCCGAGATTCAATTAATAAATAATTAAATAATTGAAAGGAAGGGGAGGGGTATTAAGGGTAGACTTACTCAATGAAATTATCATATTCAACAGCTTTGTTCTTTCCTCCAGTTTTATCAAACTTGGAAACTAAAAGGTCTAAAACTACGGGTGATACAGAAAAACCCTGGCTAAGTAAAGCCTCCCTTAATTCTGAAGCATCAATTTTTCCACTTCTGTCCCTATCGAAACGCTCAAAAGTTTGCTACACAAAAATTGCATTTAATAAGACCACGTGTAACAAAGATATTTTGTAATTCACAAGTGATTTGAAGGACCACTTTTAACTTACCCTCCATGTCTGAAGACTGTAAAAAACTGAAGTAAATTCCTTTGGACCTGTTTTTGAGATGAGAAGAGAAAATTAACATCAAAGAAAATGGATCTACTCATAGAGCCGTTTAATTTGTACATCGTGTATCACAAGTTGTACTAAATCCGTAAAGGGTATCTGAATTTATAATCTTTATGCTAAAGGAAGATTAAAGATTTTGGTTTATAAGAAGCTTACCAATCTTTCTAGTGTTGGAATTGGTGAAGAGATACATAAGAAGGTGAACAGTTCTCAAGCTAAAGCTTTGATTATATGATGAAAGAGCACGTTGAAGCTCGTGATCATCGATGAATCCACTTCCATCTGAGTCAGCAATTTGAAAGCAAGCGACCACGTTAGGGTCTGTACCTGGTGGGAAAGCAGAAGGAACTAGTGATCCGAATGGGCTAGCTGAGTAGCCTCCACCTCCACCTCCACCGCCGTAAGGAGACGATGGTGCGTATGGTGATGATGGTTGTTGGTGGGGAGCGCCGTAGGAGTGGTTGTCTTTGTGGGGTTTATTTGGGTCACCGTACGGTGGTGCTGATGGGGATGAGGAAACTGGTGCGTATGGAGAGGAGGATTGTGGTGGTGCTCCGTATGGAGAAGCGGATTGTGGACCAGATGGTGGTGGTGCACCGTATGGGGTAGCGGATTGTGGGCCAGGTGGTGGTGGTGCTCCGTACGGGGTAGCGGATTGTGGACCAGGTGGTGGTGGTGCACCGTAAGAGTAAGGTGGCTGAGATGAGGATTGTGGACCAGGTGGTGGTGGGTTTCCGTATGGGGAAGATGAGGATTGTGGACCGGGTGGTGGTGGTTGGCCGTAACCGCCGTAGCCGGGGGTGTACTGTGGGTATCCTGACATTTTTTCTTTGACAGAAGCTTTTCTTTGTGCTTGCGTATTAACACGACTATAGATACACTTCTCTCTATATAAATATTCGATATTGATAAGGATTTGGTTTGTGAACGCGTTCTCCCAATAATGTTGACACTGTAAATAGTAGTATTTCTTTCCTTTTTTTTTTTTTTTTGGTCAAACGAACAAAGAGAGAGTAAGAGTTCGAAGTTTATCCTATGCCAAGCCTCCGAAAGTCCCGTACCAGAGAGCCGAAGGGGGCACTCTCCACAAACCGTTGTCTAGCAATACGCGCGGCTTTATCAGCCCATCCGTTTTGATTACGGGAAACATGCCGAAAGGACAGTCGCCCGTGCTGTTCTGCGATCTGCTTCACCAGCTGAAGCGATGGTCTGATTTTCCACCAGACTGCTGACAACTTGGAGATACCTTGAATGATTTCAAGGTTGTCTGAGCAGATAGTAGTTGTAAGAGATGCGTCTCTACATGCCATCTTTGTAGTCTCGATAACTGCCATCATTTCTGCTTCCAATGGTGAATCCGTCCAAATCGGTACCGAGAATACTTGTCTTGACCCTGTGTTAATGTTCCGACGTACAATACCAATTCCTCTTTGCATTGTCTTGTCCTTAAATGATGCGTCACAAGTGTAAATGATCTGTGTATCATGTGGGATGTCTGGTTGAGTAGTTTGCTGTGGATGAGGGTTCGTGGTGTTGGTGTAGTGCCCGTATTTGTTGTCCATTCCTGTCCAAAAAGGTCAGACATTGAAACATGTGTAAGATACAAGACCGTATGAAAATTAGGTGACCCTGTATCATAAAGACATTTGGTCTTTTGTTTCCATATGTTCCATAAAATAAGATAGATATAAGCTGTAATAATGGTAGTGTCCCAGGGCCATCGGGAGTTCTTTCCAGTGATTGTAAGTATCCAAGTACCAATATTCAAGTTATCATCCTCCGGTATACGTATTTGCATTGCGGATCCTGCCCAGACCTGTTTACAAAAATGACATGAAAGTAGTAGATGAGTACAAGTCTCTGGTTTCCCACACCAAGGACAAAGGTCGTCTTCCACACATTTCCTATTGTATAGATTATGTTTAGTAGGTAAAATATCCCAGCACACTTTCCATATGAAATGTCGAACTTTTGATGGCACGTTTGATTTCCAAACTAAATTCCATAGGGTAGATGAGTATATTTCGGCTTGGGCAGAAGTTTGCGGTGTAGTTTGGAGGAATTCCTTTGTAAGAGTAGCATATCCAGATTTAGTTGAATAGGCTCCGGTTTTTGTGTGTGGCCAAATTAGTGTGTCCTAGTGACTCTTGTGATAATAGTGGTAGGCGAGAGATTTCTTCTTTGACCGGGTCTGGGATATGTGCGTCTATCATTTCTAAATTCCATGTTCCCTCTGCTGTGTGTATTAATTGGTCGACCCTGTCAATATATGTTACAACCGGCTTATCTTTAATGAGGCCAGATAGAAGCCATTTGTCCTCCCAAATGCGTGTTGATTTTCCGTTTCCAATTTGCATGAGCCCTTGAGAGTGTATGAGGTCCCTACCTTCCAAAAGGCTAGCCCAAGACCAGGATCTACTTTGCTTGAGTTTAACCTGCATAAAATCTTGATGAGGGAAATAGATACCTTTAAGTAGTCTGAAGACCAATGAATTTGGGGCATGATAGATTCTCCAAACCTGTTGTGCTAGTAAAGCTGTATTAGCTCTTTTGATATCCCTGAAACCGAGTCCACCCATTAACTTATGAAGCGTTAATTTATCCCATTGTTTCCAGTGAATACGTTTACGTTCAATTGAGTTCCACCAGAAGCGTGCAATGATTGAGGTAAGTTTTTTGCAAAATCCCATTGGAAATGAGAAAATTGTCATAGCATACGAAGGTATAGCTTGTAAGATGGCCTTAATCAAAACCTCTTTGCCTTCTTCGGACAGTAATTTAGCTATCCAGCCTTGAGCTTTATTGAAAATTTTGTCTGAAATCCACTGTAAAGTTTCGATCTTTGATCGTTTATAACAGAGGGGAATACCAAGATACTTCCCTAAGTCTGCCTTCTCTTGAATCTGAAGCTTTTGCGTCACACTTGTCCTAATATCAGCTGGTGTTTGAGTGCTAAAAGAGATAGCCGATTTATGGAAGTTAACCTTTTGTCCCGAACCTTGACAGTAAGTTTGTATACACTCCTGAAATTCATCAATATCTGGACCATCGAGAGATAAGAAGAAAAGAGAGTCATCAGCAAAGAGAAGATGTGAAATCACCGGACAATTCCTTGTTATCTGTACCCCTCGAATTTTCCCTGTGGCAACCTTCATTTCAATGAGAGAGATTAAATATTATGTAAGTAAAGAGAAAAGAAGAGGTGATAAAGGATCTCCCTGTCTAATCCCTTTCCCAGGGAAGAAGAGTTGTTGTCGTTCTCCATTAATGTTAAGTTGTGATGATACGGTGGTGATGCAATTCCAAATCCATTGAACCCAAGTGTTAGCAAAACCAAGTTTGATAAGTAGTTCCCTCAAAAAATCCCACCTGACAAGATCAAAAGCTTTGGCCATGTCAAGTTTAATAGCCGCAATCAGTTTTTGTTTTTTCAGTTTCCTTTTCATGTAGAATGAGAGTTCTTGCGCTATTAGAATATTGTCTTGTATCACTCTTCCTTTAATGAAAGCAGTTTGTGTTGGGGAAGTAATTTGATCCATGATTTGCTGCAGTCTTGTAGATAAAATCTTTGAGATTATTTTGTAGATAAAGTTGATACACGATATGGGACGATAATCCCCAACACCAAGTTGAATGTCTCCTTTCCCAAAAAAAGGAAAAAGGAAAAAGGAAAAAGGAAAAAGAAAAAATTATTTGATGCCTTTATAATTATATCTTTCATGTTCTATCATCGGTTATCTTATTCAAAACCATAATCTAATGGTTTTAACCACGGTTATTTAATTCGGGTATTAATAGGTTCGGTTATCAGCGGTTTCGGTTTTTAACTGTAATCATCGCCCTCCCTAGTTGTGATCCCATCTAAAGTTTCAACCAAAAGAAAAAAAATCCCATCTAAAATTTACTTGTACAATCAATTTAAATAAAGATAAGCATTAATTTTATGTTACTAAGGAAAATACTAATACTTTTTTGTCATGAGCGGATTCTTGGGACGGGGAGGGGCGGGGATAAGAGGAAGAAAGTAGAAGTCAATTTTTACTAAATCGCTAAACGAGTCAACATAATGCATCGAGCCAGCCTTCGAATATGTTCCTCTTCTTACATAATCAATCACAAAAGTACTCCAGACTCATGTTATATATATATATATATATATATATATATATATATATATATATAGCTCAAAGTCTCTATTTTTGCAGGGGATGGGAATCTCCTAACTCACTGTGAGACTGATCCCAAGAGTTCACACTACACTTCACTAGTTGTTTCAATTTCATCGATTCTAGTTCATGCGTAGAGTTAGTGTTTTACTTATATTTAGGGTTGTAAACAAGTCGAGTACTATATGTGTAAACTTGTTTGTTTAACTTTACGATTCGAGCTGAGCCGAGCTCAAATTTAAACGAGTTGAGATTGAGATGTGCAAGCTTGGATGTTTAACTTATTAAATGAATTCGAATGAGCATTTTTCGGGTCGAGTTCGAGTAGTTCAGGAGTAGGTTGGTCCTTTTATGGGTGAGTAGGAAGCTCCATGAATGACTTGTATTAGATGGAGTATCTGCATGTGTGGTATGAAGTGTGATATTGATGAAGAAAAATGTCTAAAAAACAATGTCATAGTTAAAAAAATTAATTAGCACACGCATTAGTCTCGTGAAATTATATAAAATATCCATTCTTCTGCAGGATATCAACACAATCTCCTAACTCCATGATCCCCAGGTTTCACACCATCTTTCATTAGTGATTGCAATTCAACGAACATAATTCATGCACATAATTAGTGTTTTACTTACATTTAGGGTTATAAGCGAGTCGAGTACTAGATGTGCAAACAATTTGATACGATCTGAACTCAAATTTAAATGAGTCAAGACTAAGATGTTCAAACTTATTTATTTAACTTACCCTGAACGGATTTGAACAAGCATTTTTCTAGCCGAGCTCTAATAGTTCACAAGTAGTTTGGTTAGAGTTAGTAATTTAATTATCTTTTGGGTTATAAGCGAATCGAGGAGTACATGCGCAAACTTGTTTGTTTAACTTCCCAATTATTTATCTCGGTCTTTTCTAAATTTTATTATATATAGTATTTGGAAAAGACCCTCAAAAAATTACAAATATAGTTAGAATTTTTTTTCTACATTTATTAATCAAAACGTCAAATTAAGATATTTAATTGAACATGTAAATTAAATCCAATTTGTTTGACGAGTCATACAAATTTGTATTAGATCGATTTTGGTTAAATGAATTAAAGAGAAATCAATACTAAAATCGATAATAATTATTTTTTATATATTTAATAAAAAAACTGTAAATTGGATCCTGATGAGTAAGATTATGCAAAGGCGGAGCCACGTCACCTCTAAGGGTGCCTGTCATGGCAGTCCTTTACTTAAAAAAAAAACTCCTTTACAAGAAAAAAATTATAATCATTTTATTTCTTAAATTATTATTTTTTAAATTATCTGGCCCCCTCTGAATTTTCAGAATCTCAATTAGTTGGGATTAGCTCACTGGTCGGGGTTTTAGTCATCCAATCTAATAGTGTAAGTTCGAACCGAATCAATGATTCAGAGTTCAAAGTGGCTCTTCTATATAACAAAAAAAATCTTTATTTGACCTCTTAACTTTTAAATTTAATTTTATTAATTTTATAATTATTTTATTTATATAAAATATTTTATTTTTTTAATAAACTAAATATTATTTGTATTATATAAAGGATAATTAATTGAAAAAAATATATCAAAATTTATAATACAATATTTATATAATATAAAAATATATAGTATAGTTTTATATAATATAAAAATTTATTTTATATTTTTTATAGAAATACATGGACCTATGGTGTAAATACTAAAAACATGGACCTTAGTACTTTCTACCGGAAAATCTTGTCTCCATCCCCTGTATATCATTACTTGATAAAACATGCTATCCTAACCAATACATAAGTGTGAATGATCTAATTAATCGAGAATATTGCACATAATATATAGCGTGTTGGGTGTTTTATGGCGTTATCAAAAAAAGTAATAGTATTCCAACCAAAAAACAAAAAAGTAAGTTTTTATGGGAAGTGAATTATTCGAAAGTCAAACCATAGTTTGCCTATTCGTTGATAATGAAATAGAGAAAAGAATTCTCCTCTTTGTTCGGATATTAAAATTGACGTTTAAATCTCTGCCTACGCGTCTCACATGGCCAACGAAGAAGCCGCAGCCCGCAATCAAATTTCAAGTTGGCAATTGACTTTGTTCTATAAGTCAACGTTTACCGATGAGATGCAAAATGCCAAAACATAATTCAAATACTGATATATAGGGATGACATAAAATCATAACTATATATTATTTCATTTGTTAACAATTATATAATTTTATAATATTATTAAATTTTGTTTTTCTAAACAATTTTACGATGAGTAATGATATATGTCACCCTTTTTTATGACACCTTTTTATCACCTTTCTTTATATATGTTTTGATTTCCTTGAATAGAAGATAGAGAAAAATTAAATAGGATAGAGAAATCCATTCATTGGTACATGTAGGCATACACGTAGGAGGTGATAAAAGGGTGACAAATATCATTACTCAACGATTTCTAATTCCAATCAAACTTCAACTATATATGTATATTAAAACAAAATCATATACCTATAAAATAATTCCTAGTATATAAAAAAAGATATATTTCCGACAAGTCTTGGAGAGCTCTTCTTAAAATTCAAAGATAACACTCTCCTATTGTATTTTTACTAGAGACGAATCAGAATACAAAAATCTAATATTTTCATACCTCAGATACTCATGTATATCACATATAACCACCATTCTAAAAACTTTCTCAACTCTTCTTCTTTTGCCAAAAATATTATTCATGACCATATTTTTGCAGAAGAGCAGGCTGGTGGCTCAAGGCTGCAGCTTGGTGGTTCATGGTGTTTGGTGAGGTTGCACGAGGAGGTGGAGCAGTTTGAGCAGTGATGAAGGTTGATGGTGACGCTGGGTTTGAGATCGGTGGTTGAGCAAGGATACGAAGGTGATTGGCGTGGAGGATGTAGTGACACTAGGGTTTAAATGTGGTTGAGCAGTGGTAGAGGTTGGTGGTGACATCCATTTTTGATATATTTCTTTCAATAAATACAGAGAATATTTGCATTCACCCCTTAAGCAACTAGCCTAATCTATGTACCTAATTTATAAAGACATGCAGGCCAACAAATGAATTTGTGCCTTGGAATACCATATTCTTTCTAGACAAAACTAAACCACTGTACTTCCTTAACTTTACTCAAAGCTTCATAGGTATCATGAATGACAAAACTCTATTTTTTTTGAAGGAAGCCATCTAATTTCATCTTCCAAAATAGAATTAGGTTTTAAAGTACCAACAAATTGTGCAGTAAAATTCATTACAAAAAACCAACTTTAATTCACATAGTTGATACAAATTGTAACCAAACAATTCTCATAATATCCATGAGCATATATACTATTTCATGGATCAAATCCACCAAGCTACTTTGATCAGACCAATTGTCCTACCATAACCTTGTTTGCAAACCATTTCCTACAAGATGAATAATTAGATTCTTTGCTAATGGTCTTATTTTCAAAAAAAAAAAAAAAAAAATCTAACACTATAGAGCATTAGCCAAAAGTTTAGCACTCCAAATTTTACCACTAATCTACTAACCACTAGAGGCATACCTAATTATATCATAGGAAGACCCTTTTCCTTAGTAGTCAAAATCCCACACATTTCCTCTCTCTTATTTGCATTGACACCACTAAAAATATATGACTTTTTGTTAGAATAAATGATATACCAGACATCTTCGCAATTAAGTCAAGTACCCTCTTAACTTCTTGAGCACTATCAATTGTTTCTCTAAAGAATATCACTGAATCATCTAAAATATGCAAGATTATTTAATGTATAGCCTTGCACTTAAGATGATAAGTGACCAACTGCTTTTTTGATAGATTGAAACAATTTGTGAAGTAATCTCCATCTTTATCACAAAAAATATGTAGATAAAGGATCTACTGGTCTAACATCTCCTTTCTTTTGAAAAAATCATCCATAACAACCATCAATGACCAAATAAGTAAGGAGTAAAAAGACACATATTCATCTCTCGTTGACAAAAACTGAGGAAATCCCACAGTTGTCAAAAGTTTTGTCAAAAAAGCCCATGAAAAAGAATCATAGCATCTTGATATAATGATGGCTCTTTTATATCCCTTTACTACACTTTGACACTCAAGGATATTTTATATAATCCTTCCTCCTTCAACAAATCTTGATTGATTTTATTAAGATCAAATCACGCAAAAAGGGACCTTCATTTTGTTCGCTAACACTTTCCCAATGAGCTTGTACAAGAGTACATTACAACATGATTTTGCTTTGTAATCTTTCACACTTGAAGGATTAACTACCTCCGTAATTAAAGCCAGTGTTAGTTTTATTTAGTTGATTTAATAACTTGACATGCTTCAACGAGACTCTAATTGCTTCACAAACATCTTTTCCAATTAATATTCAATCAATATTATAAAAAGCTGGAGAGACTATTTGGACCAATGGTTTTTTTAATGTGCATACTCTTTAAGGCCAACCAAAACTCATTATCAGACACTATTCTACAAAAATCAAATTGAGTAGTTGGAGATAGAACTTCACCTACATCACATCTAGTTCCAAGTAAATTTTTGTAATAGTTAAGAATTTCTTTAGTCATATCCTCGTGATTTGAAACACATACTCCATCTTTTTTATAATTTCACCAATTATGTTAAAATAAATTCTATCTTTAACATTCTTATAAAAGAAGTCTGGGTTTTATCTCCTTCTTGAGTCTATAGGATCCTATTCAAAATAGCATCTTCAATATGTATGCTAAATTATAATTCATCCGAAATTTATTTTTTAACTCCTCAATCGCAACAAAATTGAAATCAATTGCAAATTGTCATTTTGCACTATAACAAGCTCAACTCTCAGTTTAAATCTTTACACTGAACTTGCGAAAGATCTCCTCACTGAAGTTTGTCAAAGCCTCTTTTAACATTCTTGAGCTTGGTAACTATCTAAAACATAAGAGTACTCTTTACTCCATACTTTTGCAACATCACAAAATAAATGATTCTTATTAAGGGCGGAAGCATGGGGGTCTTAGGGGGGGGGGGTCCATGCCCCCCTCCCCTTTGATTTTTCTAAAAAAAACTATCATTAGAAAAAATTATAAGTAATTGATCCCCAAAAAATTTAAAATATTAATTTGGTCCACCCTAACTTTTAAAATTTATTTTATTAGGTTATATATAATTTTATTTATATCATTTTTAATTTTTTTTACAACAAATATATGTTATTTTTTATAAAAAAAGGAACATATGGGATAATTAATTAAAAAAATTAATAACGGGACTTATATTTCAATCTTTAGATATTATAGGGACCTATAATGCAATTTTGCATAATATAAGGACGTGTTTTTTAATTTTTGCATAATATATTGACTTATAGTGCAAATTAAGGGAAAAAAACAATTCGCGAGCGTTGCCCTCGAACCCCCTTGGTCCCCTATGACTAAAACTCATGTCTCGGTCCCTGGTTCTTATACTTTAATAACATGAAAGTAAAAGATTTCCTAATTTTAGATGAATTCAGAGTGATATGTTGAGAATTATGGTATGAACAACCAAGTAGAGAAACTACAACACCTGAACAAGGAAAAGGTAAAATCTACTTTTCATTTCTGAAGGTTCAGTTTATTTAAGTCGACCTTCTCCACAACCTAGTTACTCCATGCGAAGATTTACCGACAAACTTATCTTCGGTTCGTTCCAATTTTTAAATACAATCACGGAACTTTATTGAGCTAAATGTCTAATTTTTTCCAATTAACTCTTTATTGCACAACCAGTACTTTATTAGAATCCAATGTACATCATTAAGACTTTTAACTAATCAATTGTTTCCATGCTTTAATTTTAGTCCATAATTTCCTCCCCCAATCTACAAGTTTATGATTATATATAAAAGCATTAGAAATGATGAACTCGTCACTTTTAGAATTAAGACAACATAATATTCCTTGATTAAAGTTTTCAACCGCACTAAGACTCTAACTGAATCATCATATAAATTATTGGAGACAACCTACAAAATTTGGAACTAGGAAACTATTAAACTATCTATCATCCTTTATTTCTGACTCCAAAAGATCAACAACTTGGATTTTTTTTATTCATAACACTTAGCACCTCCTTTTAGTGATTTGCTATATTCAAACCCTAATATTCTAACATAACAACTTCATGAAGAAATTATGTAAGGTGGCTTAGGTACCTTTGTACTACATCCAACTTCTTAATACCTATCCTCAACTAACTCAGCTACCTATTTATCAATATCTTCTCTTCCTTCTTCCAATACTTCACAACTACTTTGATTAGTAACAACAACTAATTGTGTATAAAAGCTAACTTTGTTGTCCATCCAACCATTAACTCTCACCATATTCCAAAATTCTTTTTCTTTGTTTAATTTTAGCCACTCCCTTCACTGTAATAATCTTGGGGAATCTAATCTTGTATATTTTTAGTACATTTTAACTTAAATTTACATTTTCCTTACAAATTTTGCAAAAAACTGACTTCCAAGCATACTCAATTGAAATTGTGTCTTTGTTACCTCTCCCATCCCATGATCTATTTCTACCACTTCAAATGAAGGTTTAACAACTTCAACCTCTACATACACCCAAGAAAATTGCAATCTAAATTTGGATTTTGTAAATAAATCCATTTGCAAAGAAGTGCCAAAATATGAGCTACCTAACTTATACGAAGCTCAATGGAATATTGTGTATGTTAGCCAAAATTGGAACTCTATTCAGCTGTAATTTATCAAAATGTATAGAAGGAGCCCACATGCTTAACCCCATGGCTATTTTATTCACATGCCATCCTTATTCTAAAACTTAAGTACGCGATTCTTCATTTTCAATTTATATAAAAACAACCCTGATCCAACAATAATTACATTTATCTTACCCAATTTACTATATTATTAATCAACAATGAACTTTATTTGATAGTATGGAGAAGATATCCTAATGAACTGGCCTATTAAACTATTATCCTAGTGAGTCTCACCCTCCATATACACATTTAATGGAGACCTAATTACTACTTCACCTTTTCTATAGATGGAGGATAGTATGATAACTTCAAACTACTCTTCAGTTGAGAACCAAATAGTGAAACACATCTTTATGGTCATCCGGATTGCTTCACATTTACTTTGCCAACCACTTATAGTCTCTCATTATAAGATGGAGAAAAATCTATATTTAGGCCATTACCTATGGTTTATAAATTTTTTTAGGTCAAACGTTTCAAAAGTACTATTTTAGGCCATTTCACTAATTTTGTGACATATTTCACAGATTTTAGAGATTATACCCAATGGGTCTTGAAGACCCCCCCCCCCCCCCCCCCCCACACACACACACTTAAGATCCAACCACACCTCACGTATAAACTCTTCTTACTAAAGACCACTAATAAGATTTAACACTAAACACCCATTTTCTTACTCCCTCCGTCCCAAAAATAATGTCCACTTACTAAATATGGTGTCCTAAAAATATTATCCACTTAGGATATCAAGACACTTTTTACCAACCCTTCCATTAACACCCTTATTAAAAAAATTATACTTCTAATGTATATTTAAAATATCGAAACAATTTATGAGGGGTAATTTTATAATGGTTTATGAATTTATTAGTTTTCTAAATCTTTGTAAAACTAAGTGGACATTATTTTTGGACGGAGGGAGTACTATTTATTATACACCTAAAATAACTTTTAACCACTATATATATTAAATCTCCCACCTCCACTTATTCTCTCTCTTTTTATCTTTTTTTGTAGCTCATTATATCCTCTACTTATTATCTCTCTCCTCTCCTCCGCTGCAAAAGTTTCACAACCTCCAATAATGATTTAAACAAAATAAAAACCTTCATTAATGTAGTTTTGTTTTGTGAAGTTTTCATGAACCAAAAAACATCTATTGACCTACATGAAATGAATATCCACCAGCTCGAGGTCAAACATATGGCTTCCTTCTCCGGCTAAGAAGAAGACCGCAACTCCTCTCCTCGCGGCGAAGAAGAAGTCCGCAACAGCTTTCCTCGTCCAGCGAAGAAGAATATCGCAATAGTCGTGGAAAAAAAAGCTTGAAGCTCGGCGAGTAAAAATGGTTCGTGAAGAAAATTCAAGAAAGCTCGAGAACTCAGCGTTTTTGTGTAGTACTCAATGAATTTTGTGTAAGATTTAGTTGATACTGAATGATTTTGCATAATACTAAGTGATATTACGTAATACTTGGCGATTTTGTGTTATACTCGCCGATACTCAATGCTTTGCACCAATACTCAATGATTTATGTTAATACTCAATAATTTTGTGTACACTTACTTTTTATATCAATTCTTAGTGATTTTTGCGTAATACTTAGTGAATTCTCTAAGTAGTGGTTTTTTTGTTGAGTACTCAGTGATTTTTTGGTGATTTCTCTAAGTAGTAATTTTGTAGATTTATTCTTTGCTTTGCGTAGTTTTTTACTGGTAAATTCTTGGAGTAGTAATATTTGTGATGAATTGATTGAGTAGTGTTTTTGCTAAGTTTTTTAAAATTATTGAGTATTATTTGAAATCGTTGAGTATTATTAAAAACCACTTAATATTAACACAAAATCGCTGAATATTAATGCAAAATTGTTGAGTATCATTGTGTATAACACAAAATCATTGAGTATTAATGCAAAACTGTTGAGTATCATTTAGTGTAACACAAAACCATTGAGTATTATGCAAAATAACCAAGTTTAATATAAATTCCCTATATATTAACATAAAATCACTGAGTATATCACAAAATCAATATGTATCAACATAAACTCACTGAGTATTACAAAAATTGCTTGAAAGGAATGCAAAAATGGAGCTCTGAATTCTTAAAAATGGAACTTGAAGGTGCTGGAAAAATGGAGCTCGAAATACTGCAAAAATGAAGTTTGAAATGTTTCAAAAAAGAGTTCAAAAATCTGCAAAAATGGCAGAGAGAGAGAGAGAGAGAGAGAGAGAGAGAGAGAGAGAGAGAGGGATCTGCAGAAATCGTTTGAAGAGAATATATAGAAAGAAAGAAAAAAATCTGAAGAAAAAAAATAGAATGAATTGAAATGGAGGGTTGATCCCTTATATATACTCTAGTGGTATTTTTGAGCCATAAGATTATAGTGGTCTCTCAGTAAAAAAGTGTAGAGCCAAAATCCTTATGAGCCATAATAGTAGTCTTCAAGACCAGGGACGGATCCAGGAGATAAAATTAGAGGGGGCTTGGTATATATGGGGTTCAAGGGCTATCACTCCCAATTTTTCTTTCAAGGTAAATATAAAAATATAAATTTATAATTACCCATGTCAAAATACACACATGGACATGCAACACTATTGTAATACTCGTCTGCTTAATGAATAGAACTTATAAGTTAGCCTTTATCTAAAAATACTGAAAAATAACACCATTAAAGCTGTATTTTGAAAGAAAAGAAAACACCATCATATTTGTTTTACATATTATCACTAAAATTATATTAATATTTTATAATATTATATTCATTTTCTCATTATCTAAAAAAAATAATAACTATAATTTTATTAAGTAATGTATTAAAGATTGCTAGTCTCAAATTCGAAATAGGGACTGATATAATGAATTACAATATTCTTATAAGTCGGTGAAAATTGACAATATTATCACTTAAATTTAGTATATTAGAAAAAAGATATATTGAAAATATTAAAATATAAGAATAAAGGCAAGTCATAAATATATTTATGAAATCTTATTAAATTTCTTTCCAATTACATTTTTCTAAATTATTTTTAAATAATTTTCTATTTTATGTGTTTTTAATAAAAAATAAAGAAATTGTCATGTTTCGAACACACAACCCTCTATTCTAAATCCTAAAAAACAAGTGCATCATCCGCTAAGTTACAATATCTTGTGTGTACTTTAAAATACAGATGTATACTATAAACGTTTATAAGGGCTTATTATTTTTCTGACAAAAATTACACTTGCATATCATAAAATTTACGGGATCAGGCGGAGTTTGAGCACCTCTTGAGCCTTCAATAAATCCGTCTATGTCCAAGACCTATGGATCAATCATCCTAGATTTAAAGATAAATTGGTCACTTCAAATAGAATTGATAATTTCTAACACGACCAAATAAAGATATAGTTTATTTAAAGTATTCAAATAAAGATATGGAATTCTAAGCTGGAGGGAGAGTGAGAGGGAGACTTGGGAGGGAGTTCTAATTTTCTTTTGGCAGCACTGACATGGCGAATCCTCAACAACCCGGACACACTGGCAGCTCGCCTCTTAAAAGGTATTTACTTTCCTAAATCTTCTTTTCTCAATGTGAAACTTCGACAATCTTGAACATGGTCCTGGACAAGTTTACTCGAGGGACGCAATCTGTTGAAAAAGTATGGAAAATTCCAGATTGGCAATGGAAAATCAATTAATATCTGGACATAATAATGGTTAGATTCTCAATAGAAGTTGGAACGACCAAATGGCTGGACATTAGAAACACTTAACAAACTTTCGCACAAGGATTCTACAACATGGAACACATAATTATTAAATGAATTGTTCCCTGGGTCGATTATTCCTGTAATACTAAGAGAACGAGTTTTCCCGACAGAAGCCCCTGATACGTTTATTTGGCCACACACAAACAAAGGCGAATACGTAACAAAGACAGGGTACAAGCTTCTTGCAGATTACGATGTTTACGAGGCACCACATCAGTCGGCGGGTGTTCATACAGAAAGCACACTACGGAAGACAATTTGGTGGTCAAACATACCGACAAAGATTAGAATTTTCTCTTGGAAAGCCTGTAATAATGCCATTCCGACAGGTGGGAATCTCGAAAAAAATGTGAAGTTCAACCTAATTGCCGATGGTGTTGCGCGGAGCAAGAAACAATTGAACATCTACTCCTTACGTGTGGGTTATCGAAACTTGTATGGGCAGGATCAGCTTTGCAAATTCATATTGAACAACATGAGGCGGACATTGGCGAATGGATTTTGAAAATGGTAACACTTTATACCACTGGAGGATGGAAAAAGAAAATCGTGATTTCTTACGTATTATTACTGATCTGGAATATCTGGAAAGCAAAAATGAAAAGTAGACACTCATATTCTCAAGTGGACACTAATGAGATTATCAGAATAACAAAGGAAAATATTCAAGAACACTTTGGGAAGAACTGGTATGCAAATGATACTTATACCCTGACCACCTCAACACATTGATACACGCAAACATTGATCTCGACTTTAATACTGATCTTGCTTTTACCTGCGACGCTTCGTTTACGCGAGCACATCTTTCTACTGGAATTGGGGTTATCCAACACAACAAACTTGATGGGTCTCGAATCAAACACACATCGATCGTAGATTGTAAGAATAACACCAGTGTGGAAGCAGAAGCGGTCATTACAACTCTTGAAATTGGGAAACGATGGCCGAATCAAGAGAAAACGATTTTCTATGGCAACCTTGATCTTATTCAGGGTATTCACCAAGTGTCGGTGGCTAGATGGGAACTCAAACCGTGGATTTACCACCTTCGGAAGCTGGCCCGAGAGTTAGGTCCAGTGTTTTTCAGACATATTCCACGGCGTTTTAAGGCTGGAGCAGATCGTCTAACAAAAGAAGTCAGATACAGAGCTTTGCAAGATCATGTGACTTCAGATACTCTTACGAGCAACTTCTCGAAGTTAGGCATCGGTTAATTTCAGCGTGTAATTTTATTTTATTTTATACTTTCCTTAACCGTAAAAAAAAAAAAAAATTGAGCTTAACATCGACGGTCGACTAAAAAATATAAAATTGATTGCACAAAAAAGAGAATTGTTAATTTTCGTTTTGGTCAATCGACATGTGTTCAGACTCCTAAACTAAAATCTAGCTGTCAAATAATATCATTTCTCCTAGTCTTTGGTCTAGCGGTGACCAACAAGTTGATACAATAGTAGTACTATTATCATCCAAGTTGACATTATCAATTAAATTTTGAATTCTTTTCCCCTAACATTTTATTATAGATATAGATCCTAAATTAGAGTCATGGTGTTGAACTATCTTGCATGATCATGGGAAACAAGTAATTTCTGTTTATCTTTAGTTGTGTGATTTCATTACATTTAAATATATTCCCTACCTCACCCTCACGTGCCTTTTGAAAAAAAGTAGTATTTTTTCCATTTCAAAAATAATATTTATGTAAGTTTTTATATAAATTAAAAATAAATTTATCATCTCCACCATTACTAAAATACACCTAATAAAATGTCTTAGTGTATATGTCTTAAACTTTAAATAGACATTATTTTTAAAACACTACTTTACAAAATAGGACATTATTTTTTGAACCGGAAAAAGTAAAACTTAATCAGGCCAGATCCAAGAGTTAGAGTTTAAAAGTAAAGAGTAAGATGTCATGTATTTGATGTATTGGCTAAAATTGTTTTTAGTAAAGAAGAAATTAGGCGATTAGGAAGAAGAAACATTGGCTTAAACTAGGCAAAACGATGATACAGTTACGAATTAATTCAAAGTTAGGTAAATTAATCTGACAGATAATGTCAAAGATAATGTCAAAGATTCAAAATTTTCACACATAACAGAATTACAAAAGAGTCAACCCGGTAACATTACATTAACACCTATGTGAAACAAGAAGCTAATCATCTTTTCAATCCATGTTTCAATTAACCTAACAGTCCCATAAAACACATCAACACTTATCTATGTGAAGAAGATCTATGTTCTCGATCTTCATCATTTCTTCTACGAGATGGAGAATATTTTCTATCATAACCATTACTTCCCCTACTTTCTCGCTCTTCTCTATACCCTCCTCTTCCTCTCTTATGAACATCTTCTCTTGTTTCATCATAATCTGACCTTTTTCGATCTTCTCTATGACTCAAATTTCTATCATCTCTACCCATTTGTTCATCATTATCACGCCTTCTTGAATTTGACCTATCACTATCACGATCACTTTCTTTCATCCTAATGCGCTCATCTCTCTCACGATCATGTGTTCTATGCCCTTCTCTATTAGAAGATTCTGGAAAACGATTAAATTGATTGGGTTTTCTACCATTTCTTTGAAAACCCTCTTCTTCATTACCCCTTCTTGTATGTCTATCTTCCTTTTCACCCCATCCTGTGTTTGCAGCTCTCTAAATAACAAATAAAACTTAGTTAAGCATTTAATCAAACATACAAAAGGTACAAATCTGACTTACTTGTGCATCATGAGAAAACTTGCAAGAATCACCACGAGTACATTCACCTTTCTGAAAAGCACGACACACACCTCTAGCTTCCCTCTTTTGCCTTACAGTTTCTTCATCTTCTTCCTCCATCTTTTTGTATTTACTGCAATGATCAACCCTAATAGTTCTACCAAGAACTTGAGCTCCATTCAAATTATCTGCAATATCAACAATTATTAACAAAATCGTCATAATTATTCTGAAATTAAATGTTAAAAGTAACAGATACTAACCAACAGCAAGGTTTGTACTTCTTTGATCCTCGTATGCAACAAAAGCGAAACCCTTGGATTTTCCAGTGCCTTTATCTCTAACAAGATTAACATCAACAATCTCCCCATACCTATTTCGAATCAATTTACACTAAAATTAATAATATCATCATATATATTCAAATCAATAGCATCAATTTAACCGTATAATCTATACGAATAACTAAAAAGCGAAAAGTAATAAAAATTCCAAGTGATGACGTCAGATATAGAGCTAGAAACTTACTGGGCAAAGACAGCGAGGAGATCGCCTTCGGTGAGGTCAAAAGGGATACCGCCGACGAAGACGTAAGCGGAATCTTTGTACTTGACGTGCCATGAAGCTTCGTCTGATATGCCTAATGTTGCTTCTCTTTCGTTGATTTCCTTGATGCGCTTTACTAGCGTTAATGGATTCATATTCAGCTTTTACCTAATACAACCACAACTAAACCTAGAAATCGATATGAGCTCTGGTTTGCCGCTAATACGACGTCGTGGTTTACTCCGGCAAAACTTGATGTTTATGATTTTTTTTTATATTTGTTAAAAAATGTGCAGCAAGGTACTGCTAGTATCGATGGTCCAACTTTTACTTTGGTTATTTTGCGGCCCAATATACTAGCCCTTTGATTTTAGTCATTTGAACAAAAAAAAAAGATTTTAGTCGAGTGAACTAGGCACGATTTAAAGTTAGATACCCACTGGGTACTAAGTTTGCTATCATTGAAACCCAATTGAAATAGCTAACCATGAGAATGGTCCAAGGTACACAAGTTTAAGTGAATGAGGTTCAAGAACCTAAAGTGTGTTTGAGTTGATGGGTAATCACCATTGAGAGGAGTTCCAAAATAATCTGAAATCGATATTTTCTGTGGATAATCGTGGAAACTACCAATATGGTAATCAAGGTTAACAACAAAGGAGTCGACACACCCATCTAGGAAATTAGTGGTTGCATCCTAATGAGGTCGTGAATCAAGACACTTCTTATCAAGGTAATCTGTACTAATCCCGCCCTCAAGAAATCACTTGCCAACAAGGACCATCGAACCAATACTCGAGGAGACAAATATATGGGAACCTAATTCCTTAGATGACCTTTTATAACTCCGGCGAAAAGAGTTTGGCTCAAAAGGCGCTCCCCGCCTGTCCACAAGAAGGTACGAATGAATTGGAGAAAATCTTAAATTAGTTTATAAGAATGACAAACGAGAAGATGGTGAAGACCGATGAGACGTTGAATTCTCATAGGATAACATTGCAAAGCTTGCAACAACAAATGACGAAAATCACCAAGGCTCATCAACAAACTCAACAAGGTCAACTCATGCAACTTGCGTAGGGTACGAATGTTGATGTCAAGTTACTTCAGAATGGTGAAGACAATGGTGGGTATGAATCATATAAGGTCATTGGTCTTCAAAGTGGAAAGGTTGTAGATCTACCACCTGTTGTGTTTAGTGAAATGAAGAACACGAAAGAAAAAACCTACCAAGCCGAATCTAGATGAGGTAACGGTTGAAGTGTGTGTAGACGATGTGGGAGAGAAAGTAGTCGAAACACCAAGAATGGGAGAGAACCCAAGAGTGGAAACTCCACCAAAATAAATTCGCCCACCACCGCCGTTTCCATCAAGGATGACCTAGGAATAGTGATGAGTTTAGATACAACAACTTTATCAAGATGTTAAGTTAAATGAATATCAACATCCCTTTGAAACCATCAAAAGAGTCCCGAAATATCTGGGATTATTCAAAGAGACATTCTTAAAGAAGAAACAAATTGAAGAATACGAGACAGTGACGCTAACATAAGAAATATAGGGCCAAGTGCAGAGGAAGTTGCCACCAAAATTCAAAGATCTGGGAGGCTTTAACATTTCAATCAAAACTGGTGGTTCGTTTGACGGGAAGGCATTGTGTGACTTAGGAACTAGTGTAAACCTCATTCCTAAGAGTGTATTCGATGAGTTGGGTATTAGAGAAGCGCAACCGACCTATTTCATATTGCAAATGGCAAACCAATCATTGACATGCCCATGAGAAGTAATCAAGGATGTATTGGTGTAAGTAGGTTACCTCGTTATAACCACTGATTTCATTATGCTTGATTATGATGCAAATAAAAGTGACCCTTTCATACCAGGGTATCTATTTTTTGCCAGTGGTCGCTCCCAGAGTGTGATAAAAATCAACACTAAAGAAGTTAAGCGACTACCGCAAGTGTACGGGTCGTCCAAGTAATAAATCAGTAAAAACGGGTTAATCGTCTCCACAAGGATTGCTAGGTAAGACAGATTTGTTTAAATATTAAGTAGAATTAATTGTAATACAAAATAAATAAAGATAAATAGTTGTTTGAGTTTTTAATTATAAAACTACTAAACGCAGTAAAGTAATTGAACTAGAGATTAATTGAATATAAATAAAATAAAGACTAAAAGAGTAGACACATATATGAGAAGTATACTTGAGTATCATTAGGGATATATACCTAAGTTCACGTTATTAATGATTTCGTTAAGGGTAGAATTGGTATTTCTATATTAGTCGGGACTCTAATCTTTCCTAACTCCCGATGATAGACTTAGGAACTATCCTACAACATTACAAACCCAGTCAGGGCGATTATAAGCTACGTTTAGATGGTTAAGAGCATTACCCAATTGGCTACGTGGTTAGTCAAACCCGCTAGGATCAATGACGAATACCACATGTTTATTAATTAATTCAGTAATTAAACCCCCCCTTCCGGATAATCACCGCCACTAGTGATTAGCCTAATTACGATAACCTATCTCCGATTAGCTAATTTATTGATAGTAATTAAGTGCAAAATAATAATCAATATGAAATACTCAACTCAAATTAAATTAGAACTAATCCCAAACTGAAATACATTTGGTTTCATCCCATTACGCGATTCTCAAATATAATAAACTTAGTTCATAATTAAATGCAGAAAATAAATAAAACTAGTGAAATACATATTCCTAAATTAAATTAAAAAGAACCTAAGGATTGGAATGATTTGGCTATTGTTGGAGGAAGAAAGTCTTCTCCATCTTCTCCGTATTCTGCCTCTACGCTTCCAAGTCTTCTGCTATGCCTCCCTCTCATAAATATGATATGAAATTAAGCATATGTAATCATGAGACTTATATAGTCTTATATAGAGCTTAAAAATAGATAAGGCCCTTAATTGACATAATTAAATGATTTAGGTCCCAAGTCCATTTTACAATTCTCGCATCTGATGTACACATTTTAGTGAAACATGTGTAACTTTCGCATCGTAGATCCAAATCACATGATTCCACTTCTCAAATTTTTCTAACTTAGAGGTGCATCTTTTTATTTAAACCACTAGGTCTGAATCTGTACCGTTTGGGTTCAAGTGAGGCTAGAAGTGACTACTTTCGAGTTTCTAGTGCTCCTTCTCCTTCACTAAAGTGATGTCTTTTGCGCTTTTGACACTTCCTCTTGCTCTTGGACTTTAAAATCTACTTTTTCTATACATATTAATGCCTCCTAGCATCCATGTACCTAATAAATTCACACTAAACAAGCAAATTAACGCAGAAACTCTCTAAAAGTAACAATAATACAAATCTGAAGGAAAAAAGGGCAATATAGCAAAATATGCTTACAAATCAACTAACTAAGTCCAAATTCTACCTAAAAGATGTATCCTAAGGGAATTTATTTATAACAAAAAGGGATACATCAGCCACCGTCGGACAATGATTAATGTTCATGATGACTCGGTGACCTTGAGCATCAATGACAAAGCCCATACATACTATGTTTGAGGATACACGCATAAATGAAATATAAAGAACTTTTCAATAATTCAAAGTGTGGCCAATAACTCATTTCAAATACTTTAAGAAAAACCATGCGGAAGAAAGATGAAGATAAGTTTGTGGTAGGCGATGAGCTCGTCTAGAAAGCTCTTAATCCTGTGAATAACCCACAAAATTACATACTAGCGTGGATTAGGCCGTTAAAAGTCACCAGAGTTGTTTCAGATTAGGTGATTGAACTATAAGGGAAGAGGAATGACAAGTTCAGTTTGGTTACCTTGGTAGGCTTCACACACTATTGGGAGGCTACGTCAAAAAGAAGAAAGTATGAGGTAATAACGTTGAACTTTAAATGACGTTTAATAAAAGTGATCATGGTAGCCAACTGGTGGTCCTTTGTGTGTTCTAAAATAAATGCAAATGATAATCGAACCACAACCACAAGTGTACGGTTGTCCCAAGTAGTAATAAGGATAATACAGATTCGTTCCAAGGACGGGATGGTTGACTACAATGTTTAGCAGATAATGATTGGTTGCACTTATGAAAGCAAGTAAATAAAATATGTTTGTTTGGTTTTGTTTATTAAAACTACTAAATGAAAGACAAATTATAAATGCAAGTAAAAGCTAAGACGCAAATAAAATGATGTAAAACGCAGTGGGAGAAGATAGCACTTGAGAACGCAAGGGGTCATCCAAATCCTAATTCATAACATATTCTGTTTAAGGGCTAAATTGGTCATTTATAATGGTCGGGATTCTAAATTCCATATACCCCCGTCAGGGTGGACTATAAGGCTATCCTAGAGTGTCACTAGTCCCGTCAGGGTAAATATGATCCACTTTCGGATGGTTAAGTTCTATTACCTCATTGGCCCTAGAATTAGCTAAGTTCGTCAGAATCAATAGCTTCTATCCTAGATTGAATAAATATTTCCGTACCTAAACCCTCCGTCAGGATGATCCACACGCCACATATGTGGAATAGCCTAGATACTAACACCTGTTCTTAGTTATCTATTCTAAAAACAGTAAATAATCTTAATTTATCGAAAAGAATAAAAGACACAATCTTGTTTAATTTAACAGAAACCCAAATTCAGGACATGGAATTTATTAATATTAGGAATCACCCATATAGCATTCTCAAGCACTATTAAATGTTTAGCTCATATTGAAAAGAAAAACTTAATTAAAAGAAATGGAATTCATATTTGATTACAAAATTAAAGATAAAAAGAACCTAATTTCCGGAATTGGAATGACTACGAACGGAGATATAGACCCTCTCCAGCTCTTGTAGAATCTTCTTTCTTCCTTCTGTTGCTTCTCTCTGGTGTTTAATATTGTGGAATGTGAATTGTGTGAAAAATAGAAGTCCAGACCTCCTTTTATAAGCATAAAAACGGATTAGGGCTTGAACCAGAAAATAAAACACTAATTAAATGTCCAAGCCCAATTTCTAAGCCCGAAATCCCGTAACTGTTGATACACCTTCACTAAAACGGCTTTTCCCGCTTCGTTATGACTCCGATTGACTTGAAATCAGTTGCTAAATTTCCGTAACTCGATAAGGCTCGTTTTCTCTTCAAAGGTCAGCGGCTAAATCAGCTCTTAAGCACCTAGAAATCAGAAATCTATGGCCTGGAAAACAGATTTTCAGCTTTAAAAATAATATCTTCGGGATTTATCTTCAAGTCTTGACTCTATTTCACGATCTTTGACTTTCTCCTCGGATTCCTCTCCTAGCTAACATTTAAAAACCTGTAAACTTTACACTAAAAATACCAATATTACGCGCAAAAGTTTAATAATTCAAAAATGCTAGAAATAAAAAGGGAATTCCGGAATATTGCATATTTAGTCCAAAATTCATTCAAATTAGTTAAATAAACACCAAAATTGATGTCTCCTAAGGGTCAAAATTAAGAACAATTAGGGAGACATCAAGACCCCCAACTCAAACCTTTGTCGTCCCGACAAAGTAAAACAAAACAAAGGGGTAGAAGTAAGCGTATAAACAAGTAGAAGCTAACAAATAAACCCTAAAGCAATTCTCAAAATAAATCTCATATAGCAAACTCTAGAAACTAATATACACATACATCTAAAATGCAACAGCAAACATAAATAATCTCAATCATAAAATTAAAGTTGCAATGCTTGAAGGTTACACTTGTACTCATCTCTGTATGATGGCTATAGGGTGGTCATTAATCCCAAATCGCTTTGAACGCTCCACCTAGTATATTCCCTATTAAAAGAATCATAAATTCACTATGCACTTAGGAATCACGAGGTCTTTGTGATTATAATATTGGCTTAAGGACGGGTGTGGATGTATATTTGGTAAATTTGAAGTGAGCTTTTGGCTCTCTCCTCACTTACCATCAACAATGTCCTCGAGCTTGAGTTAACGCTCAAAAAGATGTTCTCACTCACCCATATACGCAATAATTTAGCGTCCCATGTCTACCCACTATAAACAAGATGACTTTCAGAAAAAATTCCACTTTGCCGGATGTTTTATTCATTCATATTCTTCTTTTTATTTTCTTTTCTCTTTTTCTCTTTTTTTTTTGTACAGAAGCAAACCGGGTTCCCGGTTTTGACGAAACCGGGTTCCCGGTTCCTACTGTATGGATTATTTTTTTCATCTTTTCATTCTTTTTCTTTCTTTTTCACTTTTTTCTCATTCCTGGCAAAGGGTTACAATTATAAATCATCTGCAATTGTGCTACAATACAAAGCACATCAATCCCAACCCATTAAATTCCCCATAAGTGGTCCCACCACCCCAAACTCAAGCTCGAGACATGTCTCAGGATTGTGATTCAAGTGCGGGTCATATGGTCATGCCTAATAATCTAAGGGATAATGGCTTATATCGTGGCTACAAAGAAAAGGCTAAGGCTCAAAGTGGGCTAAGACAGATTAATTAATATAAGGGATAGAAGGCTAAAAAGGCACAAATGGCTAACAAAGAACCACCCCTATCATTTTCCTAAGTACATAGCTTGTCTTTAGTTCATATCTAGGTGGGTTCTCTACTAATTAGGATTTCACTTTCTACATACCAAACATATTCCTTGAGTACACGCTTACTTCATTTGCATTGTTCATTAATTTTTCCTATTAATTACCTATGTCTGCATGCAATTCTAAATGCGTTTTATATCAATCCCTAAAGTCCACTATTTACTATCATAGATTCATCAAAAGTATGCTTAAAGGGATATTTAAAAATTTCTACAGTCAAACGCAACTCCGAAAATTCTTTTATTGAAAGCAAATAAAACAATTATCACATAAAAACTGGGATGAGGCAACGAACCCCACCCCAAACTCAAAAATGAGTCGAGTCCCCACGACTCGAAAAGACTCAATAAAGCATGTAAACTAATCTACACTAAGATGAAAGTTTAGAAAACGTATCTTAACCAGCACGAGGCCGGTTATCGTTGTTGCGTTCTGGACCTTTATCTCGCGTAACAGCATCATAAATCGCGTTTTGAAGTGTATTTACGCCTAAGATCAAATTTCGAAGCAGGTCCAATTCTTTTGTAACGTTCCCCAAGGTAGCAATCATCATCTCCTGATTCTCTTCCAACACCTGAATCTTTGATTCCAACTCAGGAACAGTTTTCGCTCTCTTTGATTGAGGAGTTCTAGGACTCTTGGTAGCTCTTGTTGCTTCCTCATGGATATTCTTGATCGTGCTCAAAGCTATACTCACACCAACTGAAACAACGTCAATATCTGCGTTCTTACGCGGAATCTTTGCGTCTAGACACAACTGAGTAATAGTACAAGGGAACTTCAGATTTTGTTGTTTCATTGGGGATTTTGCGAACTCCATGATTGTATCATAACTGATCTTAGCAACATCAAATGGTTTCTCCTCCAAAATACACTTAATAACAAATACGTGCTCTTTCTTCAACTCGGAAGTGTGTTTAATACCAAAGAAAGTGGGTATTACGAAACGAGACCAAACCTTAGCACGAGGTGTCAAACTACTGCTGTAAAACTGTCCAGGATATCTTTCTCCTTCAGGAATTGGGCTAGCCCCATTAACAAGAACGGTCCCCAAAAGGGATTCAAAATCGAAAGAAGGGTCATTAAGAGTTTCTTGGAAAGGGCATGTTCCAGAATAATTGGGTAATTTCAAGGATTTCCTAATACGTTCAACAGAGAAAGGAACTACCTTTTTGCGGATATCAATTTCATCACGGGAGGTAGCTAAACCTTCGTAAAATTCTCGCACCAAAGTAAGAATAAACTCAAGCTTCCTTTCTTGCAACTCTTTCCAACCAAACTTAGCACATGTCACAGCATATTCCTTGTGTTCACTACTCATAATACCCTTAGGAAAATTCGTCTCCTCACCAAATTTCAAAAATTCAATTCTTTCACGAACCTGAGTATTCCAACAAGTATAAACCCTCTTAGGCTTGTGGGCCCACATCTTCATACGCGGAGGTTTCTGTACTGGTGCTTCCGGAATCTCTTGTTCAGTTTCCTTCTCAATGTTCTTCGCAATTTCCTCTTCTGGTTCCTTCTCACTTTCTATCTCATCAATTAAACTTCTCTTTTGACCTGTGATTTCTGTTCTGTTAGAATCAAGCTTAACTTCATCAAGTTTACGTTTAGGACGCGAATCAGGAATCTCAATAGCTTGATCTTGGGAACCACCAATGGTGGTCTTTCTTCTAGGAGCAGTTCTTCGGAAATCACCGGTTCTGTTAGTCATCTCTTTCCACCCCAAACTCAAAAATTCAAATAATGAAAAACTTAGGGAAAAGTTTAGAATTTTGATGTTTTGAGGTTTAGGAATTGAAGAACTAGGTGGAATATGAGATGGGTCTTGTTTAATTTGGATGGGAGAAGGAAGAATTGGGTTTAATTTAAGGATTGGGTGAAGAAGAATCTTGGGAAAAACTAAGGATTTGATGATATTTTGGAGAGGAGGTGAGTTGATTTTGTGTTTTTGTGGTGAAAGAGGGTAGGATTTTATGATATATAGTGTTTTGGTTGATGAATTTCGGAGGTGGGGAGGCTATTGGTGCGTTTTAGGTAAAAACTTGCAGAAGAGGCTAAGCAAACTAGGTTAAGGCCTCCAAAACCGACATCACAGCTGCAAAACCGAGTTCCCGGTTTTGGCAAACCGGGTTACCGGTTCCGCGTCGCTGTGACGGCGCGGAAAAACAATTATTGAAATGTTTTTTTTTTCAAAACGCACCAAAACTCTGGACCCCAAGACGCGGGGTCAGAGATTTTACTCGTCGAAACCGGGTTCCCGGTTCCGTGGAATGCGGGTACCTGGATTTTTCTCGATGGCGCGAGTCAAGACGCGCCAAAACGCAGGACTCCAAGACGCCGGGTCAGAACTTTTGGAAGTTTACAGCTCCGAAATCGGGTACCCGGTTCTGCCAAATGCGGGTTCCCGGTTTTGTGTCGATGGCGCGAATCAAAACGCAGCAAAACGCAGGCCACCAAGACGCTGGGTCAGAGATTTTCAGAAGTTACAGCACCAAAACCGGGTTCCCGGTTCCGACGCTTCGTGAACCCAAAACGCCAAGTGTTGCGTTAAAATGGTTGTTACCAGCTCCAAAACCGGGTTCCCGGTTCGTGCGAAACCGGGTACCCGGTTTCTCCTGGACATCCAACCAATTTTCCTCCTATTTTCGCCTCATCGACCCCAAACTCTTGACCTTTTTACCCCTGAAATCATCAAAAACAACTACCCTTCCTCATTTCTTAATAATAAACACTAAAATTACGAAATTTAAACTATTCTAATTTGCAAAAATTTAAAAACTCAGCTAATATACAAAGAATTGGCTTTTGTTTAACGTCGTTAAGCTCGACGGGTTACCTCACGCTTCTAAGGAGTCTCTAGGAGATACATGACCTCCCCGGGATGTGGATCTTCCGAGCGATTGGTATCTTCACCTCCATGGTATATCTTTAATCTATGACCGTTCACCATAAAGGTACGGTTCTCTAGCGGATGTTCTATTTCTATAGCTCCATGAGGTGTAACTTTGGTCACAATGTATGGACCTGACCACTTAGATCTTAACTTACCCGGATAATTGTTGAACTTTGAATTATACTTCAATACTCTTTGTCCCACTTCAAAGTTTTTTGTACGAATCCGATTGTCATGCCATTTCTTCGTGTTTTCTTTGTAAAGTTTGGCATTTTCATAAGCATACAATCGGAATGCGTCAAGTTCATTAAGCTTCATCATACGATTCTTTCCGGCTAAGATAGGATCTAAGTTCAACTGCGCAATTGCCCAATAGGCACCCATTTCAAGCTCTAAAGGTAAGTGACAAGCCTTACCATACACCATACGATAGGGAGATGCACCAACTGGAGTCTTGAACGCAGTACGATAGGCCTACAACGCATCATCTAACTTCATTGACCAATCTTTTCTTGTAGGACCAACAGTTTTCTCTAGAATTGACTTGACTTCACGATTCAATACTTCAGCTTGACCATTGGATTGTGGATGATATGCAGTATATACACGGTGTCTTACTCCATACTTCTCTAGAACAGTCTTCAGATACTTATTAACGAAATGAGATCCTCCATCGCTAATAATCACTCTAGGTGTGCCATGTCTAGTGAAAATATGTGATTTCAAGAACTTAATCACCACTCGTGAATCATTGGTGGGTAAAGCCACCGCTTCTACCCACTTAGACACATAATCAACAGCTAATAAGATGTAGAGGTTACCATTTGAAGGAACGAAGGGACCCATAAAGTCTATACCCCAAACATCGAATATTTCAACTTCTAACACATTATTTCGTGGCATCTCATCCCTCTTGGATATGTTTCCGGTAAATTGGCATCTCGTGCACTTCTTAACATATTCATGACAATCATTAACAAGAGAAGGCCAGTAAAAACCTGATTGGAATACCTTTGCAGCAGTTCTATCTCCTTTGAAATGTCCTCCATATAATGAATCATGGCATCCAGCTATAATGGCGTCAGTTTCTTCCCTTGCTACACATCTTCGTATCATTTGGTCAGCACAAACTTTGTAGAGGAAAGGATCCTCCCAAAAGAACTGTCTAGCACGATGAGCTAACCTCTTTCTTTCTTGATAGGTAGAACCTTCAGGGAAAACACCACTCACTACTAAATTCGCAATATTCGCATACCACGGAGCTTCATAATCTCGAAAAACGAATAAACTCTCATCAGGAAACTCTTCTCTAACTGCTTCAGTACCACTATTCATCTCCGAACCCTCTAAACGCGATAGATGATCTGCAACCTGATTCTCACAACCCTTTCTATCCTTGATCTCTAAATCGAACTCTTGAAGTAATAAAACCCATTTGATTAACCTTGGTTTCGCATCCTTCTTTTCCATAAGATATCTGATCGCGAAATGATCTGTATAAACAATAACTTTCGCTCCAAGAAGATAAGAGCGAAATTTATCAAACGAATATACAACTGCTAGTAACTCCTTTTCTGTAACTGTGTAATTAATCTGAGCACCACTAAAAGTTTTACTAGCATAGTAAATCGAATGAAAAACCTTCTCTTTCCTCTGTCCCAATACAACTCCCATACACAAATCACTCGCATCACACATAACTTCAAACGGTAAATTCCAATCTGGAGGTAATACTATAGGAGCAGAAATAAGCTTTTCTTTGATTGCTTTGAAGGCCGCTAAACAAGCTTCATCAAAAAGGAATTTGGAATCCTTTTCGAGTAAGTTGCATAATGGTTTAGCAATCTTAGAAAAGTCTTTGATAAATCGCCTATAGAAGCCAGCATGGCCAAGAAAACTCCTTACCCCTTTAACAGAATTAGGAGGGGGAAGAGTTTTAATTACTTCTATCTTCGCTCTATCAACTTCTAACCCAGAACTCGAAACTTTGTGACCCAGAACAATACCCTCGCGAACCATGAAATGACACTTCTCCCAATTTAACACCAAGTCTGTTTCCTTGCATCTCACTAACACTTTCTCCAAGTTATCCAAACACTTATCAAAATCATCACCAAACACGGAGAAATCGTCCATAAACACTTCCAGGAAATTATCAATCATATCCCAGAAGATGGCCATCATGCATCTTTGAAAAGTAGCGGGAGCGTTACACAACCCAAATGGCATTCTACGATATGAAAAAGTACCAAATGGGCATGTAAAGGTAGTCTTATGTTGATCTTCTGGAGCCACGTAAATCTGATTGTACCCGGAGTAACCATTCAAGAAACAGTAATATTCCCTTCCGGCTAATTTATCCAACATTTGATCGATGAAGGGCAAAGGGAAATGATCTTTTCGGGTGGCTTTGTTCAGCTTTCTGTAATCCATGCAAACTCTCCATCCAACTACCGTTCTTGAAGGAATCGCCTCATTTTTATCATTCAGCACTGTTGTCATTCCTCTTTTCTTTGGTACACACTGAACTGGGCTCACCCATTCACTACTCTAAATGGGATAGATAATCCCCGCATCTAAAAGCTTGATCACCTCTTTCTTCACTACATCCTTCATCACAGGCATCAATCTCCTTTGACCTTCAACTGAGCGTGCGTTGTTATCTTCAAGTATAATTTTGTGTTGACAATAGGATGGACTAATGCCTTTGATGTCAGCAATTGTCCAACCTATTGCTTCTTTGTTGGCTCTCAACACACGCAATAGTTTATCTTCTTGAGGACCTGTTAAATTAGCTGAAACAATAACAAAGTTTTTCATTAGTACCCAAATACGCATACCTCAAGTGTGATAGCAATGGTTTTTCTTCCAATTCCGGGGGAGATTCAATTGAAGGCTTCTTTTTAGGAATAATCTCCCCCGGTTCTCTCACAGGTTCATAGGCAAGACGCCTATACTTCGGATTTTCAGAATTAAGAGCTGCCACTGTTTCGGCAAGCTCTTCCATCATCTCAGGCAAGTCTAATGTCAAAGCGGCCTGCAAAATATCATCATAATTAAAACAATCAAAAACCTCTTGCGATGTCTGCTCAACAACATCCATTCGGAAGCAATCCTCTTGAGAATCTGGAAATTTCATAGCTCGAAATACATTGAATTTGACTTCCTCGTCTTGAATGCTCATCGTTAATTCGCCATTCTCTATATCGATTAATGTACGCCCTGTAGCTAGGAATGGTCTACCCAAAATAATGGGGACATTTCTATCTGCATCGTACTCAAGTATTACGAAATCAACGGGAAATATAAGTGTACCTGCCTTAACGAGGACATCCTCAATTCGGCCTTCAGGATGTGCAAGAGACATGTCCGCCATTTGCAAGACCATAGAAGTAGGTCTTGCTTCTCCAATTTTCAGCTTATCAAAGATCGATTTGGGCATCAAATTGATGCTTGCCCCCAAATCACATAGCGCCTTTCCTTTCCATTCTTCTCCAATCGATATCGGAATCGTGAAACTCCCCGGATCAACTAACTTTGGAGGTAATTTACTCTGGCAAATCACGCTACACTCTTCAGGAAGACCAATCATCTCATTATCACAATAAGGCCTTTTGTTAGTGAGGGCCCTTTTCAGAAACTTCGTATACTTGGGAATATCTCGAATCGCCTCTAGTAACGGAATATTAATACTTAGACCCTTCACTCTATTAAAGAAATTCTGAAAATCACCCAAATCACCCTTTTTCTAAACTCTCGATGGAAACGGTGGTGGAGGGCGATTGATCACAATATCATCTTTCTTTTTCGAAATTTCTCTTGGTCTTTCTATTTCTTCAACCTCACTATCTTTCTCATTCTCTTTCTCTTTCTCACCCACTTCCTTTTCTTTTCTTGGAACTTCTTTCTCTTTCATAACGGGAAAAGGAGGTGGAGGAAGGTTCTTACCACTTCTTAATGTAACAGCTTTGCAATCTTCACGTTGTAATGGATTTTCAGTGTCGCTAGGGAGTTGCCCTTGTGGACGTTGATTCAGTTGTTTATTAATTTGACTCATCTGATTTTGTAACAACTTCATGTTTGCTTCCGATTCATTTTGACGTTCCATAACTTGTGTTTGAAGAGCAATTAAACTTTCAACTGTTTTCTGAAGGGTGACTACTCCTTCTTGTGGATGGGCAGGTAAGGCTTTTTGGTTCAAGTTTTCATCGTAAGTATTCTGAAGAGCTTGTCTTTGTACATAATTACCTTGATTCTGTCCTCCTTGATAATTGTTGTGTGGTCTTGGATTATAGTTGTTACCTTGGGGACGCGGCTGATACGCATATGTAGGATTGGCTGCCCCATTAGGATTTGAGTATTGAAACCCAGGATGGTTTCTGTTAGGCTGATATCCATTACCACTTGAATTGAAATTACCTCTGTTGGACACAAACATCACAGGTTCTTGGTTATTCGGACAATTTTCCTCATCATGATCATCTACTCTGCAAATCGAACACATATACACCTCTTGTGCAGCATGCACAGCTACCTTCTTACCCAAAAATCCTTCTTTTACAGCCAAAGTAAGCTGCTTCAATTGTTGCTCTATAGTATTCTGAATCTTATTCTCAAGCGTAGCAAATTTTTCTTCCATATCAACATTATTCACTCCTTTAACCGGTGTTCTTACTGAATTCCACCCAACTTCGTTCTTGACGGTTCTTTCTAAAATGATCTTAGCATGAGCGGGTTGAACTTGAAGAAAACCTGCACCACATAGCGTATCCAATTTCTCTCTCGAAGTCCCATCAAGGCCTCTGTAAAAGATTTTTAGCTGTTGTTGTTCTGAAAAGCCATGAGTGGGAACTCTACGTAAACACATCTGGAATCTTGTCCAACTCTTACCCACAGTTTCATCATATTCTTGACGGAAATGCGTCAATTCTAATTCAGCATCTAATCTCATGTTACTTGGGTAATACCTGTCAAAGAAAGCAGTCTCTAATTGGTCCCAGTTGGTTATCTTCGTAGGATCTTGTGTATCGTGCCATTCACTTGCTCCATCAATAACAAAAAATTTAAACGCATCAAAATACATCTGTTCTCTTGAAACTCCTTGTGTGATATAAGAATCACATATCTGCTTAAATTTCTGTACTGCTCTAAGAGGATCTTCTGATGGTATTCACGAAAATTCCCAAAATTTTGGAATTGAGCTAACATACCCGAATCTGGACGGAATCGCGGAACATCAATATCTGGAGCACCTACTCCTATAGCAGGAGCACGGAATGGAACTTCTGGTGGGCCATTAGTAAACCACGGATCTTGATTCATCACTATCTGAACTTGAGGATTTGGATTCAATGGTGGTGGAATTGGAGGAATAAGGCCAGGTGGCGCTAAAGGTTGGCCACCTGCACCTAGTTGACCTGGTTGGTTATTTTGTTGATCGTGAAGATTTATCTCATCCATTCTGTTAATTAATTCTTCTACCTTTAAGGCTCTTTGTTCTTTCTTTCTCTTGTTAGCAAGTCTGATCAACGATTCTGGATTACTAAGGATCGGAGGTGTTGGCTCTAGATCCTTGAATAGTCTTCTTCGCATACACCAAACCTAAAAACCTGAAAAAGCTAAACAAACAAAAAGCGTAAAACTGATAAAATAAAATTAATGCAACTATCACTAAAGGATAAACACCGTGGTCACACGCTACCGTCCCCGGCAGCGGCGCCAAAAACTTGGTGGTCCTTTGTGTGTTCTAAAATAAATGCAAATGATAATCGAACCACAACCGCAAGTGTACGGTTGTCCCAAGTAGTAATAAGGATAATACAGATTCGTTCCAAGGACGGGATGGTTGACTACAATGTTTAGCAGATAATGATTGGTTGCACTTATGAAAGCAAGTAAATAAAATATGTTTGTTTGGTTTTGTTTATTAAAACTACTAAATGAAAGACAAATTATAAATGCAAGTAAAAGCTAAGACGCAAATAAAATGATGTAAAACGCAGTGGGAGAAGATAGCACTTGAGAACGCAAGGGGTCATCCAAATCCTAATTCATAACATATTCTGTTTAAGGGCTAAATTGGTCATTTATAATGGTCGGGATTCTAAATTCCTTATACCCCCGTCAGGGTGGACTATAAGGCTATCCTAGAGTGTCACTAGTCCCGTCAGGGTAAATATGATCCACTTTCGGATGGTTAAGTTCTATTACCTCATTGGCCCTAGAATTAGCTAAGTTCGTCAGAATCAATAGCTTCCATCCTAGATTGAATAAATATTTCCGTACCTAAACCCTCCGCCAGGATGATCCACACGCCATATATGTGGAATAACCTAGATACTAACACCTGTTCTTAGTTAGCTATTCTAAAAACAGTAAATAATCTTAATTTACCGAAAAGAATAAAAGACACAATCTAGTTTAATTTAACAGAAACCCAAATTCAGGACATGGAATTTATTAAGATTAGGAATCACCCATATAGCATTCTCAAGCACTATTAAATGTTTAGCTCATATTGAAAAGAAAAACTAAATTAAAAGAAATGGAATTCATATTTGATTACAAAATTAAAGATAAAAAGAACCTAATTTCCGGAATTGGAATGACTACGAACGGAGATATAGACCCTCTCCAGCTCTTGTAGCTTCTTCTTTCTTCCTTCTGTTGCTTCTCTCTGGTGTTTAATCTTGTGGAATGTTAATTGTGTGAAAAATAGAAGTCCAGACCTCCTTTTATAAGCATAAAAATGGATTAGGGCTTGGACCAGAAAATAAAACACTAATTAAATGTCCAAGCCCAATTTCTAAGACCAAAATCCCGTAACTGTTGATACACCTTCACTAAAACGGCTTTTCCCGCTTCGTTATGACTCCGATTGACTTGAAATCAGTTGCTAAATTTCTGTATCTCAATAAGGCTCGTTTTCTCTTTAAAGGTCAGCGGCTAAATCAGCTCTTAAGCACCTAGAAATCAGCAATCTATGGCCTGGAAAACAGATTTTCAGCTCTAAAAATAATATCTTCGGGATTTATCTTCAAGTCTTGACTCTATTTCACGATCTTTGACTTTCTCCTCGGATTCCTCTCCTAGCTAACATTTAAAAACCTGTAAACTTTACACTAAAAATACCAATATTACGCGCAAAAGTTTAATAATTAAAAAATGCTAGAAATAAAAAGGGAATTCCGGAATATTGCATATTTAGTCCAAAAGTCATTCAAATTAGTTAAACAAACACCAAAATTGATGTCTCCTAAGGGTCAAAATTAAGAACAATTAGGGAGACATCAACAACCCAAGTTGTAATTTTTTAATGTAATTTCATTCAAATTAGTGCATAATACTTGCAAGATTTCATGTAAGTTAGTGTGTACAATACGTAATGAGAAAGGAAGTGTACTTGTCATTGATGCGCGTGTAAAAAGAAACGAGTTAGGAGTAAGTTAGGAGGTAAGAAGGAGAAGAACACTGCAATCTGTGGTAATTCCGCGGATTGAGAGTAATAGAAATTTTTCTATATAGCTAAGATAGAGAATGTCGCCCGTTCAAACTGGCAAGCCATGAATTTTTTGATAAATGGTGCAGTATACCGCACCATCTGCCGGTATACCGCATATTGAACGCTATGCCAAATATTTTATCCGACTGAGACACACATTCATTTGCCCGAGATTAAAACTCTGGGTTGTTCATCCGACGACACTGGGAAGTAAGAAAATAAATTAGTGTAAAAGAGTAGGGGTACGGTATAACGAGACCATGTGAGGTATACCGCGCCTCACGAACAAGGGAGTTGTAATAGGTATAATTTTTTCTTCACCATTACACAACATCATCTTCTTTAATTGTCCTCTCCAAAAACACCATTGAAACCCACCCTAAAGCTTCGTCCCTACCTCAATTCAACCATTCCACAACATATTTCCATCCATTTTACCTCTAACCTTCATCCAACATCTTGTCACCATCAAATCCATTCCATAACCACCATAAATCTCCCCAAAAATTCAACACATTCTTCACCAAAATTCTTAAATTTCTTCAACATTCATCTCTACCACATCAAAATACACAACACCCACATAATATATCATCGTCCTAGCATCAATTCCTACTGAAAAACATCACAAAAATACCAAAATGCCCATAAACACTTATAAATTTCTTTAAAATCCAAACATTCAAACGTGAAGATCTGAAGATAAAATAATCTATGACCATGGAGGGCGATTCATCAACATCAGTGCTCTAATTTTACAGCAAATTCATCATTGACAGACACGATACTTTCAAAATCTTCTATCAAATCAACTAGCAATAATATATATGGAAAATATGAAAATGACATATGCTTTCTTGAATTACAATGCATGTGATCACGATGGCGATACAAAATGACATTTGATAATATGAATTTTTTTTAATGAAAGCTAGGAAATTTATAATTATGTACATAAGTGTTCTACGCTAAATCATGCAACATAACACATAACATAAGAATCAAAGACAATATAATTTACCAAGTTCTTTTGATAGGTTACATTCCATATAAAGAAAATCAAAGAGAAAAAGGGAAATTATAAAGCATACGGAAATAGATGAACATGTTTGAAAACATATTAATACCACACATGGAATTAAAATAAATGGAAAACATCAAGAGAAAATATTATAATCTCATTGATGGACCGATTAAAAAAGATTGAGAACAATCGAGTTGGATAATACAATTTAATTTTGAAACTATTGAACTCAATTAAAATCCACTGCGCTATTAGAATTAATGAAATCATGATATAAAATGCTAGAATTAAAACAATTCTTGATTTTTAATAACAAGTCATGAAAATTTTGAATTATCATTCAATTTTTAAAACATAGTAAGGGAATAACTGGAAAAGATTTGGTCTGGTGAAGATAAAAATGTGGGAGAAACAGAAAAAAGGATCATCTGATATCAAATGAATATGTTACGATACAAAGCAATACATGTTATAAGATATTCTAAGATTAAGTAAGACATGAATACGAATATTGCTAGTAAGCTAGTCGCATAAGCCATTTCTAGATGATTTTTATAATAAATATTGGGGACAATGATAAGAGTGTGACTTTATTTAGATGATAGGTTATATTGGGTAATTATCTATTTCTTATAATAAAATAATTAACTAATTATAATAATAATTTATATATGTTGATGCTAGAGTAGGACTTATTATGAAAGGTACATAGTTCGAATCATTCCCTAAACATGGTCATTTAGTTCTGACTTGCCCAAGGATATGCATGGGAAGTTGTGCATATTCTTCATGAAATTAAGAGAGTTGCACGCAATCTGGCCAAAATTCCATGTAACAAGAAAAAAATTGTACTTATTTATCGTATATATAATTTTCTTTCATATTTATATTTGATACATTTTACAAATATATTATTTTAAGAAAATGATATATAGTTACTAAACATCTTAAAATTACGAAATATTCTATTAGTTTCATGTAAGTTTTAAGTAAGTTGTGAGTTTGTGAAAAATATAACATTTATTTCAAGTTAAAAATGAGATGACATGTTAATGAGCTGTTCAAAAATACTTCCATTACTTGTATTTGAAAAGAATCCATATATTAAAGAAAATATCGGGAGTGTTGTCTCCACCTTATACAAACTTGCTTTTGCAACTCTTACAATCTTTTGTTAATTTAGTACTCTACTTACATAAGTGACATATTTTTGGGGTTTTGCCCAAGAACTTCAAATTCATAGGACCGCCTCTGTTTGGGAGACAATCCCATGCGGCCATGCTTAAAAAACTAAATTAAGTGGAGGATTATGCCAAATCTTGTTAGGTAATGGAGGAGATCAATTCCATTCATCTTTTCAACAATAAATCAAAGATATGATTTTTTAAGAAATGTAAAGTGGAATCAGAACCAAAATCAGGTCGAAGAAGAATTGACTGAAAGACAGTTAACTAGTTAATTCGTGGGCCAACTTATTGGTGTTAAGTAATTTGTTGTTTTTTATTTTTACCTAATAGATAAATAATTTAGGTTTTATTGGTATACAACGATCTGATTAAAAAGAGAAATGCCATATTACTGGTCTATGTGCCTTGTTAATACCGTATTTTGTATTCGCTAATAGTCCACGTATACTATATTGAATGTTTGATTATATTTATATTTTCAAACCCATGTCATGATTATTTTTTAGATAAGCAAATTTGCATTTCTTTAGAAAGATTTCAACTTTTAGTTTTACTATCTTCCTATTTCTTTATTGCGATATAGAGCAGGCTTAAACTGTTCGATTTGACGTCTTTATTGGTGTATGCTATTTGACCGAAAACTTCATAGAATTTGCATATTATTGCAGTTTGAGTGAATTCTTTTAATTTCCCAGGTAAAGGAATATAGTTTAATTATAATTGTAATTGAAATGTGGTTATTATGTCATGTGTGCATCAGTTGTAAACATTAATGAAAGTGTTTTGTTATATGAGATTACTTGGAGGGAGAATAATAACGATATATATCCTAGGTATATGGAGTTTAATGCTTACCCTATTTCTTGCTCCTACTGAGGTTATTGCTTTGGTTTAGAGTTTGCTTTGAGAACTTTTCCTTGACAACTCATTTCCAAAGCCATTTCACCATCCTTTTCGAGCTTTTGGCTCGACTTACCTTGGATGAATCCAAGGGTCGTTCCATATCTCTCGAGACTTATTCTTACTTAAGAGCCCTTTTTTATTACAAATGATAAAAATGTACAAAAACCATAAAAAACAGACCAAAACAAGACAAATGCTCTCATTACTCTAAATATACAAAAGTACACAAATGAGGTATTAGGGTTGTTAACAATTCCCCCCACCTACTCCAAAAAATATCTAAATTGATATCTTACACCTAGGAAATACATCACACATAACTAGACACCAGTTGCTTCTGCCCAAAAGTGATTTTTTGGTGTTTGTTATTGTATCTCGGATTCTACCTTCTATGTATCCTATTTGTTCACTCATTATTTTGATTTTTTATTAACTTTATTTAACATTGAACCGGCTGATCTCCAATCTAACATTTGATTTACCGTTGTTTCTAGGTTTAGTGATATCATTTACGTTATTTTGTTAACCCTAATTAGTTTCTAATAAGATTTGATAAGTTGAACATTGGTCGTACTCGTGGCTGAATCAGGGAGTTAAGAAGTCCATCCATTTTTTGGGCAAATAAGATGCTCACTCATTCTACTATGCCACTTTTTATGTAATTGGTCGGTTGGAATATTAGTCAATGTTATTGTAAATTTCTTGTTAGTGTCCTATAGTATTAACATGGTGTATTTTCTTAAATTATCATAATTACTTATTTCAAGAACCAAATAAATCATAATTCGTTAAGTTTTGGGGGTAAGAAATTCAAAGGGGGCTCTCGGAAGGTGCAAGAGAGACGACGACACAGAACCTAAACAATGCATGGGGCCCCAAAAAATTATGTATGTAATTTTTGTGTATATAAGTATTTAAAATTTTTACTATGAAAATAAAAATAAACTTGTTTAGTTGACAGTTTATGATTTTAGTAAAATATTATTTTTCCAAGTCGTGTTTATGAACCAAACTTGTTATATTTTGAGTAGCAAATTTAATTTTTAGTCAGATTTATAAGTATTTTTTGTACTATAATTTTTTTAAAAAGTTCAAATATTTTGTGTTTTATGGCCTTGTGAAAATAATAATTCCTTAGGATAATTTTTTCAATTAATATGATGCAAAATTCAACATTATTAATGTGTTATTGGGTATTTGATTGTGTGATGTTATTCTCATGTTAGAGGTACATTCAAAAAAATTAGATTTAACTATAATTTTATTATAAGTAAATTGAACTCTAATTGAATTATATCAACTTTTTTTTTTTGTATATATCAAATATTTAATTTACTAATTGTAATATTTACTATATTGTATGAACCATTAATTAAAAATATTTGTTAAAACAACTTCTAATAAGATTCTTCATTAAAAATAGCCTTTGACAAAAATACCTTATATAATCTTTTTAATTTTTCAATTATTTATTATTTAAATTTAACCCCCTATTACCATCTCTCACCACCACCCCCGTATTACCTCCCCCACCACCCCACCACCACAACAACCACCATCACGAACCTATTACCACCATTACCGCAAGCACCACCACCACAACCACCACCACATCTACTACTACTACCACTATCACAGCCACCACTTCCACTACCACCGCTACCACCTCTAGTACTAATTTCATTACACGTGTGCCCGATTTTTTATTAAAAATCGTCATAAATTATCCATAAAAGAAAATTGAAGGTGGCTTCTCCCAACCTTAATAAGGATCCATTTTACTCCCTCCGTCCACAAATGTTTGTCACAATTTCTAAAAATGGATGTCCACAAAAGGTTGTCATTTTAAAATATCAAGAAACTTTTTTACATGTTCTACCAAGTTTACCCTTATTTAATTTTCAAAAAGTAGAAGGCATTAATTGCTTTACTTAATTATTAAATAGTTAGTTGAGGGTAATTTAGTAAAAATAGAAGGCATTAATTGCTTTTCTTAATCTATGTGAAGAAAAAGGTATGACAAACATTTGTGGACGGAGGGAGTAATGGTTTTGGTCAAGATTTACAATGTTTGAGGACCATCTAAGGTAAAGAATATAACAAATCAAATAGATGAGAAAAGAATATCAATGTAATTTTTTTTTTTCGTCCTTCGTTCATCTACCCAGATTGTGTTAAAAATACTGGAACAGGCAGCGTAAGTTAACCAACACCACCCCACCGGCTCACGTTAGCAAAAATACCCCATGCAAAATGCACAAACTTGCATTGTCCACGAGTCTTCTTCTTTCTCTCTCTTTAACACCCCTTCTCATCTTCTATCTATTCCCCCTAGGGTTAGGGTTCACTCTCTTCATCCCATACTCTACTTTTCAATTTTATTTTCAATTCTTGCTCCTCAATTTCATCTTCTTCGTATTTCAGTATCGGAATGCTTTCTCACACCTAATAAAAGGGTCTCCACATTATCATTGAAGCATCACAACAGCATATGGACCCCAAACGCGGTTACTCGTTCTCTAATCTTTTCAATCTTGAGGTAAAATCAGACCAATTTCATATTGATTTTTATTAATTCATGATTCTCATGATGGGTTTGCATAAATTAACTGAATTTAGGTGAAGATTTAATCTTTTTCATCCAAATTGATCCAAATTGGTGATACGTACTACTTTCTACAGTTAGGGACACTAGTTTTCTTCCTGCTTACTTCTTTTACTGACAAGTTGTGTTTTTTGTGGTTTAATTTTGTGTGTCTGATCCTAATTTGAGTTACTTTTCCTTAAATTATGATTAAAGTAGCTGTTTTTAGGTTTCATTAATCCTTTGCAGTTAAGGGCACTATATCTTGCTTTTTATTTTGTGATTTTGAGGCTAATATAGTATTTCCCTAATTAATTATGGTTTCTGACCCTTCTGATTGGTTTAGTAAACAATTGGTCATGATCTGAGATTTTTTTAAAATTAATTTATTTGTGCATTTTGTAGTCTTTAGTGAATTATCAACTGCCACAGCATGATGATGAGTTTGATTATTATGAAAATAGTAGTCAAGATGAAAGCAATAATAGCCAAGGTAGACAATTTTAGTTATATTAATTTTCAAATTCTTTGAATAAATTTAAATTTGTTGATATATCTTATAAAGGTGGACACATGGGTGAGCATAGTAATGGAATAATGTCAAAGAGGGAATTAAATAAAAAAAGGCGAAGATCTCACAGTAGTGACGAAGATAAAAACTATATCTCAGAAGAAAGATATAGAGCAATGCTTGGTGAACATATTCACAAGTACAAAAAAAGGCCTACTAATACTATTCTTTCACCAAATCCTACACCTTCTCGACCCACAAAAACTAACTTCGCATCGAAAAACAAAAGATTAACAGATGATCATCGTGGTGGACCCCACAAACTCGAATCTCCTTTACACGATCCCACTTCTCAAAAGCTTTCAAATTACCACGAAACTAGTTTTGCTCCACAATATGGCCTTAACAGGTTAGTTTCTTATTCAAACTCTTGTTATTTATATATTATAATGCTATAATAAACCTTTTGAGTTAAATTTTAACAATTTTTTACAGGCCAGCATATGAACCTTCGTATCTAGATATAGGAAATGGGGTGACCTATAAAATCCCTCCACCTTACGGAAAAATGGCATCAAGTTTGAATTTACCAAGTGTATCAGATATGAGAGTTGAGGAATTTTATCTTGAGGGTACCCTAGATTTAGGGTCTTTAGCTGCAATGATGGGGTCAGAAATGAATTTAAAGACTCGAAGAAGTAACACAGGAATGGGTGATTCAAAACCTCAATATGAGTCCCTTCAAGTGAGGCTTAGGGCACAAAAATTTAGTTTAAAAGTTACTGAAGAGGCATTACAGTCATTTTCTATACCAGAAGGGGCAGCTGGGTCAATTCGTAGGTCTATTTTATCAGAAGTTGGAGCTTTACAGGTTTATTATGTCAAAGTTTTGGAGAAAGGAGATGGATATGAGGTAATTTTTTTTATTAGAGATTTTCTTTAATTTTTTTTGGAGATTCTAATGTTAATGTGGGGTTGCAGATTATTGAAAGAAGTTTACCTATAAAGCAAAAAGTGAAGAAAGATCCGTCTGTAATAGAAAAGGAGGAAAAAGAGAAGATTTTAAAATGCTGGGTTAATATTGTAAAGAAAGATATTCCGAGACATCAAAGGAATTTTGTTAATTTTCACAGAAAACAATTAGCTGATGCTAAGAGATTCTCAGAATCCTGTCAAAGAGAGGTATGCTTTGTTAATTTTTTGATTTAATTGCTTTGTTAGTCCCTGTAGTCTCCAAAATTTTAGGTCTATAGTCCCTGTGATATAGAAAGGTGTGCCTATTGAGCACACAGTCCCTGGGACTAATACTCTTAGTTTTACGAACAGAAATGACTAAAATACCCCTAAACGGTTCGAGCATCAGTAGTTCCTGTTGTCTCTAATTTTTTTACTTAACGTTCTAAAAAATTAAAACAGAAAACGAAAAAAAAAAGGTTTAAATATCTAGCTGGGAGGGTATTTTTAGTCAATTAACACTTCAACATAACAGAAAGGTTAACAGAAGGACCTATGGTGCTAATAAATATCAACCACAAGGACCTTTTGTGGGATTTTTTGAACATATGAACTATAAGACTCAGGGACTAACGATGAAATGAACCCTAAATTCTTTAATAATTTGTTTGCTGTAACATTATGGGTACATGTCCATCATCAGTAATAAGTCTTCTCTGTATATGTTTCTCTGGTAGTCTATAATTAGCTTCTAATAAAAATTCACCCCTCTGTTAATTTTCTTCATAGGTAAAAATAAAAGTCACCAGATCACTTAAGCTGATGAGAGGTGCAGCAGTTCGAACAAGAAAACTCTCTCGAGACATGCTTGTTTTTTGGAAAAGAGTCGATAAAGAGATGGTAAATTTTTTTTTAAAAAAAAAAGTAAAAATATTTTAGGGTTTGTTTTGACGTTTTAAAATTGTTGTTTTACAGGCAGAAATACGGAAAAGAGAGGAAAAAGAAGCAGCAGAAGCATTAAAACGTGAACAAGAGCTTCGTGAAGCAAGAAGGCAACAACAAAGACTAAACTTTTTACTATCACAAACAGAACTTTACAGTCATTTTATGCAAAACAAATCAAATTCACAACCTTCTGAAGCTAATTTAGGAGCTAATGAAGAGTTTATAAATGAAGAAATGCTTTTAAATTCTTCAGAAGCTGTTCTTGGTGGTGGTGTTATTGAAGAAGATGAAGATCCTGAAGATGCTGAATTAAGAAGAGAAGCTCTTAGAGCTGCTCATGATGCTGTTTCTAAACAGAAGAAAATGACTAGTGCTTTTGATAATGAATGTTTGAAGTTAAGACAAGCTGTTGAAACTGAAGATATTCCTCCTGAAGGCTCCACTAATATTGATTTATTGCATCCGTAAGTTTTTTTTTTTTTATTTATTTATGTTTTGTGTGTGAAATTTATTAATCGTGATTTTATTAGGTCAACTATGCCTACTGTATCGACTGTTGAAACACCTGAGATGTTTAATGGTGTGCTTAAGGAGTATCAGTTAAAAGGTCTTCAATGGCTGGTCAATTGTTATGAGCAGGTAAGTTTATACCAGATTTACCCCTTGTAAGTGGAGTTGTATTTATTATTGATATGGGATTTTTTCAGGGTTTAAATGGAATTCTTGCTGATGAGATGGGATTAGGGAAAACTATACAAGCTATGGCTTTTTTAGCTCATTTGGCTGAAGTAAGTGATTAAAATTGTTGTTAGTGTTTTGATGTTTGTGTTTTTTTTAACTTGGATTGGTGGGTCCCACACAGGAGAAGAATATATGGGGTCCTTTTCTAGTGGTTGCACCTGCTTCTGTGTTGAATAATTGGGCTGATGAAATTAGTCGTTTTTGCCCTGATTTGAAAACTCTTCCATATTGGGGCGGACTTCAAGAACGCACTATTCTTAGGAAGAACATTAATCCAAAGCGTCTTTATCGCAGGTATATATAACTTTAAACTTTGTATATAACTTTATATATGTCCTTTCTAATCATGCTCATGATTCTATATATCAGGGAAGCTGGATTTCACATTTTAATTACTAGCTATCAATTACTAGTTTCGGATGAGAAGTATTTTAGACGTGTAAAATGGCAATTTATGGTGTTAGATGAAGCTCAAGCCATCAAAAGTGCTAACAGGTTTTGAATTTATTAGTATCATTTTATATTTACATTTCTCTGTGTATCAAATGTAGTTTGTTACCTCATTATCTGATGAAATTAAATTTGGCTTAAAACAGTATAAGATGGAAAACATTGCTGAGCTTTAATTGTCGTAACCGTTTACTTTTAACCGGTACACCAGTTCAGAATAACATGGCTGAGTTATGGGCGCTTCTTCATTTCATTATGCCTACTTTATTCGATAGTCATGAACAATTTAACGAGTGGTTCTCAAAAGGGTATATATTTAAATATCTTTAAACTTATTATTATTTGCAAAAACTATATATGAGTTTCAGTTTCTCACTGTCTTTTACCTCGTGTTTTCAGAATTGAAAACCATGCAGAGCATGGTGGGACATTAAACGAGCATCAGCTAACTAGACTGGTGAGTCATCATATTAATTGAGTCTTATCTTTTTATTTTATGACTTTTTTTAAAACTTTTTTGAAATTTAAACAGCACGCGATTTTAAAGCCTTTTATGTTACGGCGAGTTAAGAAAGACGTGGTAACTGAGTTGACCGGGAAAACAGAAATTACAGTACACTGTAAATTAAGTTCTCGACAACAAGCATTTTATCAAGCAATAAAAAACAAAATATCATTAGCTGAGTTATTTGATGGAAGAAGAGGACATCTTAATGAGAAGAAGATTCTCAATCTAATGAATATTGTTATACAATTAAGGAAGGTACTAACTACTATTTGCAAAATAATAATTAACAAGTTTCAGATAATAATTAACTAAGTTTTATTTTGATGAAATTAAGGTTTGTAATCATCCAGAGTTATTTGAAAGAAACGAAGGAAGTACTTACTTTTATTTCGGAGAAATTCCAAATTCTCTTCTTCCTGCTCCTTTTGGTGAATTAGAGGAAACTCATTTCTCTGGTAGTCAAAATCCTGTTACGTTTAAGGTAATTTATATATGATGACCTGTCACTATATACACCTATGACATACATATTTTCTTTTATTGATTTTTTCCAGATGCCAAAATTAATTTACCAAGATCTACTTCAATCACGCATTATGCTTTCCTCTTCCACAAGAAAAGGAGTGAATCGAGAATTGTTCGAGAAATATTTCAATGTATTCTCTCCAGAAAATGTTTATCGCTCGATATTTCAACAAGATAATTTTTCAAATACATTCGGATTCGCCCGTTCAATCGATTTATCACCTACCGAAATATCATTTTTAGCTACTGGTTCGTTTATGGAACAGTTACTATTCTCGATTATGAGACAGGATCGAAAATTCCTTAACGATACTGTAACGCTGTTAATGGAGAACGAAGATTATAATTACCTTGAAACAGATAAAGTAAGGGCAGTTACGAGAATGTTACTAATGCCTTCCAAATCAGAGACACAGTCCTTAACGAGAAAACTAGCTACAGGTCCTATGGATTCACCTTTTGAAGCTTTAGTAACGACACATCAAGATAGGGTTATATCTAATGTGAATCTTTTACACTCGATTTACTCTTTTATCCCACGAGCTAGAGCACCTCCTATAAATGCACATTGCTCAGATCGAAATTTTGCTTATAGAATGGTGGAGGATTTACATAACCCATGGGTTAAACGGGCTTTAGTGGGCTTTGCACGTACTTCTGATTGTAATGGGCCGAGTAGGCCCGTTAATGTTTCACATTTGATACAAGAAATTGATTCGGAACTACCTGTTACACAACCTGCTCTTCAACTTACTTATAAAATCTTTGGATCTTGTCCTCCTATGCAACCTTTTGATCCAGCTAAAATGCTCACTGTATGTTTTAATTTAAAATTTGCAAAATACACTTTTTTTGATTAATTTTTTTTTTAATTTTAGGACTCTGGAAAGCTTCAGACTTTGGATATATTGTTAAAACGCTTACGTGCAGGAAATCATCGTGTTCTTCTCTTTGCACAAATGACGAAAATGCTTAATATTATCGAGGTATAATTATAAAAGGTAAAAGCATTTGATTTGATGAATACTGATGATTTTATGTATTTTGTAGGATTATATGAATTATAGGAAATATAAATATTTGAGACTTGATGGGTCTTCTACTATAATGGATCGTCGAGATATGGTTAAAGACTTTCAACACAGGTAATAATGAATGTTTTTGTGTTTTCTTTGACTTGAAATTGACTATTAAAGTGTTTGTTAATTTTGTGTTGTTTTAGAAACGATATATTTGTTTTCTTGCTAAGTACACGAGCTGGTGGATTGGGTATTAATTTGACAGCGGCTGATACGGTTATATTTTATGAGAGTGATTGGAATCCAACTTTGGATTTACAAGCTATGGATCGAGCTCATAGACTTGGTCAAACTAAAGATGTAAGTTTCACTAATCATATAAATTTCTGTATATGATAAATAATTCTTATTTTTTGATTTAGGTTACTGTGTATCGATTAATTTGTAAAGAAACAGTGGAAGAGAAAATCTTGCAAAGAGCAAGTCAGAAAAATACTGTTCAGCAGCTTGTTATGACTGGTGGTCATGTACAAGGTGACCTTTTAGCTCCTGAGGATGTGATTTCATTATTGATTGATGATCCTCAGATGGAACAGAAAATGAAAGAGATTCCATTACAGGTGGGTCCGTTAATACCCTTCGTTTTTTATTTGTTTGAAGTAATTAATGTTTTTTTTAAAATTATTATCAGGCTAAAGAGAGACAAAAGAAAAAAGGTGGAACGAAAGGTATAAGAATCGGTGCAGAAGGTGATGCATCTTTGGAAGATTTTTCAGCTCCTGTTCCAGAAAACGAGAATGAGTTTACTCCTGAACCTGATAAATCCAAGTCCAACACTAAAAAGGTAAAAAACAATTAGGTCTTTCTCTTAACTATTTAGATGGTGAAATTTCGCCCTAATTTTGAGTTTATGTATGTAGAGAAAAGCTGCGACTGAGAAGCCAAAGGCTTCGAGATCATCAAGTAAAAGTTCAGCAATGGATAATGAGATTGATGAAACTACTACACAAAATAATGAATCTCAAACACAGAGGCCAAAGAGATTGAAAAGGCCTACAAAGAGTGTAAATGAAAACCTTGAACCAGCATTTACTGCACACTCGACCATAATTCAAGATCATAATGCAGATCATGCTAATACTTCGACTAGGCAATAATATGAGTAGGAAAGAGCAATGCAATTCAATGTAATGCATAAAGTTGTAAATTAGTTGTATAGATTGAATTTTAGGATTTGAGTGTTGGATTTTTACTAGTTATTTTTAATTATTTTGGTAGCATAAGAATATAGAAACTGTAAAGTAAGGGTTATCCTACGTTCATTTCTTGAATTTGGATATATGAGTAGTTTTGTAACCAGCCTTGAGCTACAACTTTGTCATTCATCATCTTGTCTGATATTGGATTATTTGTGTTTAAGCATCTATTCTCTTTTTTTATGGTCGGTCTTTATAGGAATTCCCAAGTTTGATATGTATGTAGTAGTGTACTAGATGCTCAGGTTAAAGATAGACAAAATTTTGAACTAAATGTTCAAGTTTGAGCAATTGGTTCCTTGGTCAAATCAAATTTTTCATGAATAAAGCTATGTTGGAGAATGGGGTTAATGCAGAAAAATAATCTTCTATATGTAAGAATTTTTTTAAACCCTTTTCCTATAAGTCAGTTTTAGATGCCGTCTATCTGAAATTTGAAAAATCCTGAATAAAATTTTAAATTGTTTTCCTTTTATTCATAGAAATAGTTTATACTAAAAATATACACAATAGAAAATATATTTGTTTATTTGAGACATAAATGGATATTTATGAAAAAGAAATGAGTAATAGATTTGAAAAATTTGAGTTAAAAAGAATTAAGAACGATAAGATTTATTTTCATATATAAGATATTTAAAATATTTCAAAATTGCACATTAACAAAAGGATTAATGCCCAAGAAACACCTCAAATCAAATTTAATGCCCCCTCACCCCTGCCGCTCTCCTTTTGCCCATAAAAGGCACCTCTTTTAATTTTTATCCTATTCTACCCCTTTCTACCGCCGCCGCGCTCTCTCTCTCTCTCCACGAGTTCATAAACAAATAACTATGATAGCCGCTCTTTCTCTTTCGTTTAAATCATCAACATATACACAAACACTGTGAATTATGAGAGCACCCATTAATGACGAATTTAGCAAGAAAAATAAAGAAACAGAGAGAAGAATAAGAAGAAGAATGAATAAGAGAGGAAGAAGAGATGTTTTATTTCTTGTTACAGTTACAATGTACAAAACTTGTTTATATACAATCATGTCTAACTAGATATAGCTGTAATCTAACTAATTTTTATGTAGAAGAAACAATTTGCATTTTGGTCCCTGTATTATTTCTTTTTATCCAATTCATTTGCTATATTTAGGGCTGCAAACGAGTCGAGCCGAGCCGAATACTAGATGTACAGGCTTGGTTTGTTTAATTTCTCGAGCCGAGCCGAGCCGAGCTCAAATTTAAACGAGCCGGACCGAGCCGAGCTCAAATTTAAACGAGCCGAGCCCGAGCTTCCAATCATCCAAACCAGAAATGTTAGAACTTGTTTGTTTAACTTATTGAACAATCTTTTTTAAAGTCGAGTACGAGTTGCTCATGAACAATTTGTTTTTTGTGGTTGAAATGAGACTTTCATGAGTGTGTGGTATGAAAATATGAAACATAACACTAATGAAAAATAAATGTCTAAAGAAATTAAAAATATCCAATTAGATATTGAAGGGTTAATAATATATTTATAATTAGATAATATATTTTTATTTATAATTCATACGTTTAAACGAGCTCACGAGCCGAGCTCGAGCAGGCTTCTTTACGTATCGAGCTTAAAATGGAGCTTGAGCTTGAGCTTGTTTACATTCGAGCCGATCTCGAACGAGCTTTTCTCCGAGCCGAGCTCGAGCTGCTCGCGAGCGGCTTGGTTCATTTGCAGCCCTAGCTGTATTCAAAGATAGATTGACATCTCCACTGAAACATGATATTTGAGTATTGGGAAAGTAAGAAATTATGATTGAATTGTGCGAAAGTTTGTATAGAATAAGTTGATTGATTAACGTTGAAAAACTAGAAGAAAAAAACAATTCAAATGAGTAATGGGAATCTCTCCCAGAACTCAATATTTAGTCCACAAGTACAAAAATGTACTTGCTTAGCGTTTTCTGAGTTCTGGGAATTTATCCCAGTACTCAACATTTTGCCACAGTCCAAAAGTGCACTTGCACAAGTACAAAAGTGGGCTTGCACAAGTACAATCCGAGTTCTGAGTAATGGGAATCTATCCCAGAACTCAACATTTAGTCCACAAGTACAAAAGTGGACTTGCTTAGCCTTTTACGAGTTCTGAGTAATGAGAATCTATCCCAGAACTCAACATTTAGTCCACAAGTACAAAAATGTACTTGCTTAGCTTTGAATAGAAAATTTGAAGATTTGAAGGAATGTGGAAAAGTTTTATTACTCCATCTTGAATCTTCTCTCGAGTAATCTTACAATCGATGTCTACATGCTTTGTGCGTTCGTGATGTACAGGATTTGTAGACATAGCAACAACAGACTTGTGGAAGAGATCGTTGGCCACAGCGCTGTTAAAGAAAAGCAAATTTGTGGTGAGTGGGAGAATCGGCCGGCAGCGCTGTTGAAGAAGAGCAAATAAGGGACAAGGGTATTTTTGTATTTTGCAGCAAGGTGCCTTTTATGGTCAAAGGTGTAAGGTGGCAGGTGTTTAATGGGTATTAACCCTTAACAAAACACCTCTTCATTACTTGAAATAAAAAGTTAGAACTTTTTTTATGAAATTAATATAATATAGTATAATTTTATGTTACTTTATAATTATATATCATTCTCCTAAACCAATTTAACTATACATTATATAAAAATATTAGAATATAGTTAATATTTATGATAAAGAGATAATTTTATTATATATAAATTATATTGAACATTCTGTATAGGTTGTTGGAATTATTAAATTGAAAATGATTTATTTTATTAGTTTTTTATATTTTTGGAAAAAGTGGAAAAAACTATTCGTGTGCTAATAGTTCCACATTGAAAGTTGAGAAAAAATAGTTGGAATTATTAAAATTAAAGAATTTTATTTTATTAATACTTTCATTTTTTTGGGAGAGTAGAATTTTTTTTCATGTGTTAAAAAGTTTCATATAGAAAATATAGAAAAAATAAATAAAAGAAAAACATCACAATAGTTTGGTCAAGAAAAACGTCTGCATTAATCACCAATACCTATTCGTCTTGGCAGCAGGGGCAGATCCAAAAGTTAAATTGAGGGGGGACTTGGAATATGTAGAAGTTTGGAGGTTAACGCTTTCCGAAGTTAAGTTAAAAATAAGATACGTGAACATATAACTAGCAATTTCAAAATGCAAACACGAGAATCTAACACCATTACGTTCATCGCCTCTTTAATTGATGAGTTTACCGTTCCTATTTACCAAAAAAATATGTAAACCAACACCATTATATACACTTAATTTATATAGTATCATTAGTATTATATTAATATACCATATGTTATATTAACATCCTAATTTATAAATATGATGAATAAATCATTTATAAAAATTAACCATTATAATTTATTAGAGTGATGTAAATAATAAATTACTAAGTAATACTTCCTTCGTCCATCAATGTTTGTCATACTTTGTTTTTTCACAAAGATTAAGAAAAACAATTAACCTCTTCTATTTTTATTAAACTACCCTCAACCAACTAGGTAAATGAATTTAATGATGATAAATTTTTGAATATTAAAAAAGGATAAAATTGATAAAAAATGTAAAAAAGTTCATTGGTATCTTAAATGGACAACCTTTTGTAGACATCTACTTTTAGAAATTGTGACAAATATTGATTGACGGAGGAAGTACTATCATCAAACTCAAAACTTATTTTGGAAATAATTTTCTATTATATGTATATTTTAGAAAAATTTAAAGCAAACGCTAAGATTTGAACACTTGACTTCTATTTCAAATTCTAATATATAAAGATCCTAAAACCACTAAGTCCTGTAATTAAGAGCATACACATTTTATATAAAAGTTTAAAGGGGGCTAATTATTTATAGGCGACATAATTACTTTGACATATTATAAAATTTACGGGTTCAGGGCAGCTTGAACCCTTCCTGAGCCTTATAGGGATTCGCCCTATTTGGCGGAGTAGTTTAACCATTAAATCAACTATCGATCTTAAGTAAAAAATAATACCGTTTAACAGCTTGTTAATGACTGGTGGCCAGGTACAAGGTGACCTTTTATCCCCTGAGGATGTGATATCATTATTGATTGATGATCCTCATACGGAACAAAAAACGAAAGAAATTCCACTACTGGTATTTTTGATACCCTTCTATTGTGAATTGTTTGAAGTATTTAATTTTTTTAATTATCAGGCTAAAGAGAGACAAAAGAAGAAAGATGGAACAAAAGGTATACAAATCGGTGCAGAAGGTGATGCATCTTTGGAAGATCTTTCAACTCCCATTTCAAAAAACGAGAATGACTTTACTCCTGAACCTTGAACCTGATAAATCCAAGTCCAACACTAATTAGGTAAATTCTTTTAGGCCTTTTAACTGTTTAGATGGTGAAATTTTGCCCTAATTTTGAGTTTATGTATTCATATATGCAGAGAAAAGCTGCCACTAAGAAGCAAAAGCCTCCGAGATCATCAATTTCTCAAAAAAATTCTGGCATGGATAATGAGATTGATGAATCTACACAAAATAATGAATCTCAAACACAGAGGCCAAAGAGATTGAAAAGACCAACAAAGAGTGTAAATGAAAACATTGAACCAGAATTTACTGCTCACTCGACTATCATTCGAGATCAAAATGCAGATTATGCTAATACTTTGACTAGGCAATAATAAGAAGAGCAATGCAATGCAATGTAATTCATAAAATTTGTAAATTAGTTGTATAGATTGAATTTTATGATTTTAGTGTCGGATTTACCAGTTATTTTTTAATTCTTTTGGTAGCATAAGAATATAGAAACTGTAAAGTAAGGGTTGTTACGTTCATTTCTTGAATTTGGAGCTTTGAACTAAAATTTTGTGATTCATCATCTTGTCTAATATTAAAGGAAAAATTAGCATGTGCTATTTGTGTTCTTTCTTTTTGGTTGTCTTTATATACACACTCTCATACAAATAAGAAAATATCTCCCATGGATGCTCTTTATGTCTTAGAAATTAGTATTTTGTGAGTTATTATTTCGAAATACATCATATCTTCGTTTCAAATTAAATAAGGTCCATTGGGTCAATTAATAATACCTTTTTTCAGCGAGCCCATCTCTTTGGGAACCTCCTTATCAAGTGGGCACTCTGTCCAGATATCTCCTCTTGGGTGTGCTCATAAAACATCGGGTTTGAGGACTGATAGAATATATTCTATTAGATGGTTGAAAATATATAGAAATTAATTATCAATAACATATTTTAGTGCACGATTTTTTATCAAAAAAATTCGGATCATAATTCTTTACACGATTCATTTATTTACAAGAATACTTAACCGTGGGATGAACTTGTAACACTAAACTAAAGATAAGATTGATAAATTATAAATGTAAGCTAATTTAACCTTTTCTTTTATTTGGTTAATGTCTATTAAAATACAAAAATCATAATATATAGAGAAAATGCCATTTAGGGTCTTGAACCCACCTCCCTCTTCAAGATAGCAATCCCTTCTAGAGTCTCTTCTTACTAAAGACCTCAAAAAGTTTTTAACACATGAAACCCAAAATCCCATTTACAATTATACCCTATTTTGTTTTTTTATTCCTATATATACTAATTATTCTCATTTACAATTTCATTCACGTTCTAAACAATCTCTATTTTGTCTCTCTCTTCAAAACCACCACCACCACCATAACACCACCACCACCACCAACGTGAGCTAGGGCATAGCCCCCCAAACCGCCACCACCACCACCATAACACCACCACCACATCCATAACACCACCACCACCACAACCATAACACCACCACCATAACACCACCACCACCAAGTATGTTACTATTGAAGAAGCTTGAAGCTCGATTTTCTGTTCGCAGCATTGCTGTTCGTGACCACCACCACTCAGGCGAAGATCTACCACCGTAACAGCGCTCCGCTGCAGCGTTCTCGATCTACCACTGCAGGAAGGAGCTCGGGGAAGGAGGAGCAGATCGAGCAGAAGGTTATTCGTCGGAGTTGCCATGGCGGTCTTCTTCGGGTGCTTCGCCGGATTTTTGCAATGAAGCCGTGGCGCTGCAATCTCGATCTCCGGTGGTGATGTTGTCTTCAAGACGTGGAGTGGTGGTGGTGCAGCTCGTTTTGGACGGAGGTTGCGAAATGGCCACCATTTATGCAGGTTCCTTGCTATGGTGGTGGTTCGCCGAAGAAGACAAGTGCAGCGCTGGAACATTGCAGCGAAGTGAGCTTCGAGTGGTGGTGCTGGAACATTGCAGCAACTTGAATAACCTTCGATCTGCTCGATGGGAATTCTGGTTTCCTTGTGAAGACGAGATGCAGTTTTTTTTTGTTTAGTTTGACATGGTTGACCAGATCTAGATCTGGTCAAACCAAATAGATTTCCCTTTTTTTTTTTTTTTTTTTTTTTCTGATTGTGTAATAATATAATTGTTTGAATAATACTCACTATTTTTAATTTAAACTCATTGTTTTTTTAAGTTACTCTCTAATTGTTTTAGAATACTCACCAATTTTAAGAGTACTCCGAGATTTTCTTAGAGTACTCCGAGATTTTATTAATGCACTCCGAGATTTTATTAATGCACTCCGAGATTTTATTAGTGCACTCGAAAAAATTTAGAGAGTACTCCGTAAATTTATAGAGTACTATATGTTTTTTCCGGTGACCGGTGACTGGTTGTCAGTGGTCGGAGGTCGGTGGTCGGTGGTAGGTGGTCGGAGGTTGGAGGTAGGTGGGTAGTGGTAGGGAGTGGAGAGAGAAACAGTGACATCACACTTTTGTTGTCTTTTAGTGTTAGTAAGGGTAGGAAAGACAATTGTCAAAACTGAGGTCCCTAAGAAGAACAACTTTCTAGACTATACTCTATAGAGAAGAAAGATGGTCTCCAAGACCCTATATATAATTCACCCTAATATGTATAACTATTTTGAAATTAACCAGCAAAAATTATTCAACCTAAATGCTAACAAGAAGGTTGAACTATTTTCTCATATTTCATCTTATACAATAAAAATACGTGGGAAGAAATAATAATACTCTATCTCCCAAATAGACAAGATGATTTTAATATTGAAAAGAAATCCCTTGACTTCGCTTATGCCCTTATGCAAAAATACTGTATGTAAATATAAATTTTAATATATTGATTATGCCTTCCCGGTTAGAAAGCATACAAAAACTATACGAATCATTGATCGGGGAATTGATACATCCTTCATTAATAAATAATTTATTATAATAGTATCTCTTGGAAAAAGCTAACTCATTTAAAATTATTAAAAAACAAGGATTGTATTTATTATAATAATTATTGTTATGAATAAATTGTTTATTATGTGGATGTCCAAAGGCCAAAGGTCTTCTACTTATTTATTGTAAATAAGGCATGTGAAGAGTCACTTATTTCCTATAAATATATGACTTGTTTCATTGTAATAGGACTAGAGTTGATATATGAAATACAAGAATATTCTCTCTTTGTATCGTTTCTTTCTTTAATTTATAACACGTTATCAGCACGAGTCTCTACCGATCGAATCAAGGAAGAATATTTCCAGGTATGATTTATATTGTTCTATTTTATATATAATATATATATTTCTTTTCACATAGAAAATAAGAGAGTGTATTATAAGGACTTTCCATTGCAATCGATAAATATTAGATGGACTTCCATTGCATCCTATACAATACTCTAATACTATTCAAGTAGATAAATCGGTTATCACTTTAGAAAAAAATTGAGGCCTGAAGCCTATGTAAATATTATTTTGAATGGCTTAAAAATGAAATAAGATGTTTTCCTAGGCTTGAATCCTACAATGCGCAAAGCATGGAAAAATAACCGTATAAGCATGGAAAAATAATCGTATAGGCCTGAAGCCTAAATTTTATATTATAGGCCCGAAACCTAGGAAATAAAATATATGCCCGAAGCATAAAATCGAAAACTTAAAGGCCGGAAATTATATCATATGGAGTAACATATGTGTGCTTTTCAATGGAATGTTGAATTTTAATAGTGGCTAGTCATATGCCTTATCTAAAGTGTAACAACAATGATTATTATTGTTTTTTTTGTATACGGCTCTACTATGAAAACAAAAAAATTGTAAGACTATGATGTTTTCCAAAATAAAAGTTTTGATTTGGATAAATCAACTCATAGGCTCGAAGTCTAAAAAAATAAATCTATATGCTTGAAGCATAAAAGCAAATTATCTAAAGGCTTGAAACCTAGATCAAATTTTAAAGGCTAGAAGCCTATATCAATTTTTGTTAAAAAAAAAAAATTACACAAAAAAAAATTAATTAAGGAATAAAGTGTAATTGCTAATATAAATTTAAATGACTATTTTTCATGAATTTCCTTAATATTGAAAAATCATGAAAGAATTAAAACGAGAAATAAACTAGACATCCATGAAGGGTGCAATGAAATTGTATGTCCGAACGAAATTATCTCTTTCAAGAAAAGGTTACAATAACTTTATATGCTAGAAGCATAAAACAAATTTTATAAGCTCGAAGCCTAAAAACAAAATCTCATATCGCATAAGTATAAAATTAATCCTATTGGCCTGAAGCGTTAATTGTTATAGGCCCGATGACTAAAGAAAAAAAATGCCTGAAGCATAATATTACTATTTAGGTCCAAATCTTAAATGAAAATATTTATGCCGGAAGCATAAATTGAGTATTTTACATGAAAGTTATAACAAATCTCAATAGACCAGAATTCTATTTAATGGATCGAGAATTAAAAAAAAAGTAGGTCTGAAGCAAATAATAATTATGATGAATAACTCATATGGGTTTCATGAATATTTAAGAATGGTTTTTTTTCCAAATAAAAGGAATATAGACTATCTTTTAAAAGACTTGATGATAATATTATTCTAAGTTTTATGAAACCGGATTTCGTTGATTACACATTAATAAAGATACTTTTATGAACTAGAGATTTGTTCATATATAATTCCTGAAGCAATATTATGAACCGGAAGTTCGTTAACAAAATGATTTTATTCATGAAAATGACATAAAATTAGGGAGAGATAAGTTGAATTTTTATGAAGTGCAAAGTTTGCATGATAAGGGGTTCGAACCTACACCCTCCCTTGTAAATGTTTATAGTCTTACCATTTGGACAATCTAGTAATTTGTTAGTCAATTGGACAAAAAGAAATGTTAGTACAGTTTTAGGTACTATTAAATTAAGTGAGGATTTCAAATGGGAAAATGTAATATTACTGGGTGGAACAAATATACGTCTCATTGTATCAAATCACGCATATACTCCTGAAGTAGCTATAACGTGAATAAAGGTTTTACAAAATACTATGAGATTGTTTGTCTCGTAAGCAAGCAAAGTAATGAATTATTGATATAATCATAATTCGTGTTCCATTACATAATACTATTCCCTGGAGTGGTTAAAATTACATTCCCTAAACGAATGCAATAACTTTCAAATGCGTATCAAAATAAACATTGTGGTGACAAAATTTGATAGAATAAAATCACATTCTCTGGCTCAAAACTATTCCATGTAGTGGATGTAATTGCATTCCTTGTAACGATTGTTAAATTATTCAATCTCTTTGAAAATGGATATGTAAACAAACTGGTAGGGTTAAATATGATTAATATTGTATTCTCTGGCTAAAAATTATTCATTATAGTGAATAAAACTGTATTTCCTGAAGAAAGTGCTAGGTTTTCTAATGTGTATTGGAATCAGAGTGGTGGGGATCATAACTCCACCCGAGTTGAAAATCATGATAGTGTTTCAGAGTTTGCTTTGTTGGTATGTTTTTGTAAAGTATATATGATTTTTATGTAGACATATATGATTGTTTTTACTAATAAGGCGATGAACAATATTTACCGTGAAAAAAAAAATTAGAAGCAAAGCAAAGAGAAAAAAGAGGAGGCTAATTGAATCATGAGAATACAAAGGAAAAATGGAATATCTTTGCTATACTTCCAAACTTCAAGGTTACATAATTATTCTATTGAAATAGATATTATTGTAGTTAAAAGTATTTTGAAAAAAAGATATGTTAAGACCTCTTACAGATTTCATGTCATGAAAGTACTCCTGAAGTAGTAATATCGTAAGTAGAGTTTTATCCCAATATTAGGGTTTAACATTCTTGTAAACTATAACGTTTCATTCCTCGAAGTGAATGGAGATACACTCTCTAAAGTGAATGTAACTATTTTAATTATCTAAATAGATAGATGTGTAGATGACAAAACAAGTGAATTAATGTTGTATTCCCTGATTGGAAATTATTCCCCTGGAGATATAGAATCAAATTCTCTTAAGCAAATTCATTATTTCCAGCTTCTACAAAAACTGACCTGGAATGACTTAAATACTGTTTTTCGTAGCTAAAAACCATTCCTTGAAGTGAATAGAAGTGCGTTTCTGGAAGAAAATGCGATGTCTTTCAATGTGTCTAAAATTGACATCTTGTGACCCAAACTCCAGACGAGGTTAAGGTAAGAAAAATAATCATTACCACCAGAAGTGGAATAATAAGGAATATCTTGAAAGTAAAAGGTCACGGTAAATAAGCCATCACGAAATGATAAGCATGAATATTATCGATAAAGTGGAATTATATAGTGTTCGTGTACTCGTGGAATACTATCACATGTAGTTGATCTAATTAAAAGTTTTTGGATGCCCAAAAGTTATGTTACCTTGTGGTACAAAATTGGTAAATTATGTTAAAAGTAAATCCCGAAGAAATTTACTAAATTTAAAGGATAATATCCAAAATTAGTATTTGTATAAGCCACAAGTGTCCGTAACAATGTATATCTTTTGCATTATTTACTAAAAGTCTCACCAAAAGTGTGTATGAAAATAAAATATGCTATTTCTTTGGGGTTATATAATATACAGATTCGAGCAGTTGAAACACTCATTGTGCAAAAGAAAAGATGTCATAATCCAAAGAGCTTTGTATTTTTAAATGACTGATTTGGTCAACTACTGATAGTAATGATATGTCGACTAATAGATTATTCACTTGGTCTCTACTTAAAAGAACCAGAAGATTCATTTTACCAAGTGACTACCCCCTTATTAGGGGGAGAGACAAGTCAACCTGAAGTTGTGTGACGTATAGACTAGGCAACCTGAAGTTGCATGACGTATAGACCAGGCAACCTGAAGTTGCTAACACATGGTGGAATACAATTTATTATATCATTTATATCCACAAACTAAAGAATAGGAACTTGATGTTAAAAGGAATATCTATGTGCAAAGTATAGCAAATAATATACCTAATACATTCGCAAGTAGAATATTTCACAATCCCAAAATATGTTGTAAACGCTCCAACATAGGTTATTGTCCGATATTAGACACATAACAAATATACCAGCGAATGTATCAAACCAACGCATGAAGCGTGGTAAGCCTGTCGGTTTAAAGTATACCATGCCCCAAAGAAGAAAATCTCATGAGTAAATGATTAAATGGTAAAAAATTGTGGGATGTGCACTCCACGTGATACGACAGGAATTATTAAGCCAACTAATGTTGGCACATGCATTTCTCTTAAAGAAAGTAATGGTCATGAAAGGACCTAGGTACCTAAATACGAGAAAATTTATGTAGATTATTAGTCTACTGAAAATATATAAAACGGTTAGAATAGTTTATGGGATTAATATATTTTCATTTAATATAGCTCTTGAAGTAAATAATAAGGATCCTAAACCAAAAAGTGGTGAAATATGTCGACTACAATAGAAAGTGTAATAGTGAATTTTGAAATCTAAAACACTACTTGTATCACGAAGGTTCCTGCAGAAACCTAGAATTAACTATGGGGAGACCTCCTCATTCTTATGTTATCGATACAGTGTAGTGATTATTAGATGGATATTAAAGTTTTTAATAAACAAAATAGGTACTAGAAGCATAACATGTGCCCAAACAAGAAAGGTGTTTGAAAGCACAACAAGTGCCTGAGGCAAGGTAGGTACTTGAAGTACTTAGAGCGTTTAAATATGATATTATCGAAGATTGAGAAGTTCCTGAGATATAAAATTTCCTAGAGTATAAAAGTTCTTGAAGAACGTAATTTATTTAAAGCACAAGAGAAAAGTGTATGAATTATAAAAGGATACTCGGTAATTATTGTCATAATGAGAATGATGTGATATTTGCGTATTGTACTCTTTTTCCTTCACTAAGGTTTTTTTCCCACTGGGTTTTTCCTAGTAAGGTTTTAACGAGGCATGCAAATATTCTTTGTCATAGGAAGTATAAACTCTTTTATTGATCAAGAAAATGATATTACTATCACTAAATACCCTCAAGTAAAAATCCAGAAGATTTACTAATTAAAGATTCATTAACGACGACATCAAGGTACAAATATATTTAAAAATATGTAATGTCGTAATGAGGGGGAGAATATTGAATTCTGCATTCTTTTTCCTTCACCACGGTTTTTCCCATTGGGTTTTCCTGGTAAGGTTTTAACAAGACAAACTGAATATGTGTCATAGCCCCCAAGGATTAGTGTACTCTCTTTCCTTCATCAAGTTTTGTCCCAATAGGTTTTCTTGATAAGGTTTTAATGAGGCATATCTTTCATTGAATATCCAAGGGGGAGTGGTATGAAATATTTATTAAGTGGATGATTCAACATACCAAAAGAAAGTGTGGTTATCTTCAACAAGAATATAGTGATGGTATTTATGAGGATATTATTGCTTGTACCACACATAATTAGAATAATTGCATCAAAGGAGACAAAACAAAACATATTTCATCAAAGTCTCCTACACACACGAGTTACAGAAGAATGTGGACATTGACACTCGACGAACACAATCACGCAATATTTTCCTGATGAAATCATTGTCAACCACAATATTCAAGAAGTAGGTCCACAATATTGATATACGGCAACTCAGAGACCTCTTGCCAACATCAGGGGGAGCATAAACAAGACTGTATTCTTGAAAGATTGATGATCCTCAGATGGAACAGAAAATGAAAGAAATTCCGTTACAGGTGGGTCCGTTAATACCCTTTGTTTTTGTGATTTATTTGAAGTATTTTTTAATGTTTTTTTTAAAATTAATATCAGGCTAAAGAGAGACAAAAGAAAAAAGGTGGAACGAAAGGTATAAGAATCGGTGCAGAAGGTGATGCATCTTTGGAAGATTTTTCAGCTCCTGTTCCGGAAAACGAGAATGAGTTTACTCCTGAACCTGATAAATCCAAGTCCAACACTAAAAAGGTAAAAAACAGTTAGGTCTTTCTTTTAACTGTTTAGATGGTGAAATTTTACCCTAATTTTGAGTTTATGTATGTAGAGAAAAGCTGCGACTGAGAAGCCAAAGGCTTCGAGATCATCAAGTAAAAGTTCAGCAATGGATAATGAGATTGATGAAACTACTACACAAAATAATGAATCTCAAACACAGAGGCCAAAGAGATTGAAAAGGCCTACAAAGAGTGTAAATGAAAACCTTGAACCAGCATTTACTGCACACTCGACCATAATTCAAGATCATAATGCAGATCATGCTAATACTTCGACTAGGCAATAATATGAGTAGGAAAGAGCAATGCAATTCAATGTAATGCATAAAGTTGTAAATTAGTTGTATAGATTGAATTTTAGGATTTGAGTGTTGGATTTTTACTAGTTATTTTTAATTATTTTGGTAGCATAAGAATATAGAAACTGTAAAGTAAGGGTTATCCTACGTTCATTTCTTGAATTTGGATATATGAGTATTTTTGTAACCAGCCTTGAGCTACAATTTTGTCATTCATCATCTTGTCTGATATTAAAGGACTTCATTGGATTATTTGGTGTTTAAGCATCTGTTCTCTTTTTTTATGGTCGGTCTTTATAGGAATTCCCAAGTTTGATATGTATGTAGTAGTGTACTAGATGCTCAGGTTAAAGATAGACAAAATTTTGAACTAAATGTTCAAGTTTGAGCAATTGGTTCCTTGGTCAAATCAAATTTTTCATGAATAAAGCTATGTTGGAGAATGGGGTTAATGCAGAAAAATAATCTTCTATATGTAAGAATTTTTTTAAACCCTTTTCCTATAAGTCAGTTTTAGATGCCGTCTATCTGAAATTTGAAAATCCTGAATAAAATTTTAAATTGTTTTCCTTTTATTCATAGAAATAGTTTATACTAAAAATATACACAATAGAAAATATATTTGTTTATTTGAGACATAAATGGATATTTATGAAAAAGAAATGAGTAATAGATTTGAAAAATTTGAGTTAAAAAGAATTAAGAACGATAAGATTTATTTTCATATATAAGATATTTAAAATATTTCAAAATTGCACATTAACAAAAGGATTAATGCCCAAGAAACACCTCAAATCAAATTTAATGCCCCCTCACCCCTGCCGCTCTCCTTTTGCCCATAAAAGGCACCTCTTTTAATTTTTATCCTATTCTACCCCTTTCTACCGCCGCCGCGCTCTCTCTCTCTCTCCACGAGTTCATAAACAAATAACTATGATAGCCGCTCTTTCTCTTTCGTTTAAATCATCAACATATACACAAACACTGTGAATTATGAGAGCACCCATTAATGACGAATTTAGCAAGAAAAATAAAGAAACAGAGAGAAGAATAAGAAGAAGAATGAATAAGAGAGGAAGAAGAGATGTTTTATTTCTTGTTACAGTTACAATGTACAAAACTTGTTTATATACAATCATGTCTAAGGTGTCGTTTGTTTTTTTAAGTAATAAGTGATGAATGCTGAATGAACAGCTGAATAGGACTTATTCAATTAAGAGGCAGTGTCTGAATGATTCAGACTTGGTTTGAAATCTTAATGAAACAGACCAGTTAAGAGGTATTCAGATCTGAATTGGTAAGGAAAAACAAACAGTCTTATTGATCCAGCGTCTTAATGAATCAGATTAAGAGGTCATTAAGTGCAAACAAACACCCCCTAACTAGATATAGCTGTAATCTAACTAATTTTTATGTAGAAGAAACAATTTGCATTTTGGTCCCTGTATTATTTCTTTTTATCCAATTCATTTGCTATATTTAGGGCTGCAAACGAGTCGAGCCGAGCCGAATACTAGATGTACAGGCTTGGTTTGTTTAATTTCTCGAGCCGAGCCGAGCCGAGCTCAAATTTAAACGAGCCGGACCGAGCCGAGCTCAAATTTAAACGAGCCGAGCCCGAGCTTCCAATCATCCAAACCAGAAATGTTAGAACTTGTTTGTTTAACTTATTGAACAATCTTTTTTAAAGTCGAGTACGAGTTGCTCATGAACAATTTGTTTTTTGTGGTTGAAATGAGACTTTCATGAGTGTGTGGTATGAAAATATGAAACATAACACTAATGAAAAATAAATGTCTAAAGAAATTAAAAATATCCAATTAGATATTGAAGGGTTAATAATATATTTATAATTAGATAATATATTTTTATTTATAATTCATACGTTTAAACGAGCTCACGAGCCGAGCTCGAGCAGGCTTCTTTACGTATCGAGCTTAAAATGGAGCTTGAGCTTGAGCTTGTTTACATTCGAGCCGATCTCGAACGAGCTTTTCTCCGAGCCGAGCTCGAGCTGCTCGCGAGCGGCTTGGTTCATTTGCAGCCCTAGCTGTATTCAAAGATAGATTGACATCTCCACTGAAACATGATATTTGAGTATTGGGAAAGTAAGAAATTATGATTGAATTGTGCGAAAGTTTGTATAGAATAAGTTGATTGATTAACGTTGAAAAACTAGAAGAAAAAAACAATTCAAATGAGTAATGGGAATCTCTCCCAGAACTCAATATTTAGTCCACAAGTACAAAAATGTACTTGCTTAGCGTTTTCTGAGTTCTGGGAATTTATCCCAGTACTCAACATTTTGCCACAGTCCAAAAGTGCACTTGCACAAGTACAAAAGTGGGCTTGCACAAGTACAATCCGAGTTCTGAGTAATGGGAATCTATCCCAGAACTCAACATTTAGTCCACAAGTACAAAAGTGGACTTGCTTAGCCTTTTACGAGTTCTGAGTAATGAGAATCTATCCCAGAACTCAACATTTAGTCCACAAGTACAAAAATGTACTTGCTTAGCTTTGAATAGAAAATTTGAAGATTTGAAGGAATGTGGAAAAGTTTTATTACTCCATCTTGAATCTTCTCTCGAGTAATCTTACAATCGATGTCTACATGCTTTGTGCGTTCGTGATGTACAGGATTTGTAGACATAGCAACAACAGACTTGTGGAAGAGATCGTTGGCCACAGCGCTGTTAAAGAAAAGCAAATTTGTGGTGAGTGGGAGAATCGGCCGGCAGCGCTGTTGAAGAAGAGCAAATAAGGGACAAGGGTATTTTTGTATTTTGCAGCAAGGTGCCTTTTATGGTCAAAGGTGTAAGGTGGCAGGTGTTTAATGGGTATTAACCCTTAACAAAACACCTCTTCATTACTTGAAATAAAAAGTTAGAACTTTTTTTATGAAATTAATATAATATAGTATAATTTTATGTTACTTTATAATTATATATCATTCTCCTAAACCAATTTAACTATACATTATATAAAAATATTAGAATATAGTTAATATTTATGATAAAGAGATAATTTTATTATATATAAATTATATTGAACATTCTGTATAGGTTGTTGGAATTATTAAATTGAAAATGATTTATTTTATTAGTTTTTTATATTTTTGGAAGAAGTGGAAAAAACTATTCGTGTGCTAATAGTTCCACATTGAAAGTTGAGAAAAAATAGTTGGAATTATTAAAATTAAAGAATTTTATTTTATTAATACTTTCATTTTTTTGGGAGAGTAGAATTTTTTTTCATGTGTTAAAAAGTTTCATATAGAAAATATAGAAAAAATAAATAAAAGAAAAACATCACAATAGTTTGGTCAAGAAAAACGTCTGCATTAATCACCAATACCTATTCGTCTTGGCAGCAGGGGCAGATCCAAAAGTTAAATTGAGGGGGGACTTGGAATATGTAGAAGTTTGGAGGTTAACGCTTTCCGAAGTTAAGTTAAAAATAAGATACGTGAACATATAACTAGCAATTTCAAAATGCAAACACGAGAATCTAACACCATTACGTTCATCGCCTCTTTAATTGATGAGTTTACCGTTCCTATTTACCAAAAAAATATGTAAACCAACACCATTATATACACTTAATTTATATAGTATCATTAGTATTATATTAATATACCATATGTTATATTAACATCCTAATTTATAAATATGATGAATAAATCATTTATAAAAATTAACCATTATAATTTATTAGAGTGATGTAAATAATAAATTACTAAGTAATACTTCCTTCGTCCATCAATGTTTGTCATACTTTGTTTTTTCACAAAGATTAAGAAAAACAATTAACCTCTTCTATTTTTATTAAACTACCCTCAACCAACTAGGTAAATGAATTTAATGATGATAAATTTTTGAATATTAAAAAAGGATAAAATTGATAAAAAATGTAAAAAAGTTCATTGGTATCTTAAATGGACAACCTTTTGTAGACATCTACTTTTAGAAATTGTGACAAATATTGATTGACGGAGGAAGTACTATCATCAAACTCAAAACTTATTTTGGAAATAATTTTCTATTATATGTATATTTTAGAAAAATTTAAAGCAAACGCTAAGATTTGAACACTTGACTTCTATTTCAAATTCTAATATATAAAGATCCTAAAACCACTAAGTCCTGTAATTAAGAGCATACACATTTTATATAAAAGTTTAAAGGGGGCTAATTATTTATAGGGGACATAATTACTTTGACATATTATAAAATTTACGGGTTCAGGGCAGCTTGAACCCTTCCTGAGCCTTATAGGGATTCGCCCTATTTGGCGGAGTAGTTTAACCATTAAATCAACTATCGATCTTAAGTAAAAAATAATACCGTTTAACAGCTTGTTAATGACTGGTGGCCAGGTACAAGGTGACCTTTTATCCCCTGAGGATGTGATATCATTATTGATTGATGATCCTCATACGGAACAAAAAACGAAAGAAATTCCACTACTGGTATTTTTGATACCCTTCTATTGTGAATTGTTTGAAGTATTTAATTTTTTTAATTATCAGGCTAAAGAGAGACAAAAGAAGAAAGATGGAACAAAAGGTATACAAATCGGTGCAGAAGGTGATGCATCTTTGGAAGATCTTTCAACTCCCATTTCAAAAAACGAGAATGACTTTACTCCTGAACCTTGAACCTGATAAATCCAAGTCCAACACTAATTAGGTAAATTCTTTTAGGCCTTTTAACTGTTTAGATGGTGAAATTTTGCCCTAATTTTGAGTTTATGTATTCATATATGCAGAGAAAAGCTGCCACTAAGAAGCAAAAGCCTCCGAGATCATCAATTTCTCAAAAAAATTCTGGCATGGATAATGAGATTGATGAATCTACACAAAATAATGAATCTCAAACACAGAGGCCAAAGAGATTGAAAAGACCAACAAAGAGTGTAAATGAAAACATTGAACCAGAATTTACTGCTCACTCGACTATCATTCGAGATCAAAATGCAGATTATGCTAATACTTTGACTAGGCAATAATAAGAAGAGCAATGCAATGCAATGTAATTCATAAAATTTGTAAATTAGTTGTATAGATTGAATTTTATGATTTTAGTGTCGGATTTACCAGTTATTTTTTAATTCTTTTGGTAGCATAAGAATATAGAAACTGTAAAGTAAGGGTTGTTACGTTCATTTCTTGAATTTGGAGCTTTGAACTAAAATTTTGTGATTCATCATCTTGTCTAATATTAAAGGAAAAATTAGCATGTGCTATTTGTGTTCTTTCTTTTTGGTTGTCTTTATATACACACTCTCATACAAATAAGAAAATATCTCCCATGGATGCTCTTTATGTCTTAGAAATTAGTATTTTGTGAGTTATTATTTCGAAATACATCATATCTTCGTTTCAAATTAAATAAGGTCCATTGGGTCAATTAATAATACCTTTTTTCAGCGAGCCCATCTCTTTGGGAACCTCCTTATCAAGTGGGCACTCTGTCCAGATATCTCCTCTTGGGTGTGCTCATAAAACATCGGGTTTGAGGACTGATAGAATATATTCTATTAGATGGTTGAAAATATATAGAAATTAATTATCAATAACATATTTTAGTGCACGATTTTTTATCAAAAAAATTCGGATCATAATTCTTTACACGATTCATTTATTTACAAGAATACTTAACCGTGGGATGAACTTGTAACACTAAACTAAAGATAAGATTGATAAATTATAAATGTAAGCTAATTTAACCTTTTCTTTTATTTGGTTAATGTCTATTAAAATACAAAAATCATAATATATAGAGAAAATGCCATTTAGGGTCTTGAACCCACCTCCCTCTTCAAGATAGCAATCCCTTCTAGAGTCTCTTCTTACTAAAGACCTCAAAAAGTTTTTAACACATGAAACCCAAAATCCCATTTACAATTATACCCTATTTTGTTTTTTTATTCCTATATATACTAATTATTCTCATTTACAATTTCATTCACGTTCTAAACAATCTCTATTTTGTCTCTCTCTTCAAAACCACCACCACCACCATAACACCACCACCACCACCAACGTGAGCTAGGGCATAGCCCCCCAAACCGCCACCACCACCACCATAACACCACCACCACATCCATAACACCACCACCACCACAACCATAACACCACCACCATAACACCACCACCACCAAGTATGTTACTATTGAAGAAGCTTGAAGCTCGATTTTCTGTTCGCAGCATTGCTGTTCGTGACCACCACCACTCAGGCGAAGATCTACCACCGTAACAGCGCTCCGCTGCAGCGTTCTCGATCTACCACTGCAGGAAGGAGCTCGGGGAAGGAGGAGCAGATCGAGCAGAAGGTTATTCGTCGGAGTTGCCATGGCGGTCTTCTTCGGGTGCTTCGCCGGATTTTTGCAATGAAGCCGTGGCGCTGCAATCTCGATCTCCGGTGGTGATGTTGTCTTCAAGACGTGGAGTGGTGGTGGTGCAGCTCGTTTTGGACGGAGGTTGCGAAATGGCCACCATTTATGCAGGTTCCTTGCTATGGTGGTGGTTCGCCGAAGAAGACAAGTGCAGCGCTGGAACATTGCAGCGAAGTGAGCTTCGAGTGGTGGTGCTGGAACATTGCAGCAACTTGAATAACCTTCGATCTGCTCGATGGGAGTTCTGGTTTCCTTGTGAAGACGAGATGCAGTTTTTTTTTGTTTAGTTTGACATGGTTGACCAGATCTAGATCTGGTCAAACCAAATAGATTTCCCTTTTTTTTTTTTTTTTCTGATTGTGTAATAATATAATTGTTTGAATAATACTCACTATTTTTAATTTAAACTCATTGTTTTTTTAAGTTACTCTCTAATTGTTTTAGAATACTCACCAATTTTAAGAGTACTCCGAGATTTTCTTAGAGTACTCCGAGATTTTATTAATGCACTCCGAGATTTTATTAATGCACTCCGAGATTTTATTAGTGCACTCGAAAAAATTTAGAGAGTACTCCGTAAATTTATAGAGTACTATATGTTTTTTCCGGTGACCGGTGACTGGTTGTCAGTGGTCGGAGGTCGGTGGTCGGTGGTAGGTGGTCGGAGGTTGGAGGTAGGTGGGTAGTGGTAGGGAGTGGAGAGAGAAACAGTGACATCACACTTTTGTTGTCTTTTAGTGTTAGTAAGGGTAGGAAAGACAATTGTCAAAACTGAGGTCCCTAAGAAGAACAACTTTCTAGACTATACTCTATAGAGAAGAAAGATGGTCTCCAAGACCCTATATATAATTCACCCTAATATGTATAACTATTTTGAAATTAACCAGCAAAAATTATTCAACCTAAATGCTAACAAGAAGGTTGAACTATTTTCTCATATTTCATCTTATACAATAAAAATACGTGGGAAGAAATAATAATACTCTATCTCCCAAATAGACAAGATGATTTTAATATTGAAAAGAAATCCCTTGACTTCGCTTATGCCCTTATGCAAAAATACTGTATGTAAATATAAATTTTAATATATTGATTATGCCTTCCCGGTTAGAAAGCATACAAAAACTATACGAATCATTGATCGGGGAATTGATACATCCTTCATTAATAAATAATTTATTATAATAGTATCTTTTGGAAAAAGCTAACTCATTTAAAATTATTAAAAAACAAGGATTGTATTTATTATAATAATTATTGTTATGAATAAATTGTTTATTATGTGGATGTCCAAAGGCCAAAGGTCTTCTACTTATTTATTGTAAATAGGGCATGTGAAGAGTCACTTATTTCCTATAAATATATGACTTGTTTCATTGTAATAGGACTAGAGTTGATATATGAAATACAAGAATATTCTCTCTTTGTATCGTTTCTTTCTTTAATTTATAACACGTTATCAGCACGAGTCTCTACCGATCGAATCAAGGAAGAATATTTCCAGGTATGATTTATATTGTTCTATTTTATATATAATATATATATATTTCTTTTCACATAGAAAATAAGAGAGTGTATTATAAGGACTTTCCATTGCAATCGATAAATATTAGATGGACTTCCATTGCATCCTATACAATACTCTAATACTATTCAAGTAGATAAATCGGTTATCACTTTAGAAAAAAATTGAGGCCTGAAGCCTATGTAAATATTATTTTGAATGGCTTAAAAATGAAATAAGATGTTTTCCTAGGCTTGAATCCTACAATGCGCAAAGCATGGAAAAATAACCGTATAAGCATGGAAAAATAATCGTATAGGCCTGAAGCCTAAATTTTATATTATAGGCCCGAAACCTAGGAAATAAAATGCCCGAAGCATAAAATCGAAAACTTAAAGGCCGGAAATTATATCATATGGAGTAACATATGTGTGCTTTTCAATGGAATGTTGAATTTTAATAGTGGCTAGTCATATGCCTTATCTAAAGTGTAACAACAATGATTATTATTGTTTTTTTTGTATACGGCTCTACTATGAAAACAAAAAAATTGTAAGACTATGATGTTTTCCAAAATAAAAGTTTTGATTTGGATAAATCAACTCATAGGCTCGAAGTCTAAAAAAATAAATCTATATGCTTGAAGCATAAAAGCAAATTATCTAAAGGCTTGAAACCTAGATCAAATTTTAAAGGCTAGAAGCCTATATCAATTTTTGTTAAAAAAAAAAAATTACACAAAAAAAAATTAATTAAGGAATAAAGTGTAATTGCTAATATAAATTTAAATGACTATTTTTCATGAATTTCCTTAATATTGAAAAATCATGAAAGAATTAAAACGAGAAATAAACTAGACATCCATGAAGGGTGCAATGAAATTGTATGTCCGAACGAAATTATCTCTTTCAAGAAAAGGTTACAATAACTTTATATGCTAGAAGCATAAAACAAATTTTATAAGCTCGAAGCCTAAAAACAAAATCTCATATCGCATAAGTATAAAATTAATCCTATTGGCCTGAAGCGTTAATTGTTATAGGCCCGATGACTAAAGAAAAAAAATGCCTGAAGCATAATATTACTATTTAGGTCCAAATCTTAAATGAAAATATTTATGCCGGAAGCATAAATTGAGTATTTTACATGAAAGTTATAACAAATCTCAATAGACCAGAATTCTATTTAATGGATCGAGAATTAAAAAAAAAGTAGGTCTGAAGCAAATAATAATTATGATGAATAACTCATATGAGTTTCATGAATATTTAAGAATGGTTTTTTTTCCAAATAAAAGGAATATAGACTATCTTTTAAAAGACTTGATGATAATATTATTCTAAGTTTTATGAAACCGGATTTCGTTGATTACACATTAATAAAGATACTTTTATGAACTAGAGATTTGTTCATATATAATTCCTGAAGCAATATTATGAACCGGAAGTTCGTTAACAAAATGATTTTATTCATGAAAATGACATAAAATTAGGGAGAGATAAGTTGAATTTTTATGAAGTGCAAAGTTTGCATGATAAGGGGTTCGAACCTACACCCTCCCTTGTAAATGTTTATAGTCTTACCATTTGGACAATCTAGTAATTTGTTAGTCAATTGGACAAAAAGAAATGTTAGTACAGTTTTAGGTACTATTAAATTAAGTGAGGATTTCAAATGGGAAAATGTAATATTACTGGGTGGAACAAATATACGTCTCATTGTATCAAATCACGCATATACTCCTGAAGTAGCTATAACGTGAATAAAGGTTTTACAAAATACTATGAGATTGTTTGTCTCGTAAGCAAGCAAAGTAATGAATTATTGATATAATCATAATTCGTGTTCCATTACATAATACTATTCCCTGGAGTGGTTAAAATTACATTCCCTAAACGAATGCAATAACTTTCAAATGCGTATCAAAATAAACATTGTGGTGACAAAATTTGATAGAATAAAATCACATTCTCTGGCTCAAAACTATTCCATGTAGTGGATGTAATTGCATTCCTTGTAACGATTGTTAAATTATTCAATCTCTTTGAAAATGGATATGTAAACAAACTGGTAGGGTTAAATATGATTAATATTGTATTCTCTGGCTAAAAATTATTCATTATAGTGAATAAAACTGTATTTCCTGAAGAAAGTGCTAGGTTTTCTAATGTGTATTGGAATCAGAGTGGTGGGGATCATAACTCCACCCGAGTTGAAAATCATGATAGTGTTTCAGAGTTTGCTTTGTTGGTATGTTTTTGTAAAGTATATATGATTTTTATGTAGACATATATGATTGTTTTTACTAATAAGGCGATGAACAATATTTACCGTGAAAAAAAAAATTAGAAGCAAAGCAAAGAGAAAAAAGAGGAGGCTAATTGAATCATGAGAATACAAAGGAAAAATGGAATATCTTTGCTATACTTCCAAACTTCAAGGTTACATAATTATTCTATTGAAATAGATATTATTGTAGTTAAAAGTATTTTGAAAAAAAGATATGTTAAGACCTCTTACAGATTTCATGTCATGAAAGTACTCCTGAAGTAGTAATATCGTAAGTAGAGTTTTATCCCAATATTAGGGTTTAACATTCTTGTAAACTATAACGTTTCATTCCTCGAAGTGAATGGAGATACACTCTCTAAAGTGAATGTAACTATTTTAATTATCTAAATAGATAGATGTGTAGATGACAAAACAAGTGAATTAATGTTGTATTCCCTGATTGGAAATTATTCCCCTGGAGATATAGAATCAAATTCTCTTAAGCAAATTCATTATTTCCAGCTTCTACAAAAACTGACCTGGAATGACTTAAATACTGTTTTTCGTAGCTAAAAACCATTCCTTGAAGTGAATAGAAGTGCGTTTCTGGAAGAAAATGCGATGTCTTTCAATGTGTCTAAAATTGACATCTTGTGACCCAAACTCCAGACGAGGTTAAGGTAAGAAAAATAATCATTACCACCAGAAGTGGAATAATAAGGAATATCTTGAAAGTAAAAGGTCACGGTAAATAAGCCATCACGAAATGATAAGCATGAATATTATCGATAAAGTGGAATTATATAGTGTTCGTGTACTCGTGGAATACTATCACATGTAGTTGATCTAATTAAAAGTTTTTGGATGCCCAAAAGTTATGTTACCTTGTGGTACAAAATTGGTAAATTATGTTAAAAGTAAATCCCGAAGAAATTTACTAAATTTAAAGGATAATATCCAAAATTAGTATTTGTATAAGCCACAAGTGTCCGTAACAATGTATATCTTTTGCATTATTTACTAAAAGTCTCACCAAAAGTGTGTATGAAAATAAAATATGCTATTTCTTTGGGGTTATATAATATACAGATTCGAGCAGTTGAAACACTCATTGTGCAAAAGAAAAGATGTCATAATCCAAAGAGCTTTGTATTTTTAAATGACTGATTTGGTCAACTACTGATAGTAATGATATGTCGACTAATAGATTATTCACTTGGTCTCTACTTAAAAGAACCAGAAGATTCATTTTACCAAGTGACTACCCCCTTATTAGGGGGAGAGACAAGTCAACCTGAAGTTGTGTGACGTATAGACTAGGCAACCTGAAGTTGCATGACGTATAGACCAGGCAACCTGAAGTTGCTAACACATGGTGGAATACAATTTATTATATCATTTATATCCACAAACTAAAGAATAGGAACTTGATGTTAAAAGGAATATCTATGTGCAAAGTATAGCAAATAATATACCTAATACATTCGCAAGTAGAATATTTCACAATCCCAAAATATGTTGTAAACGCTCCAACATAGGTTATTGTCCGATATTAGACACATAACAAATATACCAGCGAATGTATCAAACCAACGCATGAAGCGTGGTAAGCCTGTCGGTTTAAAGTATACCATGCCCCAAAGAAGAAAATCTCATGAGTAAATGATTAAATGGTAAAAAATTGTGGGATGTGCACTCCACGTGATACGACAGGAATTATTAAGCCAACTAATGTTGGCACATGCATTTCTCTTAAAGAAAGTAATGGTCATGAAAGGACCTAGGTACCTAAATACGAGAAAATTTATGTAGATTATTAGTCTACTGAAAATATATAAAACGGTTAGAATAGTTTATGGGATTAATATATTTTCATTTAATATAGCTCTTGAAGTAAATAATAAGGATCCTAAACCAAAAAGTGGTGAAATATGTCGACTACAATAGAAAGTGTAATAGTGAATTTTGAAATCTAAAACACTACTTGTATCACGAAGGTTCCTGCAGAAACCTAGAATTAACTATGGGGAGACCTCCTCATTCTTATGTTATCGATACAGTGTAGTGATTATTAGATGGATATTAAAGTTTTTAATAAACAAAATAGGTACTAGAAGCATAACATGTGCCCAAACAAGAAAGGTGTTTGAAAGCACAACAAGTGCCTGAGGCAAGGTAGGTACTTGAAGTACTTAGAGCGTTTAAATATGATATTATCGAAGATTGAGAAGTTCCTGAGATATAAAATTTCCTAGAGTATAAAAGTTCTTGAAGAACGTAATTTATTTAAAGCACAAGAGAAAAGTGTATGAATTATAAAAGGATACTCGGTAATTATTGTCATAATGAGAATGATGTGATATTTGCGTATTGTACTCTTTTTCCTTCACTAAGGTTTTTTTCCCACTGGGTTTTTCCTAGTAAGGTTTTAACGAGGCATGCAAATATTCTTTGTCATAGGAAGTATAAACTCTTTTATTGATCAAGAAAATGATATTACTATCACTAAATACCCTCAAGTAAAAATCCAGAAGATTTACTAATTAAAGATTCATTAACGACGACATCAAGGTACAAATATATTTAAAAATATGTAATGTCGTAATGAGGGGGAGAATATTGAATTCTGCATTCTTTTTCCTTCACCACGGTTTTTCCCATTGGGTTTTCCTGGTAAGGTTTTAACAAGACAAACTGAATATGTGTCATAACCCCTAAGGATTAGTGTACTCTCTTTCCTTCATCAAGTTTTGTCCCAATAGGTTTTCTTGATAAGGTTTTAATGAGGCATATCTTTCATTGAATATCCAAGGGGGAGTGGTATGAAATATGTATTAAGTGGATGATTCAACATACCAAAAGAAAGTGTGGGTATCTTCAACAAGAATATAGTGATGGTATTTATGAGGATATTATTGCTTGTACCACACATAATTAGAATAATTGCATCAAAGGAGACAAAACAAAACATATTTCATCAAAGTCTCCTACACACACGAGTTACAGAAGAATGTGGACATTGACACTCGACGAACACAATCACGCAATATTTTCCTGATGAAATCATTGTCAACCACAATATTCAAGAAGTAGGTCCACAATATTGATATACGGCAACTCAGAGACCTCTTGCCAACATCAGGGGGAGCATAAACAAGACTGTATTCTTTTTCCTTCGTCCAAGTTTTGTCCTAATGGGTTTTCTTGGCAAGGTTTTAACGAGGCAGCGTTTTCAATATAATTGTTTCCATCTATATGTACTCTTTTCCCTTCGACCAAGTTTTTATCCCACAGGGTTTTCTTGGCAAGGTTTTAACGAGACATATTTTCTAATGGATGGACATCCAAGGGGGAGTGTTATGAATAAATTGTTTATTATGTGGATGTCCAAAGGCCAAAGGTCTTCTACTTATTTATTGTAAATAGGGCATGTGAACAGTCACTTATTTCCTATAAATATAGGACTTGTTTCATTGTAATAGGACTAGAGTTGATATATGAAATACAAGAATATTCTCTCTTTGTATCGTTTCTTTCTTTAATTTATAACAATTATAAGTTTTTTAAATTCTCAATAAATTATATATATATATATATATATATATATATATATATATATATTATAAGAGTTGACGAACACAGTAAAATTTGAAAGAAAGGAAATGTTAATATCGTTATTCATCTTAGTAAATTAAGATGTTAAACATAATTTAATACAAATAAAAATTCAGAATCTGGTTTGGAGTATTTCCACATAATTATAAAATAAAACAACATTCAAGTCATTTCTAATAAAATAAAAAAATCTTTCAAAATAAGTAGCAAGATAATACTAATTTTTGAAATTCAATATATTTTCAAAATATGAGAAAAATATTTAATTCACTTCTTGACTTGTTGATGGTTTGTTTTGGAAAAAGTTGGTGCATGCTCGACAACTGCAATCTTCAAATGCGCACATACTACAACCAACACAGACACATCGATCACACCCTTTGCAGTTTCTAGGTGTTGGACATCCGGTACCAGATCTTCGGCATTTCCGTTCCTCTTTAACGTGACAAGTCAGACTATAAATCAAGGAAAAATAGATTAATATAGAATAATAAATAAATTTTAATGGAAAAATATAATTAAATACTTAAATGATCCCTTAGATTAATTATTTTAGACCTTTATAAGGAACTTACCATACAAAAATATTTATTTAAATATTAGTTATCTTTAGTTTTATGAAATATAAGTACCAATACACAATATTAGTTTTAAGGATGTTATCTCTAATCTTTCTTTACTTTTTATATTTTGTACTGATAAAATAATATAGATGCATTTATCTTTCAAATGAAATTTCTATGATGCTAATTTTTGAGTCAATAACTTAATTTGGATTTGAAAAATGATGTAAATTATTTATATTTCGAAAGTGAACGTGAAACTATTTTTTTGGATACCATGTATAAGTTTTGTTTTTAATTTAATGCATAAAGGTTGTATACCTTTTTTTTAAAAAAATCTAATAGTTAAGTCATATGCCTTCAATCTATACAAAATATTTATATAATATATAATCACCGATATAGTATTCTTTTAACTATTAGAAAACCTATCAATCTCAATTTGAAATTACATATTTATCATCAACATATAAGATATATGAGAAACATAAACATTTTAATAGTGTATTTTATATATAAGCCACATATAAGTTTTTTTTATAATATATTGTGATACACTTATTAAAAAAAATATTTTATATACCAAACTACTTTGATTAGGGATATATTAACTTACCAATTATTTGGCATATCAGTACATTTCCAGTCTTGGTTAACTGCGGCGTCATGGTAAATCCTACATTGCTCTTTGGTACGACGAAGAAATCGTCGCTTCTTATTGCATTTGGAGCAACACAGGAACTCATCGCGATGCATAACTATTCCACGCCGTGGACGTTCAAAGAATTCAGGGTTGTTAACATGTTTTAGCAAACATGTATTCTTCAATTTCACCTTATATCCTTTTGTATTTGTCACCCAAATCTGGCTTTTCCAATATTTCCATGCCATTCTTTTCCCAGCATGTTTAGCAAATTGAAATGGACTAAGGTTGACTACAATAAAAATAAATATATTATATTATTAGTTATAAAAGTATTATTTTTAATTATATATATAAATTAAATTAAATGAAAATGACATACTTGAATTAAAATGATTTAAAAATGAACATTACCTTTGCGACAACCATCGTAACAGTGACAGTCAATTTGAAGTTTGTTGTTTTGAAAAATTCTAAGTATTCCAGCATAATCCCCATGCTTCCTGGTTGTGCAACCACACTGGATTTCAATATAATCCAATTTTCTCGTAACTACCCCAAGGTAATGTCTTAGATCTTGTTCAGAAAATACATTATCCATCCTGGTCAGGATTAACAAAAGAATAATTAAAGACGTTCAATTTTAAAATATTAAATGCTAATTCTTAAACCAACAATCATTATCACTTTATGAATTTTTTCTACGCACACATAATATATCAGTCCAACAATATATAAAGTCTAAGATAATAACCTGACTAGATTAAAGTAAGAAACTTAAATGCATAAAATTAAATAAATTTTTATTCACTATTGATAAATATTTAGTGTTATAATAATCAAATAAATTGTAATGTATGTTGTTTTTTAAAAATAATCCACTCAATAAGATTTATATTAGACATATGATAAAATATAAAAAAAAAATATAAAATATATACATATGTATTGTTTGTTGTAATGTCTATATTTATACAAATATAGAAAAATAACAGCTAACTGTATATGTTTAAGACAATAACATGATTAATAGTTTAAATACAAATGTATTTTATTTATATGTGTATATATTCATTCTGTTATGGACAAGTATATTGAATCACTATGGGCTGAAGCCTGATCAGACCTTATCTTTTTTTATCTTGCAAATATCAACTACATAAATCTCGAAAAAAATTCATAATTTTAATTGGTTAGGTTTCTTAGTTTTCATACAGTTTCATACTTTTTTATTAGATGAAGATACATGTTCTTTTAATCTACTATATAAAACTAATATATATATATATATATACAAATTCACTTGACCAAAATATTATACAATATATTAATAAAATATAAGTAAATAAATCATAGCTATATATCCATATAACATCAGTTAAAAAAAATTATATATGGTATACTTACCTATTTCATATAAAATAGGCACCCATAATTCATAATTCAGTTATCCAAGAAAAAATATCTAATTTTGTAAAACACAATATGTATATTTGAAAAAACCAACATAATATAGTTATGGTTGTGCTTCTCTCAAATCCACCCACCACTAATTTTAGATTTTGCTATAATTATTATCTATTTGAAGAAAGTTTTCAAAAAAATGAATAGATACCATATTTGAAACACTAATGCTTGTAATGTATATACCAATTTAGTAAGTATTCTTATAAGTGTACATAGTTATTGGATAAAATATATTTAATATCATTTATCATAGAGTAATGCTGGGTATCACTCAAAAAGACATCACCTAAAAATCACCTATGATATGGCGGTTAGGTGGCCCAATCATGGAATAAAGAGAAAAAAGTAAACATGGGAAGATAAATAACATCATTGGGACACCTAACCGCCACATCATGGATGATGTTTTGGTAATACCTTTTTGGGTGATACCCAGCATTACTCTTTATCATAAGTATATATAGACATACTAATGAAGAAACATAAATTTAAAATGTTACTTTCATAAACCCAAATAATATTATGGTAATTTTTTACATAAACCCAATGTTAACACTAGTCATATAAATATAATTATAAACAAAATGAGAAAACATTATATAAATTTAGCGACATAATTATACAAATAATCGGTAATAAGATAAGACATATTAGACATAAATATAAAAATGAGATTCAAGATGAAAGGGATTATTTGCCAATACCTCAATACAAAATTGGTTCCAATCCTCCTTTCCCTGAATATACTCTTTAAAGCTGTTTTCAAAATTTTAAAAAAATTAATATGTACTAATTAAATATTGCATAGGTCAAATTAATGAAGGTAATTTTTAAAAAATTAATAAATTAATCTATAAATGATCTAGTCTTTTTAAAACTAGAGATCGTATGAAATTTATTTGAGAAGTTTTTATTTTACCGGCATCCTAGTTAACTACCAAAAAACCTCATCATGGTTTCTAATAGCTATTCACATCTCCCTATGGTTTAAATAGTGCACAATACACACTATGAAGTATATAATTGCACAACGTCCTTTGCAATCTTTAAATAATAGACACAACTCCTTTACATCAATTCTTTTTGGAAAAATAAACAGAATGGGGGTAGACTCTTGCCTATATATAATGAATTTCATAAATTTAAAATAAAAGCAATAAATAATTATATTATATAAACATATGATCTGCACTTGTATATATCACACTCATGGTTAGTTTCTAGTGAATTTGCATTCATCGGGGATGTGTACTATTCTAATAACATAAGGAGACATTATACACTTTTTACTCATGAGGTTATACACACTATTTTAAAACCACAAATGATATGATGTATTTTTCAAACTAAATAAAAATACATTCACATATAGTAAATCACAAGGAGATAAAATGAAAAAAAAAACTTTGATGGACTACCATATGCTCTTGAAAGATATGCTTTCCTCAATATGTGCCAAATAAGTATATTTTCTACCCACTAAATATCATATATTACCACATTATAAAAATGCACATAGTATATAAAGAGAAAATTTAAACTCTAAATTAATTACTCTTGCTTCTCTTTCTCTACTCTCCACACTCCAACCACCAACCGAAGGTCTAACAAGTTAGGTAAAAAAGCATCTCTGGTGGTGTTGGTGTATATTTGACTATTCCATAAAATATAGGTACCCATAATGCAATTTCCCATGAAAAATCATCCTAGATCTGACTTATAGATTTTACTACTATTTTGATCCCCCCTTAAAAAAAATTATTAGATCCGACTCTAGATCGCAGATGTAGATCTATTGAATTAAATTTGAATAGCTACGACCTTGATACTAGATGCGTACAGATAAATTATGGCCTTTACTTTTATCAATACAAACAAATATGGTGAATTATTTGCATATATCCGATATGTTGCTATCACTGAGTACATATACACAATTTTTACAAAACGAGAAGCATTATACTAAATTTATATACAGATCATACAAATAGTTACGTAACAAGAAGATGAATTATGAACATGGATGTAATAGAAGGCTCTAGGAGAAAAGACTTACACGATCTTTCCCAGACACAAATTTGCCCAATACAACAATTGGTTGATAGTAATCTTATTTTCCCTTTAATATACCCTACACGGTGCTTTTAAAAATATTTTTTTTAATATTTACTCATTGATTAATGGTCATTTTAATAAATGTGGTTTTCTCTAAGTGATAATATTTTTTGAAACATGACTAGTCTCCTTGAATTTAATAAATAGTCATGGGCATATGTAGGGTGTGAGGGCTACAACCCCCATTGACCCCAAGATGGAGTGTAAATTTACTTGTATTTTGGGGGTGATGGGTAAAGCGTGATTAAAAGTAGATATCGTCCCCCTGTTTGAATTTTTTTTACCCTTTATAATTTTTTTGGGGGAAAAACACGAGTAAAATAATACATTTTCCCATGACAAGCCTAAATCATCCTCGTCTAGCCAATGACCAAGATAATGGCTAAGCTTGATATATTGGAACCACTCAGCGTCATTTGGACATCATCATCAACCAGCCGACCACCTCCAGAGATAAGATATCAAGTGAGATAAAATGGCATAGTTGTTCGACCACATAACGATTCCTATTATACTGTTTTGTCATGCTAGTTCACATATGTTGTATAACTGTCCTCTATCGAGCCATGGCCGAGCGATGGAGGGGGAGCAATCTGTCTGATTAAGCTATCATACCAAATATTTAGATCATTGAAGATATATATGTAGGTGTGTGTGTGTCCAGATATTCTATTCTAGTATAAACCTACATAATATCGGCCGAAGGCCTAATCTAGTCCAAAGCCTAGTGGTTCATACACTTATTCTCTACAAAGAAGGTATTGCACCTATATATACAAAATTACATTATGTTAATCACGTATCTTAATCTTACTCTTTAAATCTCAATGCAATTCACACACAAACAATATATATCGCTCCTACATTGATACTTAAATATTTGTAATACCATTTTCACGATCATACTAGTTACTTGAGTATAAGAGTTCCATCAAGAGTATACATCTCTCTTGGAACTTAGCTGTGGTTTTGTATGTACGACGAATAACCCACCCATAAAACATGCCCATCTAGTCTATTTAGGCTAGTCAAGCCATTTTCTAACGATAGGGATGTGATCTAAAAGCGAAAAACGATGTCTCCTTTATTGTGATAGATTAATCTAGTGGCGAGACATATTTTTAGGGGTTATTTAGTTCTTATTTGAGGGATTTTACCCTATATTTAGATAATTTTTTCATTTCTCGTCTAGTTTTGGAGAGTTGTTACTTTTAGAGATATATGTGTAATAAGTGTGAAACTAATATGTATTTCGACGATATTATATCCTGATACACGGATAAAAAGTCGATAAAAGAAGGTCAAACCCAAGTCAAGGCATTAAATAACCAAAAAGACCCGACTAACTTTGGAAATCGACAAGATATAGTCACCACGTGCAATTAATGAAAATTATGGAGGAGACCCTTGGTTTCTAGATAGAACTTGGAGTTAGGATCGCGTGAGAGTTGGCGGTTTATGATTTGGAGTTAAAATGAAGAAGTTATTAGAGTTACAGCTTTCGTGGCTTGAACTAGTCTACTCTTCCTTGAACACGGTTTGGGTTGGATTGGGTCATTTAAAAGGGCCCAACCACACCTAAAACGTAATTGGACCTATATACAGGGGCGGACCCACCTTAGGCCCAGGGGGGGCTCAAGCCCCCCCTGAACTCGTAAATTTTAAATACGTCAACGTAATTTTGACTCGAAAAATAATTAACGCTCACTGAATATTATTTGACACGTGCATGCAATAAAAAACATACAAGTTATTGTAGCTTAGTGGTTTGTTATCTATGCATATTAAAGTTTATCTTATAGGTCACGTGTTCGAATCATAGCTTTTGCTTTATTATTTTTCGCAAATAAGTGTCGGATTGATTATTTTAGAGCTAAAAGTGATTTTCAATTAAAATTGTAATGTTTGTAACAAATATTAAAAATTATTTTGACATCCGTATTGAATTTTTATATTTGTATTTTGACATTATTAATTATATGTTTATTTATCCTTTTTTTTTACCTTAAAAAATTTTGAAAAGCGTTAAATCCTAAATTTTTGTATATTTCAAGCCCCCCCTCGATTTAACTCCTGGATCCGCCACTGCCTATATATATATAGTTCTTATCATTAGAAAAGAGTCCTTAGTCAATTGGAAGTCATTTTTATTCATCCAGAGAAGAGTGAAACGCTTGGAGAAGAAGACGATAAGAAGTTGAAGCCCTACTGTACCATTTCTACATCATTCCATCTCTATAATTAAGGTAATTAGTGTTAGTTTATTGTTTTAAACTTGATTCTAATCTATTTACTATATGGTTCTATTTATTTTATTGAGAACTAAATTTAATTAACTTCAGTCTGCAATTATGTATGAAACTTGAATACTATTTTGATACTTTTATGTTATTTGAGACCATTTGATGTTCAATTGAATTAGGTATCTGTTATTAGGGTGATTGACCTATGGGGTCTTAGAGACAAATTTTATGTCATGTAGGGAATATATGGCTAGATTCTTCTTTAAAGAGGCCACTACCCAATCTTATTGATGAATAAATACTAAAATACCTTCATATAAAACAAAAACTACTTAAAAAGACAAAAATCAAGTGATAATAAGCATGTATCACTAACTTAGTGAGTCACTAAGTATCAACTCATTAAGTATTTGTACTGTTCAACTCCAACCACCAACCACTAACCACCGCCGGTGCCGCCACCAGGGGTGTACTCAGCGATTTTACTGAGTACTATGAGAAAAAAACATTGAGTATTGAATAAAACACCTGTAAGGGAAATTTCACTGAGTACTCAGAGCCAACACCTGTAAGGGAAATTTCACTGAGTACTTAGAGCCAACACCGAGTACTCAGAAAAAACACTGAGTACTCAGAGAAAAACACTAAGTACTCTAGAAAAATATTGAATGAACACAACAAAATGCATAAAAAGTCAAATTCATTAGTAGGAAAATAAATTTATTCCTAAAAAAATTATTTTCTAGAAGTCAAAATTTAAACAAAAAAACATTTAAGTTGAATCCAAAATTAATGCAAAATAAAAGCAAATGAAAAAGAGTCACATCTTCTTCTCTAGAATCTCGAGCTCTTTAATGGATCTCTCTATACAATCTCAGATCTCGTACGTGCTTCACTGAGTATGCTCGCCAAAGCTCTTCCGATTTAATCTTCACAGAGCTTCAAAATGAGAGAGAGGAGCTTGATGTGCGAATAGACCCTTCACTCGACGGATCCGAAGTAGAAGCCTTTTCTATCGCTTCTTCTTCTTGCCAGTGCTGATCTGCTCTTCATAAAGCTTTTAAACGAGAGAGGAGCTCGAAACCATGTTTACGCAATGTGGAAATCTTCATGGTTGTGTACCCTTCTTTGGAGAAGGATGTTGTGAGAGAGAATGTGAGCTCGATAGTGAAACTCTCATGAGAAAAATGAATGGAGAGAAGAGATATAAGAGACCTCATGAGAAAAGAAATGTTGACGTGAGGCGTGGGAATAGAGAGAAGAGAGGAATAATAAATTATTAGGATTAAAAAGTAAGATGGATATATTAGTATGTATAGTAAAGAAAAAACAAAAGGAACAGGGGCGGAGCCTGGAATTCTTGTTAGGGGGGGCCAAGGGGGTTCGGGGGCAACGACCCCGAAATTATTTTTAGCCATTATTTGCACTATAAGTCTATTATTATGCAAAAATTGCAAAATAGGTCCTTATAATATGCAAAATTGCACCAAAGGTCCCTATATTATGTAAAGATTGTAATATAAGTTTTGATATTATTTTTTCTAATTAATTAAGTTATAAGTTTCTTTTTTTTTAATTCAAAATAACATATATTTTGTTATAAAAATAAAAAAATCTTATAAATAAAAAATTTAAAGCTTAATAAAATGAATTTTAAAAGTTAGAGAGGGCCAAATAGAGATATTTAAAAAATTTAGGGGTTATATACTTATAATTTTTTTAGATAGTTATAATTTTTTTTTGAAAAATCAAGGGGGGCCATGGATCCCCCATCCATGCACGTAGCTCCGCCTCTGGAAAGGAGGTATATTGGGTAGGGGGATTTGAACTTTTTCTGTCATATAATGCTAAATCTTATTTCTGTCATATAATAGCTCCTGTGTTGCAACCAAAATTCCTTCTTTTTCTTTCTAACTTACCCTAAACTCATGACCTTTATACTCCTGAAATCATCAAAAACACCAACCTTTCTCATTTCTTAGAAATTAAACACTAAATAAATAACTATTCCTCTAATTCACACTAAGAATCTAAAAGACATGAAAGCAATATACTAATATACAATTGAAATGGCTTTTGTTTAACGTCGTTAAGCTCGACGTGTTACCTCATGCATCATTCCTTAACATAACCTCCTAAGCAGTGAGTTAGGTTATCAACATTTGCTATTCAAAATTTTCATCCCTTGGCTTGATTCCAACTAGTTTTTCATAGATAATCTGTGTGACCGTGAATAGTCCATGCCAAGAACCTTTGGATTTACGCGCTTTTGGAGGAGGTTCAGGCCTTTTCAATGAGATTTCATCTCCCACTCGGATCTTCTCCTTCTTTCTTTCTTTATTAGGTTCTTTTGGAACCTTCATGGCACGTTCCTTACCTTTCTTCTTTTCACGATCAAGGTGTGGGTTTCCTTTTGGATCCGCAGGAGATTTATTAGGTGGTTTCTTTCTGAGCTTTTTCTCCTCCACTCCTAATATTTCCACTACCTTGGTTGGTTCTTTCTTTCCTTGTTCAATGGTCTCCAACCGGAATCATTCCTCCTTGGAATCTGGAAACTTTACTGGCCTAATCACATTGAACTTTACCTCTTCGTCTTGGATACGCATGATTAATTATCCATTCTCTACATCAATAAGAGTACGCCACGTGGCTAAGAATGGTCTTCCCAAGATAATGAGACCATTCCTATCCACGTCGTAATCAAGTATAATAAAATCAACAGGAAAAATTAAAGTACCTGCCTTGACGAGGCCATCTTCTATTCTTCCCTTTGGATTTGCGAGGGATCTATCAGCCATTCGCAAGGCCATAGAGGTTGGTCTTGCATTCCCTATCTTTAACTTCTCAAAAATTGATCTAGGCATGAGATTAATACTCGCACCCAAATCACATAACGCTTTCCCTTTCCATTCCTCACCAATAGAAATAGGAATAGTAAAACTCCCAGGATCCAGTAATTTAGGAGGTAACTTACTTTGGCATATTGCACTACATTCTTCTGGAAAACCTATCATTTCATTCTCGAGATATTGGCGTTTGTTGGTCATAGCTCTTTTCAGGAATTTCAAATATTTTGGTACCCCCTTGATAGCTTCTAACAAGGCATATTAATGTTGAGCTTACTCACCATACTCATGAATTTCTTATCTTCAGCCACATCTCCTTTCTTCTGAACTCTTGAGGGAAAAGGTGGAGGAGGATGGTTCACTTGCATTACCGCATCTTCCTTCTTGGATTTTTTTTCTTATGGCCTTAACAGGCTCTTCAATAACCTCTTCATTCACATCATCGACTAATTCCTCAACTACATTCTCAACTATCACAGGTTCCTCTTCTTTCTCAACCACATCTTCTACCTCCTTTGGTTTAACAAGTACCTCTTTGTCTTTCATAATCAGGAAAGTAGGTGGCTGCAATTGCCTACCGCTTCTAAGTGAAATCGCATTATAATCTTCAATTTGGCGAGGAATTACCGTGTCACTTGGAAATTGTCCTTGGGGACGCTGATTTATCTGTTTTGCCAATTGAGACACTTGTTTTCCAAGAATTTTCAATGCAAATAAGAAGCTAGAAAAATAATAAGCCGAAAATAAAAGACTATGAAATGTTTTTTTGGTCTTTGAGACTCTAACAATCAACTAAATAAAATAAAGACATGAAATTAAATAGAATGAAAGAAGTGATATGAGAGTTTAGCTCGAGATCTTGCAAGTAATTCCCACTAGCCTTGTGTTATAACCTATTTATGTAAGGGAGAATTGTGTGATATGCAATAACCAAGATTCTATATTCCTCCTAACCCTCTTCCAGGTGTACTTAGGTGGCGACCTAACAATTACCAGTGGACTTGGGGGGACCCTGCGCAATGATCGGTGATTAATCTCAAACCATAGTGACTATCTAGTTAGGCAAACCCTTCCGGATCACTATCGCACACTAGACATTTATGTGGTGTTTCAATAGTTAGACACCCCTTCTGGGTGACCATCGAACTACTATTAAGGCGATACTATACGTAGGCCTCCGCAAGAACTACAGACAATACATCAAAGCACATAAAAACAGAGATAACAATACTAATTTCAATTAAATGTAAAAGACATCCCAATTTAAAATAGATATAAAACAAGTCTAGGGTTCATACCATTATGCTTATCTCAAGCTAAATAGAATTTATTTCATACTAGAGAAAGAAAGAAAATAAATTATAAATTTGAAGGGTTGGAAAGGCATGAATGGTTGTCCAACTCCTTCTAGTCTTCTTTTCTCTTGATATAAGCTTCCTCTTGGTCTATTGATGATTAAGGACTGACCAAGGATGATCTCTTTAAGGTAAAAGTGGATATATAGGCCCTTAGTAGAAATCTATGAGTAATCCCAAAGTTAAGGAGTCCCAATCTTACCAAAATTCGTATCCCTAAATTGTAGGACAAGATAAACCTTTGCATATATTGATTTGGTCATATTTCCTTCATTACTTATCGAAATTTAATGTTCTTTATATGAAAACGACCGCGTTTGAAATATCTATCTGCTCATATACAAAATCTCCTCCTAATTCCAGACCGATTTTCTTTAGCAAATTAATTAGTGGACTTATGTGCAGTTTTGGTAGCTTCTTTACTTTCCTAATATATCCAAACTCTTCCTTTTTTACTTTTACTAAGGGTTTTCCTTTATTTTTCCACTTCAAATCAGTTTCCATAGGTGTAATAGCTTCCATATACCTAAGTGCTACACAAATAACACACAAATTACGTGCAAAATCTCACAAAATAGCGAAACACTTAAAACTAGACAAGAAAGTGTAAAGTATTAATAAATGGGAAAAAATCACAAAATTAAATACTAAATATCTCTAAAATTATGTCTCAAGTATGAATTAATATATCAAAAATAGAGAGACATCAATCTGCTTCTTAATATTTTCCATGAATCTAAAATTTGCAGGCCATCTTCAGTGGGTTTGATGAATGAATCTAGCCAGCTTTGCATCTGTACAATACCCAAATACTAAGCTGCTACACCGAATATCATGTAAACAATTATTATTCGAAATTAAGTAGTCCCACGAACGAGTGGTATTTTTGCCATTACCAATATGATAATAAATGAACCTTTTAGCTACCTGTCTTATATTTAATATTTTCTCCAGCCCCATGAAGTGTCTTGAGGAACATTAATTTTCCAGAATGATTTATTCTTTAGCAGAATTTGTTGCATTCCGTTAGACCATAGTGTGTTTATGTGGAAATAACTATTTCAGAGCAATTTTTACAATGCTGTTTGATTTTGGGTATATAAAGTTTTTACTCCCAGTCCCCCTTATTGGACAGGTAAACACACAGTGTTACATGAGACTTTTGCACCTCCTTTTTAAACTCACTTGAGCCCTTCCACATATAGGACATCATTTTACTCTGTAAATCCTTAATGATCTTTTTAGGTATTGCAAATATTTCAAACCAGTAACTAGCAATATTGCTCATAACTGATTTGATTAATTGCAATTTACCTGCAAATGATAAATATTTTGAGCTCCAATGATCAATTTTACTACTCATCTTAGCAATAAGAGGTTAATTTGCACTCCTCAATACTAAGTCTTCATGTAATCATGGTTACTCCGAGGTATTTCATGGGAAGTTGCCCTTCAAGTATATGTTGTATGTCCCACATTTTTTTAGTAATTGAGTTACATCCACCATAAAAAACATTACTTTACCGTCACCGATTTGTAGTCCAGAGAGTCTTTTAAAAGAAGAGGAGAAAGATGTTACTGGTAAACAAGTGTAGTCTTTATAAACCCGGTAACATCTTCTCCTCTTCTTCTTTCCTGCCAATTTTTTTTCCCACCAAACTTATTTATCAATTGAAAAGATGGCTGTCTTTATCTCCTCATTTGCAACAGTTAAGCATAACTCAGTGATATATTTCTGCTCAATTTGTTTATTACATATGTCTTTTATAATTATAACATCATATTGCTCTTGATCTTCTCTTTTAGTCCCCAATAGCTGTTATAATAGTTGACAAACTCAGAGGCAATTTACACTTCATTTGTGATCACATTGCCATCTTCTTTAGTCTGACAACTGTGTGCCTCTTATTCAAGCACAAATAATTATATTGGAGTGAATGATTGTTTTGTAAGTATACATATTTTACTCCACTAATATTTTAGTTTATAATTGATCTCTTATGGCAGGCTAAGAACCTGAGCATGGTGGTGGATATGATCATCGATGAAAGTGGAAATAAAAGGATAGAAGTGATCATAACCACGATGCATTCGGAATAAAAGACGAGCATTGATTTTTCTACAGGCTGCCTCAAAGTTTTGTACCAGTAGTTGCTCGTCCAAGAATATATCTTCATCTCCCTAAATGTAAATTGGAGAATTGAAAGAGCTATTTTAATCATATTTGGAAACAAGAAATAAACCAAGTTCTCACCTGATCAATCAAGATGGTTGCAGAAACATTGTTTAATTTAGATACAAGGCACGTCGCATCATATTCCTGCACATTTTACGATACCGAATATACACTTTAAGAAATTTGCATTCTTTGGAAAACATAAAAAATACATAAACATATACCTCCCAATCAACTTTATTTTCACCAAGATAGTTTGTGAAAGCTTTAGTTCCCCAAGGACAGTTTATGGGATTGGCAATAGGTGCAAATGCTGATACTGACTGACAAAGAGGGACTAAGATATTAAAATAATTAACATGAATGTTCTAGATGGGGGAAAAACTAACAATACAAAAAAAATCCTATGCTACCTTATACTTGTCCTGGTTTTTGAGGTAGATAGTCAATGCTCCATGTCCACCCATAGAATGTCCGAATATTGATGCACGTGATGTATTAATCTCCGCAAAATTTTCCGTAAGAAGTTGTGGCAGCTCCTTGACCACATAGTCATACATCCGCCAATTCTTCCATTTCTCTTGTGTTGCGTTGAGATAAAAACCGGCACCTAGTTCAAAGATTTAGCAAGAGCTATTTTTCACTGTCTCATTATTATATGAAACAAAAGTCATATGTCTCATATACCTATGCCAAAATCCCAGCTATCGGATTCTCCTTTCACATTGAGACCCCCTGCCACAAAAAGCATGTCATCAAGATCAATCCTCGGATGCGAGGAGATATCAATTTTAATTTGTAATATAATTGCGGATGAGAGAGAAGAGGCTCGCTTGATTTTCAATAAGTTGTTTTAAACTCACTTGGAGATGTGTCTGGGGCAACTAAGACAATGCCCTCCCTTGAAGCAGCACGCTGAGCACCAGATTTGATTATGAAGTTTTCATCTGTGCATGTAAGGCCTGAGAGCCAGTATAGTACCTGAGACATAACAAAGTATGCTCGAGATTGACTCATTAAATAATCATTAGAGTCTAGATCAAACTCAGTTCTTCCTTCTTCAATTATAATTTCTTGCTTCCAAATTGTTTAGTTTAAAGTTTTATTTAAGGTGCCAAAATTTTCAGAGATCAGGCTTGTGATCAGCTCCATTTACACTCTTTGGGCATATAGTTCATTGTGTAATCAAACCAGACATAAATATACTTCAAGGTTTTTTGTCAAAAGAATAGTTTGCAGAATTCTCCAGCATCACATTCATAAGAGGCAGGGCTGGGCCCATATAACCTACCCGGAGTCATTTTTTTTATGCAATTTTTAGGCCACCATTTTCAACGTATTAACTTAAATAAATCCAAATTTGGATATGTCCAAATATTTCCATTTCTTTTGGGTTTATATGCAATTTGCAGGTTTCGATATTAACTTATTAATAACCCAAATAAGTACAAATTTTGATATAAGTTATATACACGGCAAAGTAAATGTGTAAATACCAAGATCCTGACCCTCACATTTCACATGAAATAAATTAAGAACAACAGTTTTGCAAGAGCTTATTGTCAGGATCCTAAACTCATTTACATCATTTACCTCTTTTCATTCAATAAAAAAAAATATATGAGAGTTACTCCCGAGCTATTTTATTCAATTTTATGAACTCTACTCACTATAAATTTTGAAGAACGATATATCCTACACTTTTTTTATTAAGCCTCCCATCATCACATTTATTTTTAGATTGCTTTGAAAAAAAAGAGAGAATGTTAATTATATTAAAGATATAACCATGTAAATATACACTTAAGACTTACTAATTAATCTAAAGTATGATAAAAAAAAATTAACTCTGGTATCATTCAAAAAGTAATCACTCACATGTTATCATTTTGTATGATCCGTAAAAGAAAATAAAAAATAGTCTACAAAAAAAAAACAATATAATTAAACCATTTAAAATACATCTCATCATGGTGATATTTGAATAATTACTTTTTAAGTGATACCTAACATTACTCATAAAAAAAATGATTAATATCACCCTTCCAATACTCTTATATTTAATAGAAGTGTTGCGTTATCTTTTTCTATAACTTAAAAATTGTTTTGTAACCTGTTGTGTTAATTTAGTTGGACAAGATTTTTCTATTTCTTCAGCATTAAATAAATTAGTCGTGATGCGTGTAAATTGACCTGGCCCAAATCATCCAGGTAAAAAAAAATTGTTTTGCATATTTTTAACGGTGATAAAATGAATTATATATGTTATTTTTTTAATCTAATTTTAGTAATTTAAAACAAAAACACAAGATTTATACACTAAATGCAAAAGAAAATAAAATTAAATGTAACCAAAGTATATTCTAAACAAAACCAAACATTCATGGATAGATTTCACGTTCATTTTGCATTTTTTTTATGAGCTATAGCTAGGGGTGGAATTGGAACGGAAATTTCCGATTTCCGACCGATTCCGATTCGAAAATTCCGTATTTGGAATTGTTCTTTTACCTTCCGATTTCCGAAATTCCGATTTCCGATTTTTCCGACTTTTTTGGATTGGAATTGGAATTACATATTTAAAATTTGGAATTTTCGAAATCCGATCCGATTTCTATTTCCGATTTTTTTCCGCTTTTTTCCAATTATTTTTCCGAATATTTATCCTAATATTTTCCTAAATAATATTTATATTTAAAATATTAATATATACTAATATATAATATATGAAATATAATATATATATATATATATATGTAAATTTTAAAAATGTGCATTTCTTGTTGGTAAGCCGTTCTACACAGATGTTATTACTAATTTGAGGAAGAATTTTGATTATGCTAGAGTATTAATTTATATTGATATCACTTCTGAGTTTAAATATGTTGTTGATTTCTATTTGTCGTGCGGAAAAGCTTGTTTGATTGAATGGAATACAAAAATTATCGGTGCAATGTGTTAAATGTAAAGTGACTGGTCATGAGTTTAAGCGGTGTATGTATTATGATCGAGCGGAGGTGACTACAGATGTTGAGGTGATTAAAACGAGCAAAGAAAAATTCAGAAATTTAGCTACGGTTGCCACTTCAAGTCAAGCTAAAAATTGTTCAGTGAAGTCATATATAAAATCTGCAGGGACTAATTTGCAATTTATAGTAACTAAGGGTGCCACTAATTATATGGGCTGAAAATAGAACTTGTCTTTTCACCTCAAGTCTTGCAAAAACGAATACTCTTTTAGATTTTTGTATCTTAAAAATAAATAAAATAATTCGATGGTTAGTCAAGATTTAGAGAATTTCCGAAAATTCCGAAATTCCGAAAATTTCCGTGTGTTCCGAAATTGGAACGAAATTTTGAATTCCGATTTTTTTTGGATTGGAATTGGATCAGATTTTGCTCTTCCGAAAAAAAATTGGAAATTTCCGAACAAGACATTTTCCGATCCGATCCGGCCGATTTCCACCCCTAGCTATAGCATTGCTATGCTAGGCTGTATTTATTCAGCGTTTTCTATCTCCATACGATGTCATTATAAATAACGCGAAATCGTTGTTAATGATAGTTATTAGCGACGTGCCACATAAATCATCTTTATTGAGATATTAAAAATTGAATAACATATTAAAGACAACAAATTTTGTCGATAGTAGTAAATATTATTAGTGGCGAAAGTTTTTCGTCGCTAGTAGATAGTTTTTTGCGTCAATTACTAACGACGACTATAAGTCATTGCTGATAAGGTTTCTAGGAATGATAATATCGTCGATAAAAATAAATATTATTATAGATGAGAGTTTTTTTTGTCCCTAACAACTAGTTGTTTGCGTCAGTTACTAGGGTCGACTTTCAGTCGTTGCTTATAAGGTCTCTAACAATGTTAATTCTAATCATTATCGATGATTTGATGTAGTCGCTAATGATCTGCGCGAATTAAATACAGTGAATTAACACATTTGTTAATAAATACCCATTCAAACATTTCTCACCCCCATTTCCTAACTCTAATTCGAAATATCATCTTCTAAATCAATAATTTACGCTACCGGACATCCACCGCTTCACCACCGGAGAACACTACCTCCAAATCTACCGGGGATCCCACTCCAATATCAAAATATCCATAAAATCATCCCAAAAAATGGTGTTTTCTCAAATTTTCATCTCTTTCAATCATATTTATTTTGAATCGTCAAATGCTTATTGTTTGATTGTATATATTTTCTGTATTAGTTAATGCGTGTTATGTAGAAAATATGATTATTATGCTACAAATTTAAATATATTTTTTGGTATTTTTTTCTACTCATTTATAATATATTTGATTTAATTTAATCGCTTATCGAAAGGAGTTAGATAAATCAAATTATAATGCAAGTCAATAACTTATGGTAAGGGTAATGGATTGTATTAAATTTGCAGAAAATCACGTGGATAGTACGAGATATCATTAGTTGTTATGTATTGCGTTGTTTGAATAATCGAAGGTTTCATATATTTGATGTTAGAGGTCATATTTTAAGGTACGGTTTTTTGTTCACGAATGAGGTTTGAACTAAATACGATGAAAAAGGACAAGAACCTATAGATAATTTGACTCTTATTGTCGATGAATTTTTTTTATATGTTTGATGATTTGAGACCCACTTTTAATGTTGGTAGTTCTCCCGGTGCCACAGAGATAAGCGACGAGAATGTTTTCAGCTAAAATTGTAGTTGTAATGATAATTTGTTCAAAGGAAATATTGACCGAGTCGTACCCCATTTCATCCACAACGGGTTTTTGAATTCATTACTAAGTTGATGCATGACAAATCAAAGAAAAAAAAGACTAATACCTCTTTTTCCAAACTCCTGCAATTTTTGGGCCATATTTTACCAAAAGGACATAAATTGCTCGCGGAACGGAACTTGGAGGAACGGACAGAGGCAGGCGGCGACGACTTTGCTAATCTCGGCGAAAACAGAAAGACGAACCCCAAGGTTCATTCGGTGGTGGTTCTCTTCTCGAGCTCGACAGCTCACCTTCTCTAACGAGTTTCTCCGGTGGTGATTTTGACATTACTGGAGCTAGATTAGTTTTCATGAAGTTTTTATGAAAGAGTAAGAGAGTGAGAAGAGAGAGGAAAGTTGGGTTTACGGGAAAGTGTAACAGAGGAAAAAGAATACTTATTTAGAGTTTAGAATTAATATAATTAGTATATATAAAGGAAAAAACAAAAGTGGGTTATAATTGAATTTTTAGATTATAGCGAAATTTTTTATTTAAAATCTTTAGTATGAAGAGAAGGTAAGTTGCTAGGAAAGAATATAATAGGTGTCTTTTTTTTGACAAAGATATAATAGGTGTCTTCCAGACTATTATATCCGTTCTCTTTTTTCTTTTAAATTTGAATATGTTATATATATGTGTATGGACTTAGCCTAATATATGTTCTAGCTACATATCTTCCACCCAGGTCGTTAAGAACAAAAATAAGTGAGTTAAAGTTCACAGTTTCGAAAATGTAATCTATAAGAGAGAAGAAACTTAAAGTCCAATTCATTTTAGGAGTGATATTCAGACATAGGAACACTATAGGAACACTGTAGATATAATTGAGCAAAAGGTATGTAGAACTTACAGGAAATTTGTGAGAATCTGAAGGAGACGGAGGAAAGTATATATGAAAAGTCATGGAGCACCCCAGTGTAGGGCTGTAATGTTTATATCTCTTGTTGTAACCTCCAAACATCTTTGAGCTGCTTATCAGTAATGGTTTTGTCTCCATTTTTGTTCACATATACGAACACAACACAGCCTTCTATACTCTTCTTCTACAAAATTCCTGCTTACGAAACAAAATTGAGAACAAAGTTTATATAATTGGACTGTAAGATAATTTGTTAAATATATGCCTTTGTTATTTTACTTTAAAACATGGTCCAGAGTTTAAAACTCTTCTGATATGATATTGGATTGTACGAGTGATAAAGATTTGAAGAAAGATGCACTAATTGTGAATAAAAGTCACTATAATAATAATAGAGATGTCCACGCTAGCAATTTTGGCTTTTTTCTAATGGGTGGGGCAGATAGAATGGAAAGAGAATCTATCTATTTATTCATAAAGTCCGGAGGATTTTTTTTTTTTTTTTTTTTTTTTTTTTTTTTTTTTTTTTTTTTTTGTGGACGCAAGTCCTAAGCAGTGAGCATTAAATAGTGAGTTTTTTTTTTTTTTTTATTACAAGAGAGATCCTTAAAAAAAAGGATCCTGAAGATAAATCTTCAAAAGTAAACTACATTAAGTATTAATGGTAACTCGTGGTACTGCCCAACCGCATCGGTCCCGGGCTAGCTCTTTCCAAAGACCATCCGGAGGGTCCCTATATGCAATGGTAGGACTCTTATTCCGTAACCCGAACTTGGCCAACCAATCCGCGCATCTATTAGCTTCACGATAATTCCAAATTAACTCAAAGTGAGGATTGGCCTCTAAAATATCTTGGCACTCACGGAGCACATCATTCAAACTTACTCTTGAGTTCATGCCGCCCTTCACTAGCGCGCACAACTCACTCGAGTCGGTTTCAATGATTAGAATCGTCTCCCCTCGTGAAACCGCTAAACGCAACCCAAAAAGAAGTGCCATGCTTTCCGCCTCAAAAGCCGTATTCACCTTACATTCACCAGCGAACCCAACAATATATTTTCCAGCACCATCTCTAAATAGTCCTCCTATTCCCGCATAATCGCCCCTACGTCCATAAGCACCGTCAATATTTAATTTAACCCCATTGCACGGCTTCGCCCACTTCACAAGAACGCTATTTGAAGACATAATTAATCCCCCATCTCGCTCAACGCCCCATGCACGAACGTAATCCCGTGCCTCACGTCTCACACATGCTAACAACTCATTTGGACCTTTAGCACTTGTCTCGCTCTCGAAAACTCTAGCATTTCTATTTGTCCATACAACCCATACTAAGGCCGCAAACCAAGTACATCTTTCCAACCCATTAAAGACCTCCTTACTAGCCAACAATCTGCCCCACCACATCTCAGTTTCCAGCTCAAACCTTTCCACTTGGTTTTCTGCAGAATCTGGAGGCATCTGTGGCCCCACCTGCTGTCGCGCTGAAGATCTCTCGTCCAGCTGCTGTCGCGTATCAGCAGCTCGTGATGCTGCTGGTCCCCTAGCTGCAGGACCCTCTCGGTTCCCACCTAAGCCACTCACCTCAATTAATCTCTCCCCTTGCCTCAAACTGCCGCCACCTGACCTGCTCAAATTCCAATTCTCCGAAAATTGCAGCCTAGTCCCTGTACAAGTTTGTACAAGATTCTGAAACATCTCACATGCCTGAAAAAGATGCTTCACAGACTCCACTGAACTTCCGCAACACGGGCAACTCGGATCCTCAATTACACCACTACTCACCAAATTATCACGTGTCGGTAATCTATTCCAAATACATCTCCAAATCAGGACCTTAACTTTCTGTGGGCACTTTAATTTCCACACCAAATCCCAGTTAAACCTTGACCTACCCACCACCTGTGAAAGCAACATATAAGCCGATTTAACCGTAAAGTTTCCCGACGGCTCCGGAGTCCACTTAATCACCCATTCACCACCAATCTCTCCTTCCGCAATACCCTGTCGCAACACCTGACACCCCACCATAATGCTCTTGCATATCCTCGAATCCGAGGGTCTCGAATTCCTATCCAACACCCCATTCCGAAAGTACTTTTGCCTTAGTGCTACCACCCAAAGAGCGGGGTCCGCCTTAAGCAACTTCCACCCCAATTTCGCCAACAAGGCTTTATTATATTCTTGCGCCTTCCGAAGACCCAACCCACCTTGTTTTTTCGGCCAACAAACCTTGTCCCAAGCCAACCAATGGATTTTCCGACCGTCCTCAGACGAACCCCAAATAAAGTCTCGAATGATTTTGTCAATCTCATCACACACGTAACCCGGAAACCTTAGCGTTTGCATCATATACGTAGGGATAGCGGAAAGTACCGATTGTGCTAACGTGATCCTCCCCGCCATGGTAAGATTTTGAGCCCTCCAATTAGGAAGTTTGTTCCGCATATTATTAGTAACACGTCGAAAAAAACCACGAGGTAACCTTTGCGACCGAATAGGTGTCCCAAGGTAGGTCCCAATTGAATCACTACGCTTAAAACCACTTCTACTCGCCCAAGCCTCAGCCTCTACCTCCGTCACATTTTCCGAAAAATAAATAATTGATTTCTCCTCGCTCACGGTCTGACCCGCTTCATCGCAAAAGACTCTAAGGACTTCCTTGATGAGGTCAATCTGGCCATCTCTAGCTTCCGCGAACAACATCAAATCATCTGCAAAAAACACATGAGAAATACCGGGACCCTGACGATGGAGACGAATGGGTAACCACTCTCCTCTCTCACAGAGCCCCTGAATTAGAACAGACAAACGTTCCATACAAAGAACAAAGAGATATGGGGACAGAGGGTCTCCCTGCCGAATGCCCCGTTGGGGGGTGAACTCCTCAAGCTGCTCCCCATTCCATAGCACTCGCATCTTATTCGTAGCCATAGCATCCATAACCACTCTCGTCCAAGTTTCCGGAAACCCAAAGAACGAGATAGTATCCTCTATAAATCTCCAGCTAAGCTTGTCATATGCCTTTGCTAGGTCTATCTTAATAGTCATATACCCCACCTTAGATGTAATCTTCCTCATCCGATGATCTATTTCTTGTACCAATACCACATTATCCACTGTCGATCTACCAGGCAGAAAGCTACTTTGATTATAACCAATTCTTTCCGCTAACATCGGCCGGACCCGATTGACCATAGCTTTCATAATCACTTTCACTGGGACATTAATGAGACTAATAGGTCTCAACTGTCCCACCCTACTCAAATCCGCAACTTTCGGTATTAAAAACACTAGTGTCCCATTCAAATGTTCATCGACTCGGCCCTCTTGGACCGATTTTCTAACCATCTTGCAAACATCCGGTCCCACACAATCCCAACATTTCTGATAGAAGACTGCTGCTATCCCATCTGGACCTGGTGCTTTGTTAGAACCAGATTGAAAAACTGCTGCTTTAATTTCCTCATCTGTAAATTCCTCTTCCAATAAACTCCTCTCTTCTGTACCCAAATTGGCCCCATGTGGAAGTGCAAAAGGACCTATAAACTTACTCGAATCTGTGTAAAGCTCCACGTAAAAATTGCGAACCATCTGTCCTAGCTGAACCTCATCTTCTATCCATACCCCATTCGAATCACACAATTTCCCAATTTTGTTCGCCTTTCTCTTTTTCATGGTAGCTAGATGGTAGTACCTTGTGTTTCTATCTCCCGATCGAACCCAATTCTCCTTCGACCTCGAAAACCACAACTGTTCTTCCTCATCAAGTACACTCAAATACTCTCCCCTTAATCGTTTTCCCAACCTAAATAAATACGGATTATAATTGTTCTGAAGTGAGATCTGAATTCCTTTGAGTCTAGAAAGTAGTACTCTCTTCTTCTTATTTAAATCCCCAAAAGCCTCCTTCTTCCAAGTGGTAAGATGCTCTTTAATGTTATTGAGGCGGGTCCCCAACTCCCCAGTATCTTTATTCCAGTTTTCTCTAACCGACTCCTTAAAGTCCTTATGAAGGCACCACGCCGACTCGAAGCGAAATCTAGTTGGAGGCCGTTGGGTACCTTGACTAAGTCTTATTAGGATCGGTGCATGATCAGAATGTCTGCGATCTAGATGCACTACCCGAGCGGCAGCGAACAACTCCAATAATCCAGAATTACCATAAGCTCTATCCAATCTGCGAAGAATTTTCTGTCCTGTGTTCCACGAATCACACCACGTAAACCTAGGTCCCTCAAAACCCAAATCCGTCAAGTCGCAACTCTCCCTCCAAATTTCAAATTTTTCCATCCTTCGCGTGAACCCAGGTTCCCCTCCTTTTTTATCCTCCTCCAAGCCCACTTGATTAAAATCCCCGGCTATCATCCACGGATCCTTCACTGTACTGAAAACTTGATGTAACGCCTCCCAAAGGGGTTCTCTATCTTTTGCTTTAGGCCTCGCGTACACCGCTGAAAAGAACCAAGACACACAGTTAGATCTAGAAACTTCAATATTTATTACCTGTTTTCCTGCCGATAAAACTTGAACGTTTATTTCCGAGTCATCCCAAAGAAGCCAAATTCCTCCCTTGAAGTTTTCCGCCTCTACCCTCGCTGAGTTGGCTTTTCCCAATCCATGTATAATCTCATCCGCCTTAGCTCCGCTAACCCGCGGTTCCACTATTACCGTAAGCCAGACACGATGAATACAGATCATTTCCCGGACAACTCGCTGAAAATTATCTTGCGCCGCCCCATGACAATTCCATACTAGGATATTAAGAGGAAGGGAAATGTCTTCCCAGCTCTTAACATTTATGCAACCTGTATTCATAAAATAAACAAATATTAGTAGAAAATAACCTTAAACAGGTACCTGGTCCGTCGATTTCGCCCCCTCCGGGATAAGCCCCATTAGATCATCACCATCACCATCCGCTAACTGCGTTTCTGGGACAGCACTACATTCCTCCGCGTCTGGGTCAACCGCCTCAGAATCTCCTGGCTCAAGTTCATCACTCCAGGCCCTATTTTCGAACCCAGGAGGAAGAACCTGATCTTCCATCAGTTCAGTTCCACATGGCGGGCCCCTATCCATTGTAACCCAATGCACCCCACCAGGAGACTTTTCGGAAATTGCAAGAACAGTCCCTGCACCTTCCGCCTCATTATTTTTTTCTTTTTTCTTTTTTTTGTTTCTCGCCTGCTGTAGCGCAGCCTACTCCAGGGGCTGTTACAGCAATTACTTTCTCGCTGTCCACAACAGCTCGGCTCCCAACATGTCCCACATTCGCCCCCTCACGCTCATCAATAACTCTATTCCTATTGCTCCTATTTTCCGCTCTTACTTCCTGATCTATACCAACTGATTTCCCATTATTTTTGAACTCGGAAGCACCTGTGGTCTCACTTTCTCGCCCCTTTGTTGCCTTAAAGTACACAACTTCCGGAACCGAGTTGAGCTCCTTTCTTGTCTCAAAGTTAGGTGTAGTGAACACCCTATGGTCCCCTCCCATATTACTCTTGTTTTTATTTCCTGAATGTCCAGCATTACCTCTATTCGTTCTATTCCAGGAGCTCGTTGAGGCTTTATGAGAACCCCCATTCTTCCCGCTATTTAATGGAGCAGCTCCGCTGTCCTCCTCAACGAAAAGAGCGCTGAACCTTGATCCTAAATCTTTGCTCAACACCCCCTATTATAAACTAAGTTGCTTTTATTACCATTCCTATTATTCCCGCGATTTTGTTTCTTAACCGTCATCCATTCTCCAAACCTCGGCTCCTCTATATTAACTTTCTCCGAGGCTTGTTCAGGACTCACCACAACCAATTCCTTCCCTAGCTCGTGACCCACCTGATTCACCTCAGTTATTCCACATTTGTCCTTTTGATGGCCAAATTTGCCACATTCGAAACACACCATATGTAACCCCTCATATTCAACCAAGCAAATTTCCCCACCAATGTGAATTTTAGGCGTGAGCGATTTACCTAAATCTAATTCCACCGCAAGTCTTGCTTAATTACCCTTCTTCCTGGCCTTAGTCAACGGGTCAATACGAATGGTCCTACCTATTTGATCCCCCATTTTCCGAAGGATACGAGCTGTATAATTATGCATTCCCACATTGGAGATCCTTACCCATGCCGTAGTAGTAGTAACCGAATCAAATTGAGGCCTAAACTCCGGTGTCCATTCCCTAACTATTAAATAATGATCGAATATCATCCATGGGCCACCAGCTAGCGCAAATTCACAATCATCTCGATTAGCAAACTTAACCATGAAATACCCAAATCCGACATCCACCAATTCAAATAAACCCTTAGGCGCCCAAATTTGTTTAAGTTTGGATGATAGATAACCAAAGCTCACTTTAGAACCTAATAACCTCACAACCACAGTATTATTCCACAGTTTAATCCCTTCTAATATTTCCTCTCTAGTTCTAAGAACTTGAGGGAATTCACAATTAGGCACATGTTCATCATCTTTTATTGAATCAAAAAATTTATCATCTAACCCATTAATCTTATTTAATTTAGCTTCTTCCAAATCGATTATTTCAGGAATTACATAATTATTACCCGTTAAAGCAGAGTGCCATCCTGAAAGCTTCCGAATTGGATTTGGAATGTTAGCCCTTTGTGCATTTTCCACCGGAATTGATTTATTATCACCAAAGGCTCCGCTAGAGTCGGCCATCGATCTAGCCCGTTTATTGAACCGCGCCGCTGTAGCAAGAGGAGGAAAACCCTCCGCGCTCGCATCGACAGTCTCATCCGCCATTATGATGTCAGTTGGGTCTCTACCTTCAGGCGGCGGTCGTGGTGTTGGCCCCGTTTTGTCCGGAGGAGCCTCCGGCGTTGGATCAAAGGGAGAAGTCATGGTAGCCGGTAACGGCTAGTTTTTAGAGAGAGAATTTTAGAGAGCAAAAAAACATATGTCATAAAGGTGATATATGAATCTTGTCTGTATTCAATGAGTTTTTTTTTAAGTTTGACACATTTTACATAAATAATTGACAAGCATGAACCTATGCGAAATTAACATTAGGTCCATTACTTTAACCACCTCATGCATTTAGTACCACCACAACCACAACCACCACCATCACCATCTCATACATCCACCACCACCTCCATCTTATGCATCCACCACTCCCACCACCACCTTCATTATTATCCACCGACCATCATAATCTTTATCCATAACCACCACCAACTAGTTCTTCCACTACAGTCACCACCAATCACTACCAACTAATTCAATCACACGCGCATCTTTGAACTTTTTTTAAAAACTTCATAACTAAATCTAAAAAATAAGAAAATAAAAAAGTTACATTTTTTGGAAAAGGCAAATTAATATTCAAGTTTATGATTTTTTTTTCTTTTTAGTTTTTTATTTTTTTCTTAATTTTTTTTTAATTTTGATATTCCGTTTCATGTGTTTGCTATAACACACAAAAATAGATTTGCCAATTCACCACACGTGTGCGTCCTTGAATTTTTTTTAAAAGAATTCATAATTAATTCCAAAGAAAAAACAGAAAAACCAAAAAATTGTATTTTTGACGGGGCAAATTCATATCTACATCTGTGAATTTTTCTAATTTTTTTTTAAAATTTAGATATTCAATTGTATGTGTTACTACAATACACAAAATTATATTTATGTATTCCTGTAAGACACAAAATCATATAATCAATTTAAAGCATTCCTTTTTTTAAATTTTTTTCTCTTTATTAATCGCATATACTCTATTTTTACTCGCTTTTAACTATCTTGATGTGTTTTTTTTTTGTCCAACCCCTTTTTGTTCTCTTGTGTGTTGATGTAATACACAAAATAATCATTTTTATACTACAACAACACACAAATTGACTTTTTCCCTTCGAATCAAGCCCCTTTTTGTGTGTGATTTTGTGTATCACAAAAACACACAAACTAATTGTTTTGTGTAATGATGTAATACACAAAAAATATAAAAGAATGTGCATAAATTAGATTATATGTATTTTTATCTTGTGTATTCATGTAACACATAAAATGACATATCATATTAGTCTTTTTTCTTATTCTCTATCATTTGTGTGTTACAAATATATATAAAAGTTAGTTTTGTGTAGTATTGTAATCTGTAGCACATGAAATGACAGTCCACATCACAGTAGTCTTTTATCTCCTTTTCTGTGATCAATTTTGTGTATTCTTGTAACATATAGAACTCAAATTTATGTGTACCAGTTGTGTGTATTTTTGGAACACGGAGAATAACTGATTTAATCATATTAGTCATTTTTCTCCTTTTAGTATTTAGGTTTTAGTATTTTTTTAGGGTTTATGGTTTTAGAGTTTAGTTTTTTTAGGGTTGGTGTTTTTTGGTTTAGGGTTTAGGATTTAGGTTTTTAGGGTTTTTAGGGTTTGGTTTTATTGAGATCATGGTTTATTGGTCTAAGGTTCACAGACAAGGATTTATGGTTTTCAAGTTTTATACTTTCATAAATATCATTTTAGTTTTTTCTAGTTACTTTTAGGGTTTAAGGTTAGCGTTTTTAGGGGTTTAGTAAAACACTAAAGTAAGTTTTCTGTAGCAATGGAACACAAAAAATGATAGACCCCATCATACTAGTCTTATTTTCTCATTCTCTGCGATTTCGTCTGTTTTAGAAACACACAAAACTCAGTTTTTTTGTATTCCCGAAACACACAAAAATCACATACCCCATCATATTAGTCTTTTTTCTTCTTTTAGGATTTAGGCTCTACGGTTTTTAGGTTTAGGGTTATTTTTTTTGATTTAAGGTTTAGGGTTTAGCGTTTTAGGGTTTAGGTTTAAGGTTTTTAATTTTAGAATTTCAGATTTAGGGTTTAGGGTTAGGGCTTAGATTTAGGGTTAGGGTTTAGGGGCTAGGGTTTAGAGTTTATTGATTTTAGGCTTTATGGTTTTTAGGGTTGAGTTTTTATGATTTTTAGTGTTTAAATTTTATGGGTTTTAGTGTTTAGGGTCTCTTATGCTAAAGTAATAAACCCTAATTTTTTATTTATGTGCATTACATCATTACACAAAACAGTCGGTGTGTGTGTTAATGTAATACACAAGATCATAGGCAGAAAAAGACGTGACTAAAACGGAATACGTGATTTTGTGTGTTTATGTAATACACAAAATACTGTTTTGTGTATTACATCAACGAACAAATTAAAAGAAATGGATGGACAAAAAGAGAATTCATCAAGATAGTTAAAAACAAGAAAATATAGGATATAAGCGATTAAAAAAGAAAAAAAAAATAGGATATAAGCGATTAAGAAAGAAATAATAATAATTTTATTAAAGAAGGGAATGTTTTAGATTGATGCTATGATTTTGTGTATTATAGGAATACATAAATATATTTTTGTGTATTGTAAGAAACATATAACTGAATATCAAAATTAATTATTTAAGAAAAAAAAACCAAATTTATTTATTGAGGTAGATATAAACTTGCCTTGTTCAAACAATATTTTTATTTTTTTGATTTGTTTTGGAATTAATTATGAATTTTATTTAAAAAATTTCACGGACACGTTCGTGTGGTATAATTGACAAATCTATTTTTGTGTGTTATAGCAACACAAAAAATGGAATATTGAAATTTATAAAAAAAAATCATAGACGTAAATATTAATTTGCCTCGTCCAAAAATGCAATTTTTTTAGAAGCAATTATAATTTGTTTTTTAAAAACATTACTATGGACGCACACGCGTGATGTAATTAGTTGGTGGTTATTAGTGGTGAAAACGGTGGCAGAATTAGTCGGAAGTGGTTATGGGCGAAGATGGTGGTGATCGGCGGAGAATAATGGTGGTGGTGGTGGTGGAGGTGGTGATGGTGGTTGTCGTGTTGTTGGTTGTTGTAGTGGTGGTGGTTGATGCATAAAGTGGTGGTTGTGGTGGTGTGATGGTAGTGTGATGGTGGTGTGATGGTGGTGTTGGTGGTAGTAGTGGATACATGAGGTAGTGGTGGTGGTCGGTGGCAATGGTGGTAGTGGTGGTGGAGGCATGAGATGGTGGTGATGGTTATGGTGGTGATGGTGATGGTGATGGTAAAGCATGCATGAGGTGGTGGTGGTCGATGACGGTAACCGAACTTTAAAATAAAATATAAATAAATAAATAAATAAATAATTATATAATAAATGGTGAAAGTTATAAGAATTACATAATATATATAAATTAAAATAATAATTAATAAATTTATGAGTATTTTTTTTAAAAATTTACAGTTTTTTTAATTAAAAATAGTTTAAATTCATGTAATTAATTGGTTGGCTCATATTTTTATTTAATTTTAAATTAAAAGGTTAAGTTAAAAATATACCGTAAAATCACAAAACCCCCCTTCCGCCCTTACAAAACTAAGCTTAAAACGAATCTTTAGCTTTCGATTGCTTCTGGGTTGCTCCAATGGAAGAATCAAATAATCTCACACAACTCTTGAAACCCTTTTACCAGAGAGCTTCCGAAGTTGAGGTATATATAACTATACTGTTGGATTTTGTGTCTGTTCTCTTTATTTTACAACGAACTTTCTGCTTTTATTGAATTGCAACCTTTATAATATACATTTGATACTATCTTATTGTAAAACATGTTATATTGGGTGAATCATTACTCTTATTGGGTCGTTGGTCGTGTATTTGGCAGTAATTAATTTTTCATTTTAATTGTGGAAAAAACGCGCATTCTGTGTAATTGATGTTGAAGGAAACAACAAATGCTTGCTAATTAAATCTGTTAAATTTCCCAGTTTAAGTATTTAACAGAAGAAAATGGAGGTGTTTGTGAAGTTCTCATATCCTAAAACAACTCCAACTAACGATTTCTCGGTGCCAAAGGGGAGTTCAGGGACAATTGGTTTAATTGCACTATAGGTCCCTATATTATGCAAATTTTGCACTATGGGTCCCTGTAATATGCAAGATACCCCATATAATTGAATTAGTTGCACTATAGGTCCATTATTATACAAAATAACCGAAGATATATATAATTTGCACGAACATAGAATTAGCTTTCTCCGTTTCTCATGGCTGACATTTGTGAAGGAATTCTGTTTTGTTATATGTTCATGACATATAATGTATATTCACAAAGATCTGTAAAATGGTTAATATCTTGCAATGTTGTTATAAGAAAAATGAAATTCAAAGGTAAATATAAATAAACTTGAGATAACATATAAAAGATATATATGGATTGATTCAGTTTGCTAATTTCCTGTTAATGTGAAATAAAGGAACGTTTGGCTAGACTCGAGGCTGCAGCTGCTTCTAGTAAGAAAAGTATGTCAATTATGTTATTTATGTTACTCATTGCTTTTATTCTTATTTTTCTCTGTGACTTTTAATGGTTCTATAGATTCAGGGAATGAAGATACGTCAAAGATAGATAGAGAGGTTCAATCAAAGTTAGAGGAATCAAAAGCTGAACAAGCTGAAGAGCTAGAAAAGGTGTAATAACTAATACATGTGTACGATTTATATTTTGTAATGAAAAGTAATTTGGAATTAAAGTTGAAAGAAACATGATTTTCTTTTTTGATTGTAGGTTCTGAAAGAGAAGGAACAACTTGCAGCAGAAAATGCAAAACTAAAATACCGTATAACCCATCTTGTTCGTGCTTTGAAGGAGAATTTGTGACGTTAAAAAAAAAAAACTTGACATTTATTAAATCATCTATACTTTGATTATGTGTAAGATGAGTATTTTTGAGTTCAGCAAGTCTTTTTAGTATATGTTTAAATGAGTTTATTTATTCAACTTGTTACCTCGATTCTGTTTTGCACGAGGCATGCTAACTAATTTTATTTTTTGGTGGGGTATTTTGTTTAGAGTTTGAAAGAATTTGTCAGGCTCATAGAGTATTTTAATTCTATTAGATTTTGACACGTAAAATTATCACAACTTCCCCATGTTTAAATCCAAGTTTAACATTCAAGGCTAAGTTAATCTTTCAGCAGTATTGATATGACAGATGAACTTAGATTTGATATTAAGCATCGTTAAAGTTCGTTCATATTGCCTCCACGGCTTAGCTTAATTTACATAGTAACTGTCTTGTAGTAAGATAGGTGGGGTTTGAATCTTGTGGGATATTCCTAAGAAAGAGCATGGGTCCTTGAGGGTCCCACCTTTATAGATTACCCATATTTGTTGAAAAGGAAAACACATTGTGGCTTTGTTTATTCTAGTCTTGTGCTCAAAAATAAAAAATAATATTCCCTTAAAAATAAAAATTACTCCTACAGTTTTTAAAAAATCTTTATTTGAATTCCTAAATTTTTAGAATCTTCATTTCATTCCTCTAACTTTTAAAATTTATTTTATTAGATTTATAATTTATTTTATTTATATTTTATTTTATTTTTTCTAATACATTTATATGTTATTTTGTACTATATAAAGGGTAATTAATTAAAAATTATATTAGACCTTATAGTGCAATCTTTATGTAGTTTTTAGTATATGGATCTATAGTGTAATTTTGTATAATATATGGATATGTTCTAGCATTTTTTTGCATAATATATGGACCTATAGTGCAAATAAGTCTAAAAAAATAAAATTATATTCGAGAGCATTGACCCTAAAACCCCTTTAACCCTCTCCTAGCAAAAATTCAGGCTCGGCCCCATTGAGGTTACACCAATAATTTAGATATCAAAAAATTCACAATTGCTTTAGATACTAGAGTCATACATGTAGTTGGTGAGTTTTTCATCCGCTCGCTGGTTTTCAACAATAATTAGTTTCAAATGAACAAAGTTCTTCGTGTAAAGATGTCTGGCCATTTATTTCAAGAAACGGAAAAAAATGATTGGTGGTGAATTTTATATTCGCACTAAACTTGTTACTAACATTCAGGTACCAATTCAATGTGAGAATATTTGTGACTTCGGTATTAACTTCTTTCTTATAAAAACTTGTCATAATATGTGAGAGCTTCTTAATAGTGAATCACAAACTTCCGAAGAGGGAAAGGTCTATCGAGCTCTCAGCCACAAATAGTCGATATACTCTTCCCTAAAAGGTGCCAATTGTGAAGAATCCACCTAGAAAGAACTCTGGATAGTATAACGCTGTTATAGGTTTGAATATTGTCATTCCTGCTATTATTAACCCTAATGAAAATAAAGGAAAATGACCAATACAAGAGGAGGAAAGAGACTTTATTTCGTCAATAGTAGACGATAAGTTATTGCAGATTGTGAGTTTCCACAGGTAGTAAGGTCTCAGGATAAGATTATTGAGGAAATTGAATCATAGAGCAACACGTTAGTAATTAGTCTCCTAGGTTATAAAGTGGGATACAACTACCTAGCTATAAAATTGAGACAAATATGGTGCCCCAAGGGTATCTTTGAACTTGTGGACGTTGAACATGGATATTTCATGGTGAGATTCTCTAACCGCGATTCGCTAGGAGGTGGAACATGGATGATTTATGATCATTACTTGGTAGTTAGTGAGTGGACGTCAGATTTCAAGCCTCACCAGACATTAATTACGACCACTACGGCCTGGGTAAGGGTGACCAATGTCGGAAGGCAAAATTACACTATGCGTATATTGCGGAAGATGGGGGATATTATTGGAAGAACCGTGCGTATTGATCCGTTAACCAAGACAAAAAAGAGGGGATATTATGCGCGGCTAGCGGTAGATATAGATTTGGATAAGCCACTAGTTCCAAAATCCACATAGGGGGCGAGTCTTGCAAGGTGTAATACACGGGATTACACATGATATATTTTGAGTGCGGTCAATTTGGTCACCCAAAAGATAAGTGTCTTTTGCTTAGGGCGCACCAAAGTGAGGCAAACAACGGTCAGGGTATGAGGGAGGAGTGCGTGAAGTCGCGTATAATGTCGAGGATAGAAGAATCAGAACAAGCCACGTATATGAAATAGACGACAGTTGGTGTCGCCTAGGGTGTGATAAAATAATAGATAAAATAAGTGCAAATAAACACCCTAGACTAAACACGTTACTCACTGCAAGTATCACGGATCATATGCAAGTTTTAATGATAAATAGAATTCGTTTCTCAGAGACTACGAAAGTTAGAGAGAACTTATGCAAATATCAAGTGCAAATAAGAGAGCTAGAATAATAATACGCAAGAAATAAAAGACAATAGTTTTTGTTTGGTTTTTGTGAATAGATAGAAAAGTAAATAAGAAGAGACGATAGTATGAGAGTTTAGCTCGAGATATAGCAAGTAATTCCCACTAGTCTTGTTTATTCTAATCATGTAAGGGAATTATGTAGAGTTACAATAACCAAGATTCTAAATTCCTCCTAACCCCCTTCTGAGTGGAATTAGGTGGTGACCTCACTATTACAAGGGGACTTAGTGCTCCTACACCACTAGGTTCTCAGATGAGACTAACCTGCGAATAATGATCGGTGGTTAAATCAAACCCTAATGGCTATCTAGTTAGGCAAGCCCGTCAGGATCACTACCGCACACTAGACGTTTATATGGTGTTTCAATAATTAGACACCCCATTCGGGTGACCATCTAACTTCTATTAAGGTAAACCTATACTTTTGCAACCGCAAGGAAAACTTAGATTAAATCAAAGCACATAAAACAGAGAATAAAATATTAATTCATTTAAATAATTATAGTCCCAAATTAAAATAGATGTAAAACAAGTTTAGGGTTCATACCCATATGCTAAATCTCAAGCTAAAATAGAATTAGGTCATACTCGAGAAAGAAAAGAAAACAATTACAAATTTGAAGGCTTCTGAAGACATAATTTGATGTTCAGCTCCTTCCAGGCTTCTAAACTATTGTAAGCTTCCTCTTGACTTAAGGATTGGCCAAGGATGTGTTTCTACTAAATAAAGGGTATATTTATAGGGTATTTATGCCCTGTTTCGGATTCTTGGAGAAGAGGGCAAGTAATAGGACTCTTTTCCAAATCAAATTCGTTTCCTAAAATATAGAAAAGATAAGAAACTGTTGCTATTTTGTTTTGGTCGTAACTTCTTCAATATTGCTTCGGTTGACGCGTTCTTTATATCGAAACTGATCGCGTCAAAAATATCTACACTTTTGCTTCAGGCCGTTCTTCCAAATTTAATGGACGTAGCTGCTGAAATTCAGATTTACTTGGCAACTTTTTCTTTCCTATTTTATCTTTTACTTCCTTTGTCTTCAATTTCCATCATTATCTTCTTTCCATTATCTCTTAGAATTGATTTGACATCTACTTAATTACCATATATCTTTAAAGCTTCACAATTAACAAACAATTAAACCTAATATGCTCTAAAATTAATAAATCATCAAATCAAGACTAGAATTAGGAAAATATAAAAATATGAATAAAAATTTGAGAATTAAATTCTCAAATACACCTAAAATGATGTCTCCAACCTAGATTAATTCATCAGAATTAGGGAGACATCAACAGTCCAGCAAAATGGTAACAGAAATAGAGTGAGGAATCAGGGATCGAATGGTCAGAGTACTGCAAAGCTGTGTCTGAGCAAGAATTTGGGCTCGAGATTCGAGTCGATTTTTGTTGAAGACAATGGGAGCGCCGAGGTTGAAGGTCGGAGGAGTATATTTGGGGGTCAAAATAAGTCCGAGAAAGGAATATTGTCTGGAAAACAGCTTGATATTGGGGGTAGTAGCTCAAGGCAAAATAGAGGTGACAGAGTGGGTCATAAGATAATTGCAGAAACGTCGTTCGAGAAGGTTAAAAAGTTGAGGTAAACTTGGATGAGGCGAGCAATGTGGTAGGTGATATGAGAACTGATGTTATTTGGTTAGTGCTATTGAATGAGAATATTGCAAGTATCTATTATTTATGGCCAATGATCAATCATGATCAATAAGACCATTATAATATATAGTATTTATGGCTAACGATCAGTTAGGATCAATTAGACTATTATAACATATATAGTATATTGTAATTGCTAGTTTCCATGTTAAAATAGTATCCGTACAGTATATAATTGCTTCTAATGCATGAATGGATAACAAGTTTGTACATCTTTTCTTTTCTTCATGGTATTAGAGCAGGTTAAAATAAAACATGTGTAAACTCTAAAAACCAAACACCTTATAAGCCGACGATCCCAAATCAAAGTTAGAAGAATCTTCTTCTGAAATTCAAGCCTTTCAATCTAGCCATGTCAAAACCATTGTCACTACAGGGGACATTAATTCCCCCTTTTTCCTTCAATCTTCGGATCATCCTGGATTGATATTTGTGGTAACTCCTTTGGAAGAAAATGGAGAAAACTATTTTATTTGGAGACGCAATATGATGAATGCGCTGGAATCCAAAACGAAAGTTGGATTCATTGACGGAACATTAAGCAAACCGAGTGTGAATTCTGAAGAGCTCGTTCCTTGGATTATTTGCAATGCTATGGCATGTTCGTGGCTCGTAAACTCTATTGGATCTGGAAGAGAGATTTTCTCAAGGTAATGCGCCTAGAATTTATGAGATTAGACGTGCGATTTCTCTTCTACAACAAGAAAGTGTATCTATATCTTCATATTATGGAAAACTTAGAGGGTTATGGGATGAATTGTAGGCAATAAATCTGGTACCCACGTGCTCATGCAGATGCATTTGTGCCGCATCTAAAAAGATGCAATCCATGAGAGAGAGGTGCTAAAGTCCATGATTTTCTTATGAGACTTGATGCTGAGTTTAAAAATGTGCGATCGCAAATTTTGAGCCTCGACCGATTGCCAAGTCTTGGACGAGCATACGCCATCACTGCTCAAGAAGAAAAATAACAAGCCATCGTCACTTCAAGAACACCCAACATAGATTCAACGACTTTATTAGCAAATAAACATACATCAAAATTCAAATCAAGCAACAGACAATTTAGAAACAAGCCTTTTTGTGATCATTGCGAGAAAGAAGGTCATATTAAATATCGTTGCTTTCAGATCGTTGGCTATCCAGAGAATTGGAGAAAGAATGGAAAATTTAACTCCAGACATCAATACAGTTAAAGGTTTTCAGAAATTCCAAGAGCTAATCATGTATTACAAACTATCAAAGTCCACCACATAATTCAATATGTAGAAAGGAAGAAAATTTGGTGTCTTCACGACTTACGAAAGAACAATTCTAGCAGCTTTTGACGATGCTCAACACCAACAACACATCGGATAGTAATGCAACTCCATCAGCAAACTTTGCCAATTTTTTGGGTATGTTGAACAGAAAAATTACTTGGGTCATTGACTCACGAGCCACATATCACTTTGTATCATCAACAAGCCTACTAACAAACTACATACTATGCTGTAAATCTCGGTTTTGCGGCCTAGGCGGTTGACCGGGGCCTAGTGCCTAGGCGGGATTACACGGGGCCTAGGCGAAATTATACGGTTTTGAATCCCGCTGTGTAATTTTGTATATTTCGTAATATATAGTAATTATAGCAATTTTAACTATTTAAGTCATAAAATTCATCTAACAACACTATAGTAAATATAGAAATACTAAAAATTGAGTTATAATATCAATTAAAGAATTCTTGAGAATAAGAAAAATAACAAGAAGGCCTGTGCAGGCATGTTTTGCCATTAATCGGCGCATAGGCGGTCGTTTTCTGCATTAATCGGCGCCTAGATGGGTTAGGCGCCTATTCCACGGCAACTAAGGCGCTAGGAAAAACGCCTAGAATTTTAACTAGGCGTAAGCAGTTGAGGGGGGGAGTTGACGCCTAGGCCGGGATATCTACAACATAGACTGTATATATAACCCAAATATTCCACCTGTACGCATACCAAATGGGCGTAGAGTGGCAGTGCATGCTATTAGGCGTGTTGTGTTAATCCACAATTTAATTTTGAATATTGTTCTTGGCATTCCAGAATTTAATTGCAACTTATTATCTGTGAATAAATTAACAAAATATTGGAATTGTGCATTAATTTTTTTATTCTGGTGGTTGCGTTATACATGACTTAGCCTCGAGGAAGCTGATTGGAATGGGTAGAGCGAGAGATGTTCTTTATTACTTCGAACCGATGAGAGAAGGTGTGGCACTTATGATAACGTCATTTGACTTGGAGTTACTGCACAAGCGTCTCGGTCACCTACCTCTTGACAAAATGTCACTTATATTCGGTTCTTCAGTTTCGTCTTCTTGTCGTAAAAGTTTTATTTGTGATGATTGTCATAGGGCGAAACAAACTAGGATTTGGTTTCCCAATCATACCAATAAAACAAAAATCCGTTTGAATTATTACATTATGATATTTAGGGTCCATATCATATTGCATCTCATTCAGGGGCGCATTATTTTTTAAGCATTGTGGATGATTTTACGCGAACAACGTGGGTGTATCTAATCAAATCAAAATCTAAATCTGGTGATTATCTGATGCACTTCTGTCATTGGGTAAAAACGCAGTTTATCTTACAAGTAAAGACAATAAGGTCGGATCGGGAAATAATTTCTAACAAATAAGTTGGCTCAATTTTATTCAGATCATGGCATGGAACGACAAACTAGTTGTACTTACACCCCGCAACAAAATGGAGTAGTGGAGAGGAAACATCGACATTTGTTCGAAGTAGCCAGAGCCTTGCGATTCAGTGCTAATCTACCTATCTCATTTTGGGGAGAATGTGTCATGACAGCTGCATATTTGATAAATAGAATGCCGACATTAACTCTTCAAAACAGGACACCATATGAAGCTTTACTTGGCCGTACACCATCGTATGATCATTTAAGGACCTCCAGGTGCCTTTGTTATGCTCAATCATCACCAATATCTCCGGACAAGTTTGCATCTCGCTCAAGAAAAGGATTATTTGTTGGTTATCCTTACGGACATAAAGGTTACAAAATTTATGATATATCAACCAAGAAGATTTTTGTTTCTCGGGATGTAGTGTTTTATAAAGATGTTATCCTGGTGTGTCATTGCCGTACAATCCGATTTTATCCACCTCGGTTCCCGAGCCAATTGATTCTGATAATTTTACCACATCTATTAATACACCAGCAGACCAGCCTCAATTTTCTCAACATGATTCACTTGATTTAGTGTCTTTTGATGTATCTGAATCTCAAAATCATTCAGCCGACTCTCCACCTTCAGCGGATGCCAACTTAGATGTCCAAAACGATCGTAAAAGAGTATGACAAATCTCTCTTCGGCTTGTTGGCTTTGATTATGTTCTACCGCCATCTCTTCAACCTCGCCGCTTGTCCAATCCATCAGCTAACTCTATGGTATATCCGCTTCTCAATTTATTTCATATGATAAATTGTCTAATGCACATAAAGTCTTTTTAGCTGCCATCTCGTCTGGAGATGAGCCGTCTTCTTTCACACAAGCAAATAAATATGAACATTGGCGTGATGTTATGAGGAGGGAAATCAAAGCTCTCGAGGAAAATAAAACATGGGCTCTTGAAACATTACCTCCTGGAAAACGTGCAATAGACTCTAAATGGGTTTATCGCATCAATTATAAGCCAGATGGGAGCATCGAACGGTGTAAGGCTCGCTTGGTTGCTAAAGGATTTAAACAAATAACAAGTGTTGATTTTCATGACACTTTTGCTGCAGTTGCGAAACTAGTCACGGTGAGAACCTTGTTAGCAGTAGCATCTGTACGCCATTAGGAAATTCACCAACTTGATGTGAACAACACATTTCTTCATGGTGATATTCATGAAGAGGTATACATGACAATTCCTCAAGGGTTTTCATAAGAAAATGAGAGTCGTGTGTGTAGATTGAGGAAGTCTCTTTATGTCTACGCCAAGCATCGGGAAATTGGTACTAATCTGTTTGCAACCACACTGGCTGGCTGGTGCATTGGCCTTACCGTAATAAGTCTGAGAGAGTCTTCGATTAGAACGCTCCATATCTCGTGACACGCGAATGGTATGAGGATTTAGAGGAATGGAATAGAGAAATGCAGGTTAAATATACCTATAACGGTGTTCAATTATCAGAGACAGAATTTCCTAAAAATTGGTTGATAGATGGTATTCAGATAAAAATCCTATTTCCTGTTCGTCTGAAACCAAAGTTTTCCACTTGTCTTACTTCAGCTGGTTTTAATCAATCAGAGTCTGATTATTCGTTATTTACACACACATGAGGTTCATTTTTTACTGCCATCCTTATTTACGTCGATGATGTTATCATCACGGGAAATTAAATGATCCAGCCACAATAAGTCGCATCAAGATCCACCTTGATCAGAAATTCCGCATTAAAGATTTGGGAAAATTAAAATATTTTCTCGGAATTGAGGTGGCCCGAGCAACTACTGGTATCATACTTAGTCAACGAATATACACTCTTGGGGTCTAAACCATGTAGTTTTCCAATGGACCAGAAACATCATTTATCGGCTGATGTGGGAGATCCATTCGGAGATCCAGCAAGATATCACCGACTTATTGGATGTTTGCTTTATCTCACTATTACATGATGAAATTTCTTATTCTGTTCACATTCTTAGCCAGTTTATGCAACTTCCTCGTGAGCCTCATTGAGAAGCCGCACTTCGACTACTTCGATATCTCAAAAGAAATCCTGGTCAAGGTATTCTATTTCCACCTGACTCACAACTTAAATTACAGACATATTGCGATGCTGATTGGGCTGGATGTCCTACCACACGTCGATCTACAACTGGTTACATTTTGGTGATTCACCCATTTCATGGCGCTCAAAGAAGCAAATGGTTGTGTCCCGCTCATCAGCTGAAGCAGAATACAGAAGCATGGCAACAACAACTAGTGAACTCGTATGGCTCTGTCGTCTTCTTCATCATCTTCATGTTGATTTTGTAGACCCCATACATCTATATTGCGATAATCAGCAATTCATATAGTAGCTTATCCAGTTTTTCATAAGCGCACAAAACACAGTTGAGGTTGATTGTAATTTTATTCGAGATAAGATACAAGCAAATGAACTCACCACTTTCCATATCTCCTCCAAAAATCAACCAGCTGATATATTTACTAAAGCACTTGGTCGAGATCAATTCCATCATCTTTTAGGCAAGTTGGACATTTCTATGCTTCATGCTCCAACTTGACTTGGAGTATTGAGCAAGAATATTGCAAATTTTTATTATTTATGGTCGAAGATCAATCAAGATCAGTTAAACCATTATAATATATAGTATTTATGGCCGACGATCAATTAGACTATTATAACGTATAAAGTATATTGTATTTGCTAGTTTCCATGTTAAAACATATAATTGCCTCTAATGCATGAATAAAAAACAAGCTTTTACATCTAATTTTTTTTCTGCAAGTGCTGGTGAAGAAAGGGCCCAAAATGTAATGGGTTATAGTGCTAAAAAAGACAAAGTTGGGGGAAAAATACAGAGACCAATTTGACAATTTTGAAAAATAAAGGGGCTGAATTAGAAGGGTACTATTGGGTTTGTAGATGGTGGGCCGTGTAGTAGCTTGGGGTGTCAAAAGGACTCTGATGCTGGTATAATATGCAGTACACGTGAGGTGACTAACTATAATATAATAAATTATCAGGGGCGGAATAATGAAGCGCATAATGGGGTTCTGAAAACAAACAATTCAAGAGCAAATTCAGAAACTAGTAAAGGGACTGTTGATATCACAGAAATGGATCCGGGTCCTAACGCACAAACAACAACACCTTGGATTGAGCTGATTGGGTCGGATATAGTCCCTGAGCATGAGCTTCAAAGTCAAGTACCTGATTCGCAAGGGATAGTTGATAAAGTTATGGTAGCGTCCAGGGGCAAAATGGAGAGGATTCGGATATGGCAGTTGTAGCCTAATGTGCTTCATACGGTATCATCTTTTCCTATTTAATAATTTATTTATGTGTAAACCAGTTAATAATTTTCAGGGGTGGAGTGGTCTACTTTATCCGCTGAATAATCTCATTTAGAATCGCCATGGCGCCTGCGTGGATAACTTTTGTAGAGTCGTCAGGGAAATGATACACACATAAAGTATGGTTGATGGTTATTGTGGTGCCACGAGCGAGTCGAGAGAAAGCCACTACAAGAAATAGTATCTTTAGCGGCAAAAAATTTAACACTAAAAATTTTAATTTTGCCGCTAATAGTCGTTATTTGTCGTCTCTATAAGTTCGTCGCTAAAGATACTTTTAGTAGCAAATTATTTGTTTTTGCCTCTATTAACTTTATCTTTAGCGGCAAATATTGCCGCTAAACATATAATTAGAGGCCATTTTGGTTTTTCAAAATATCACTAGAGGCCATTTTAGTTGTTGCCGCAATAGTTTCGTCGCTAATGCTACTATTTCTTGTAGTGAGCTAGCGAAATTATACGCAGTTTGGGAAAAGCAAACTCGATTTGGGTAGAAGCGGAAACATATAGAGGAGGAATCTGACTCGTCTGGGATGATACGGAAGTGGATATTAGAGTCTTGTCGGCAGGTCTTCAGGTAATTAATATCGAGGTATCGAAATCATGGTACGAGTCGTGGTTTTTCTTGGCAATATACGCGCGTACAAAAGCATCGGAAAGGGAGATTTTGTGGTTAGCCCTAAAAGAAGCCTTCTGGGGGTTGGTGGACCATGGTTGATTGCCGTAGATTTCAATCAAGTAGGAAAGGAGGAAGATTATAGAGGGGGTATAATGGGTGTTACGAGACAGATGGAGAAATTTAAGAATGGAGACACAAGTGTGGTTTAATTGATATGGGGTTTGAGGATCCTCGGTTCACGTGGAGTGACTCATGGAAATGGGCCAGAGAATAATGAGAGATTAAACAAAGCCTATGGAAATTCTAACTTATTTTCTTCGTTTCCGCAGGCTAAAATCACCCATCTTGATTGTGCTCACTCTGATCACATGCCTATTCTCATCTATTTGAATGGGGACGGGTGGTCCCCAAGAGAAAAAGCCGTTTCAGATTCGCATCCGCACAGTGTTTGCATAAAGACTTCCAAATTTTTGTGTAAATGGTCCGAGGTAAATGGCGAGTGAAAACATTGTGTATTTGCAAAATCACCTTCGTATTTGAAAAAATGAGGTTTTCCGGTGAAATTAATAAAAAAAAGGCTACTAATGGCGAGGTTGAAGGGAATTCAAATGTCACTAGATCGCAAATATAACCCTTACCTATTTCGGCTTGGTAAGAGACTTCTTGATAATTATCTTAGCGTGTTGGAAGAAGAAGATTTATTGTGGTTTCAAAGATAAGAAGAAAAGTGGATCCGGTCTACAGAGCGAAACACAAAATTCTATCATTTATCCACTGTTCGAAAAAAGAAAAATGCGAGAATTTTAAGGTTGAGAGATGCTAATATAAACTGGTTGACTAATGAAAAGGCAGTGAAGATGCCCGACCCGGATGGGATGACTACAGCGTCCTACCAGAAATGTTGGGCCTCAGTTGGTCCAACAGTTTGCAAGATGGTGAGACAGTGTGTTAGCACGAACGAGATATCATCGAGTTTGAATGGCACTTTGATACATTTAATCCCTAAAGTTAAAGACCCGGAGAAGGTGAGCGATTTTTGGCCCATCAGTCTCATTAATGTACCGGCAAAATTTATTATGTTTGCTATGGTGACCCGCTTAAGGCCCCTCCTGGCCGAAAGAATTAGGCTGAACCAAACTAGCTTTCTTCCAGGAAGGTCTACTACAAATAATATCATCCTAATGCAAGAGGTAGCCTCTATGATGCATAAGAAAACCAGGAAGACTGGTTTCATGTCAGTAAAAATTGATCTTGCTAAATCTTACGATAGATTGAGTTGGAGGTTCTTGAAGAACACAATTTCGACTTTCGGGTTTCCCCCATCTTGGGTATGTATTATTATTTCTGCTATGCGTTCCAAACTATGCAAATAATCTGAAATGGGGATCCGCTAGACTTGTTTGTACCATCGTGGTATTCGGAAAGGAGACCCTCTATCCCCTTACTTGTTTGTGATAAGCATGGAGCACTTATCTTTGTTGATACTGCAATAGTAAGGAATTGACGCCATTTACACATCAATAAAAACGGACCGCCAATTTCACATGTTTTCTTCATGGATGATGTCATCCTATTTGAGGAAGCTTCTGAGTCTCAAGTGGATCTCATGAAAATGGTTTTGAAGATTTTTTGTGCTAAGGCAGGTCATAGGTTAGCGAGAAAAAGTCTACCATTTTATTTTCTAAAAATGTACCACAGATAGTGAAGAACAATTTAGCATTGAGAAGTGAATTTGTTCTCAGTGACTCCTTGGGTATGTATTTGGGAGCTCCTATTATATCGAGTCGACCGCCAAGAGGTTTCTACCGCAGAATTTCGATGAGCATGAGAAGTAAATTAGCCAATTGGAAAGCACATAATCTATCCTTGGCGGGTAGAGTTACTCTAGCCAAATTTGTTCTAATTGCTATCCCTATGTATATTATGCAAATTTCCAAACTTCCGAGCTATGTCTGCAAGGAATTGACAAGATAATTCGTGATTTCGTTTGGGGAAGTGATGACGAGGCGATGAAAATTCATTGGCGTGGGAGAAGTTGTGTCGAGTCAAGAAAGATGGAGGATTGGGATATCCTGATACAAGGAATTTTAATAGTGCTTTACTCGCGAAATTGGAGTGGTGTATACTCAATAATGATCAAGCGTTATGGCGGTGACGTAGAAACATAAATATTTCAATGACGGTTTCCTAAATCGGGTCCCGAAAAGTTCAGACTCGAGAATGTGCAAATGATTATTAGAAGGCAAGGAGATTCTTATTAGAGGCATTGGACAAGTTCACAGCGCAGAAAAAGTAGTAAGGTAGAAATGGAAGGTAGAAAAGTCAAGAGTTTTCTCGGTGAGATTCGCGTTCAATATAACCAAACCTGGGATAATAGCTCCGGCATTCAAATGAGAAAATGTCTGGTCATTAAAATGTCAACAGAAAGTCCATATGTTAATCTAGAGAGCGATTTAAGAAAGACTTCCTACTACTTATAACCTTGCTCGGCGGGGAGTCCCTATTGCATCGGAGGCTGGAAACGGAGACGCACCTCTTCCAGGATTGCAGCTTGTGGGAAGATTGGCCGGCTCTAGTTGAGATGCATTATTATGCTAGAAGAAAAGCTGCTAGTCGTCGCGATGGGCCTGGGATCGGAGTCAGTGAGGTCAGCTATATTAGTACTGAGATCGATGGTCAGCTATATTAGTGCTGCTGGTAGAGAGTCGGTTAGTTCTAGTAATTTGGACAGTGTGATTCGTGAATCACAGCAGGTCCCCCAAGATCAGTGTATAAGGCGTACTACAGCAGATGGACAGGTGTGAACTGAGGGTGCTGATGCGGATTGGTGGAGTCTTCTGCTGAGATGTAATGAGAGATCAGATGGCTTGGAGGTCAGAACCATTGCTCATGCTATTTGTTGGGTTATCTGGATAGATAGATAGGAATGATAGAATTTTCAATGGAACTAAGGAGGTAAACCAATGAAATCCTTGAGATACATAGTGGAAAATGCTACTATTTATTATATACGGGCCTGGGGCAAAAAGAGAGATGGTGGCCTGATCACATCTGCTAAAAGCACACTCGTTAAATGGGTCAAGCTAGAGATTGGGATTAAGTTAAATGTCGATGGTAGTCTACCGCATGGGTCTTTCAAGACGGGAGTTGGAGAAGTTTCCAACGACAAGGAAGGTAATTATCTTGGTCTTTCAAGGCTGGACTTGGAGGAGTTTTCAGGGACAAGGAAGGTAATTATCTGGGGCGGGTTCGCGAGAGCGGCTATGGTAAGTTCACCTTTTCAATCGAAATTAATTGCTTTACATTTTGGGCTGACTTTAGCAATGAAGCTTAGTTGTCGAAACCGATTTGCTCGCGTTATACACGCTAGTTAAGGACGGTGGGAACAATGTGGATTGGTTGGACGAACGATCATTGACCCCTTCAGGTAATTTTTCCTGTACTACTCTCTTGACTAACATTAAATTATCACAGGAAAAATTATAGGAAAAGGCTAGTAAACATGTAAAATGAAATTGATATATGAAATTAAAAAAAAAACATACCTTCGATAATTGAATGAGAAGCTTCACAAAGCCATAACTATTCGTAATTAAGCACAGTTACAGAAAAAGAATTGAAAAGAAATTAAAATCAATGATTTTCAGAAAAAAATTACCTAAGTGTTGTTGATATTTGTTGTTCGTCTACTGGAATCAACCCTTGTGATTAGGGACTGGTGAGATTACTTAGTGGGAAGGCAAACCGTCAAACTAAGGCCTAGAATCTTCTTTTTTTCTCTTGTGAGGACATTGTCCTTGTTAAATACATGAAATGTCCTCGCGAAAGATTGACAAAGACGACGAAAAAGATGTTTTGGCGAAAAATAATATTTTTTATAGTATAAAATTACTTTTGTATTTCTTTTCCTTTCCAGATAACCGATCCCATATAAACGACAACAAAATTCCTCGCCATTCTCACGAAAGATGCTATCTTTAGCCAGCATATTGATGCCCTCCCTAAAGTTTTCTTCGCAAAAAGCAACGTGTAGTAGTCAAGGAATATATGTTCATATAATTTCTATTTTCGTGGGAAATATTTTATCGTCATCAAATATGAAAGGCAAATGCAAGAGGAAAGTCACAATGTGCTCCCAGTCACTAATCCCTAGACAGAAAAACCCTACCGATCACCACCACCAAAAACCATCTCCTCCTCCCTCACCATAAACCTTCTCTTCTCCTTCATAACCACTTTCCTGCTCATCTCACATCCATCAGAATACAGGTTCTGCTTCTTCTACCCTCTCCTTCTCTCTTTCTCCTCTTTTCTTCTCCTTCTCTTGTTCTGCTGTCATGTAATTCTTCTCTTCCAATCATCCAAATAAAAAGTGTGGTAGTCTTGTGATTACATCCAAGGATAACTCTGATTATAAACTTCTTGAATCTCATATCCTTAAGGGAAATTGATGAATAAGAAGCGTCTGAACTTGGGTTTGATTAATGCTCATATTAATAAACATTGGAATCTAAATCAAGAAGCTCAGTTAGTAAAATCGGGATTGAATGAATTTTGTGTTAAATTTATGAATGGAAAAGATAAAAAAAGTGTTTGGAATCGTAGGCCTTGGACTGTTTTTAGTAAACACTTTGCTATAAGTGATCTTATTTTAACATGAAATGATCGTATTAAACTCACAACACTATGGCTGCACATTTATGGTCTTCCTATAGGTGTATTAAATGAAGATAGCATCAGATAATTTTTTAATGCCATTGGTAAAGTTTATGTTATTCAACTCCCAGTCGTAAAAATCATCTCAGACACTTCATTTACTCGTATCTTTGTTGATTGGGAACTTAATAAACCGATTCTACCTGGTTTTAAATTATGGGAATCAGAAACAGAAGTTCATAATATTAAATTCAAATTTGAGAATCTTGGTCAAGTTTGTTATGGTTGTGGATTTTTTGATCATGAGGAGAAATATTGTTCTGCAACTAAGAAAGTTCTTCCAAGGTTGGGTAGTTGGATTAAAATCTCTACTCGAGGAGCTATGAGTGTTAATCAAGTTCTTAATAATCCAATCTCAACTATTAAAGATAATAACCATGGAAAATATGCTATAAAGAATAACTCTCAAGCTATTACTAAGAAAAAGGATGAAGGTAAAGGGGAGGTTTTGATTTGGTATTCAAAATCTTCATTCGCGCTGGTAAATTTACTATTCTCAAACCTAGTAGTTCTTTTGAACTACTTGCTAAATACACGAGAATGAAAGGTATTTCTGTAATGCTAAAATATTAAGCAATCCGGTTACCATGAAATTCAATAGTAACTCAGAGTGGAAGCAATACGGAGAAAGAGATGGTGGTTACGGAAGAAATCTTAATTTTAATTTTAAAAGGTGTATAGTACCTTCTGCTAATAATGTGGTACCTAAGGATTTCACTTTTTCAATTGATTATTTATTTGCTGATAAGAGGAATTTATGTTCTTGTCCTCAAGATATTTTTAACTCACTCATTAACGATGATGGTAGTTTGGTCTTCTTACCTAACCTGGATATTAAAAGTGGATCTCAAGACTGTACACAATCTAATCCAGCCCTTTTACCCATACCTAACCCTATCATCACTCTGACGCCTATCAACCCCATCACTTCCGCCTCCTCCGCCACTTCCCCTCTCCATCACATCACTTCTCCTAATTCAGCTTTTACCACCCCTATCCAAAAAACAGTCAATTGTACCTCAATCTCCTAAAAAGAAAACTCCGGCAGAGAAAGACACATAAAATATCTTAATTTTCTTGAAGAATTAATCTTATATCAAGAAAATCAAAGTCAGTTGGAATTAATTATAAAGCTAAACATCAATTAGCAAGAGAGATTACGAATGCTGAAAGAGTGGAAAAAGAAAAATGTACTAAAAGGATTCGAATATGGAGCTTCCTTATTAAAATTGAGAAAAAGGGACTTGAATTTGAAAATTGGTTGGATTTTAATTTAATTGCTAGCCTGAATTCTCGTATAAAGCATTTTCTTAGTATAGAAAAAAAAATGAGATACTCAAGCCTTGTTGCCGCCGGAAACGAGCAGGTAGCGGCTTTTGAGGAAATGATTAAGATTATCCGTACTTATAGGGTTTGCGAGATTACCCCTCAACAATCTCTTCACTCTCAATGATGCAATTAAGATGGAACTGTCAAGGGCTTGGCAATCCCTTGACATTCCAGACCTTAAAGGATTTGTGTGCTAAGCATAATCCTAAGATAATTTTCTTGACTGAAACGAAACAAAAAACTTGCTTATATTACTAAAGTTGCTTATGCTATTAATATGAATATTAAGTTTCAACTTGACCCTGTGGGTCTTGGTGGGGGTATGGTCCTTTTTACTAATGATAACTTTGACATGAAAATCTTGAATGTTGATGAAAATTTTATTGAAACCATTATTAAAGATATTTTTGAAGTCAAATATGTTTATGTTTATGGGGCACCTTCTGAAGATAAGAAATGTGCTGTTATTAGTAAATTTTATAATTGTTGTGATCTTAATATGCCTTGTATTTTTTTGGATGATTTCAATACTATTCGAGACATCTATGAAAAATTGGGTAGTACTAATATTATTAAAAAAAGTATGAAAAGTTTTTGTAAATTCATTAATAGTAATGCCCGGGAAATTCCTAGACATGGTTGTCATTTTACTTGGACTAATAGTAGAGCTGGTGATAAATTGGTCAAATTTATACTTGATAGGGGTCTCATTAATAAAAGATGGGCTGACCTCTACCCCAATGCTTGGTTAGTTGTTTTACCTGTAGTGGGTTCCGCTACACCGCATAAGAGCTTATGCGACTACATCTGTAGTCGCTAAAGAACAAAAAAGTAGTCATGAAAAACGATTTCGGTCTCTGCCGACTACTTGTAGTCGTAAAAACTTAGTCGTTAGAAACTTGTCATTAGAAGTCAGAACTAACGACGGACGCCTAATAAGTAGTCGCTAGAAGTAATTAGGTATTTACAACTACTGTTAGTCGTGGATAACTGATGTCTCCCTATTTTTTCTAAGTATTAGTCCTTAGGGGACAACATTTTAGGTAAATATTTGACTTCTTTGATAGACTTTAATGCTTATTTTGTCATATTACACTTTCTCCCATTGGAATTAGACTATTTGCATTTTTAGAGCTTTTGTGCGTCAATTTGGTTATTTTTAGTGCAAAGTTAGTAGGTTCTTGAATTTCATGAAAAACCAATACAAGGAGGAGAAATGAGAATTAAAGTATTAGATTATTTTAAGTGTGTTAGAAGGTATTTTATTTGAGTTTCTAATTTTAGAGTGCACTTTCTTATTTCTAGTCTTGATTGAATGATTTATTAATTTATAAAGCATACGCGGTTTAATTATTTATTTATTGTGAAACTTTAAAGATATATGGTAATTAATTAGAGACCAAGTCAAGTATAAGAAGTAAAGGAAAGAAGATATACATGAAAATTGGAAGATTAAGGAAGGAAATATACAAAGAAGGAAAAGATAAAGTTGTCAAATAAATATGAAATTCCAGCCATGTTCAAAGACGAGCTCATAACTTAAGATTGGATAGGAATTTTGGAGAATGGTCTGGACCAATTGATAGAGCTTTCCGAGACAAGTGATTTCGATATAAAGAACGCGTCAAACAGATAAGTATTGAAGGAGATATGACCAAAACAAATCAGTAACAGCAGAGCTGCGAATTAAAGAGTTCTTAACTTGTCTTCCACTCTAAGTAAAAAATGAATTAGGGATTACCAACGCCTATAAATACACCCCTTAGACCTCATTATTCATAACCTCTCATTAAACCTTCAAATTAAATCATCCTTATAGAGAGAGAGTCAAGAGGCCGAAACAAGAGCAGAAGCTGCAAAATCCTTTTCCTCCAACAACAGCTCAAGTCATTTCCTCTATCTAGGTTCTTATTTTATTTCTGTTATTAGGAACATGTATATTATTAATTTCTTTATTGTTTTTATTTCAATTATGAGCTAAAATTCAATTACTTGAGAATCGCGTAATGGGATGAACCCTAATTTATTTAATTCATGTATTTCAATTTAGGATTAGTTTCTAGTTTAATTTGAATTGGGTATTTTATATTGCTTATTATTTTATATTAATTTCACTATCAATGAATTAGCTAATCGGAGATAGGTCATAGTAATTAAGCTATTCACTAGTGGCGGTGATCATCTTGACAGGGGGGGGGGGTTTAATTACTGAACTAGATAATAAATGCGTGGTGTTCGTCAATGATCCTGACGGGCTTGACTAACCGCGTAGACAATGAGGTAAGAGACTAAAACCATCTGAACGTAGCTTATAATCGCCCTGACGGGGTTTGTAATACTGTAGGATAGCTCCTAGGTCCACCCTGACGGGGGCTAGGAGACATTAGAGTCCCGACTAATATAGGAATATCAATTCTGCCCTTAACGAAAGAATTAATTACGTAAGTTTAGGTGATTCCCTAGTGAGACTCAAGTATAGCTCATATCTGTGTCTTAGTCCTTTAGTATTTATTTTTAGTAATTTGTTTATTTGCGTCCAGTAGTTTAATAACTCAAAACCAAACAAATATCTTTTATCTTTTATTTTCTGTAATTGCAATTACTACTACTTATATATTGAACACTTGGGTTATACCAGTCAAATCCCTAAGAACGAAACCCGATTTATCGGAGTATTACTTGGACAACCGTACACTTGCGGTATTGTGGTTCCTTTTTTTCCGTACTTAATTTTATAACACACCAGGACCCACCAATAACGTAAATATTACCGACTACAGATGTAGTCGTAAATTTCTTAGCTAATGACGACTACATGGTAGTCGTGCATGAGTTATATATTGCCGACTACAGAGTAGTCGTAAATTGCTTTCAAATTAACGACTACAGGTAGTCGCAAATAGTTGATAATTAGTGACTACAACTTCTTGATTTTCGCGACTACGAGTAGTCGCTAATAGTGTTTTATTTTAAAAAAAATAAAAAAAATATGATTCTGATTTATATTTATTTGCAATATTGCAATTAAAAATAATTCTAAAATCATATTTTTTTATTTAAAAAAAATACAATTAATAATTAAAAATACCAATTATAAACCAAAATAACTAATTAAAATACCAAAAAAATACATAGTCAAATAGAAAGACAACCAAAGTCAAACAAAGTCAAAGTCATATTACATCACCAAAATAATTAAAAATAAACACCAAAATAATCAACTAAAGGCCATATAAACGGGTCTCCTCTTCTCCCTCGGACTTGCATCATCTTCATCTTCGCCCATCTCTTCATCACCATCTTCATCAACTAGTCTCTCGGATGCACTACCAGTAGGAGGCATAGGCTGAAAAGGGGGCAAACCTACACGTGCTCTCATCTCGTTAATCCATCCCATTACATCACTCATAACAGCCCGAGAAAGCACTGGAGGCTTAATGCTAGTAGAGGGTATATCACGGCGTTTGTACTCTAGAAGTCCTTGGGCTACTCGAAACTCATTTATTACCTCCATCATCATCGCGTTATGCTCGTCTTGTGCCGGGGGTGGTCGAAGGACTCTTCTTCTTTTTCGGTTGACCCACACCCAGTGTCTAGCTCCTCTTTGGCGACCCATCAGTCTTTTTAGCAGTTTCTCTCACCACCTCAATTTGCTCCTTTTGTGGCAACTCACGAGCTAAGCCTTCATCTGATTGACTCTGAGTCACGTGATCTTTCATAGCATCCCTTAACAATTTCTGTTTAATTTTAGACACGAACAAAAAAAAATATTAAAATCAATTTATGAATAAAATTATAATTTAAATTTTACTTTTAAAAATAAACTTACATCAGCGTTCTTATAACCCTCGGACCTCCACTGCTTTGTTTTCTTACTTTTGTGCACCACCTCGAAAAACTCACCCATTCGAGGAATAGGGATGTCTTCTTGAGTTGCCTCATCCCTAGCTACCACCCTCCCATCCGAGATCAAATTCTCAACACCCTGTTTCTTTCAGAAAAATTAAAAGCTATTCAAAATACATTAAACACTTATACATATAAAACAAAATACCTCATAAAGCATATCCCGAGTTCGGGAATATTTTCGAGACCCCGCTCCACTCTTATTCTTTTGTTTCTTTTGCTTTTCTTTATTCGCCTTCGCCTGAATCTGAATAAATTTAAAATACAAATATTAATAACGTTATATATAATCTAAATTATAAAATTAAAAAATTATATACATACCTTCGACTCCTTCGAACCCCACAAGTCACAACACCTCTTCCAGATCTCATCAGATAAATCACTAGGTTTCTTACCCAGCAAGTAAAAGTCATTCTTCGTATCATATTTGTAGTCTTTATACCTTAATCGCAATGTATCATCCAAATTCCCAGCTATAAATTTCCAATCATCCCTTCTTCTCCAATTTGGTATATCGAAAAATTGCTACATCCAAGATTATTTTTAAAGTTAAATTAAATTAATAAATTAATATAAATAAGTATTAACATTACCGTTAATCGCTTAATAACTGATATTTTGTCGGCCATCGGAACTTTGCACCACGATTTGTAGCATGGAGGTATCCTCTCTCGAACAGTTAGCCCGACCACCTGGCTAACGTGTTTCCCGTACTTACCAGATAGGTTCCACGGGTCGTCTAAAATGCAGAAATCGATAGGCAATGGATACCCGACAGCTTTTAGTGCCTTAACGGCAGATTTTAGTGCCGTATTTCCCTGTACTTTCCGCTTAATTGATTCTGTTTTAAATTAGATTTAATTAAAATATAAGTTACATTTAAAATGATTTCTGATATAAATTTTTTATTTACCCTCTTGAGTGTTACAGTCGGCAAGGTTTCTGTTCGGATTTTGGTTCAGGTCTCGGCCCCCACCGTCCCCTCCGTGTGTCCTAGATATCACGTCGGTCATCTACTATTTTGAAATATATATAAAAGAGATAAATAAAAATTATTACATCACCAAATTATTACAAATGAAATACCAATTAAATACAATTTAAATACAAATTAAATACAAAATAAATATTACAATAACAAATAAAATAAATAAAAAAATTAGATAACTCTAAAAATATAATAATACATCCAATTCCAAATACAATCTGTATTACAGAAAATAAATTATATTAGTCATACAGTAATGAATGTAAAAATATATAATTTTTTTTAACAATTTGTTAAATTTGCAAATCGGTCCTTTTATTTTTTTAAACTTTTTTGATAAATTGTTATTTTTTTGTCTAAGTATTCATTTTTTAAATTTGCAAATTTGTTCTTTTTCATTTATTTTAAAAAAATCCATTTTAGTTCATTTTTATTATCTTTAATTTTATTGTAAAATTACATTTTAGTCCCAATATATTTATTTAATTTTTTTAGTACTTTCTTTTTGGTCCTTATAATATCATAAAAAATATTTTATAACAAATTGTATTCCTAATTAATTCTAAAATGGTGTTTTAATTTTTTTTTAAATTGCAATTTGATCCCTATATGTTTATTTAAACACTTTTAGGCCACAAAAAGTCAAATTACATGCAATTTTTAATACATATTAACACCTTATATTTTGTTGAAATCTATAAAACCCCCTAATAAAATACGAAAAATATACCATTAATTTTTTCATAATCAAACATCAAAATATTGTCTAATTAACCTAAAACACACCCTAATTACACCTATTAGTCTCAGATTTCATAATCACCACAAAAAAATTATTACAATTACTCACATAATTTTTTTAACCATTTTAGCATCTATTTTGTGTTACAAATATCATTTATAATATCTTAAAAGTACCACATATATTCGGAATTAACATAAACATCAAATAATAAAAAAAAACATGAAAATTTAAAAACCAATAATGGTTGAAAAACCTACCTTGTATGCTGAAATTGAACCTCTTTTGATGTAGATTCCATGCCAACATCATTCGGATTTACACAAAAAAGAAAAAAATAGGTTAGCAAAAAAAAAAAAAAAAGAAAGAAGAAAAACTAGTAAAAATCCTAAGAAAATAGTGGAATAAAGATATAAGCATGATTTTGTTACCTTGTGTGATGATTTGAGTGTGTTTATAGCTTCGATTTGAACTTGGAATGGTGGATTTTAAGAGAGAGCACCGATTTTTTTTGTTTTGTATAATGAAATAATGAAGCTTATGGGCTCGGTAGAGTACATATAGGACTCTCTCGTTAGCGACTACATTATGTAGTTGCTAAAGGTTAAGAAGTAGTCGGTAAAGAAGGTGATGACCGCCACGTGTTGGTAATTTGAACGACTTAATTAGTTTTTCGCGACTACAAAGTAGTCGCGAAATGCAAGAAGTTAATGCGTGTCTCTTCGATGGGCGCGAAAGTGGAGCGCCAACATTTAGTGGATATTTATTTCGTGTTTAGCGACTACTCTGTAGTCGCTAAAGGTTTGCTTCCTTTTACCGACTAGTTCATACGTATGAACTAGTCGCAAATGACACGTATCATTCGTGACTAGTTCATACATATTAGTCGCGAATAACCTTTTCTTTAAAAAAAATGGAAAATGAACAATTATAATTTCAAACACACAATAAGCTTAATGTAATACAATTCCAAACAATAACAAAACATAATAAAATTCTAAACAATCAAAAACACGTAATCAAAATCCAAACAAATAAAAAACACGTAATCATAAAAAATTCCTCAAATCAGTTCGTCTCGTAACCACTCATGTCAACAACTTCCTCATCACTATCAACGTAGATTGGTTCCTCTACTTCATCGTTGGCATACTCTTCATCGTGTCATCAAAAAGCTCATACTCTTCACCAATAATTAAAGCTACGTGCAAAAGAGAAGGATCAAATGAGATCTCCTCACCAGTTGTCAAATGTAACTGTGAGTAATCCGTCTCGGTGTTCACTAAAAGGATCGCGATACTCTCGTTTTCAGTAGGTAGTGATTCTGCACTCCATAACTCGGGACTCCATCCATGTCTATCATTGATTTCCCAAACAACTTTCCACCCTTTTTTTGTTTTCCTTGAATTAATCTCATCAATATAAAATACTTTTTTCGCTTGTGTGGCTAAGATGTATGGCTCGTCTCTCCAAAAAAAAGTAGATGTGTTAATAATAGTTACCCTATTCTATGTCCTCGCAGTACTCGTGTTATACCAATTACACTCGAATAGCACAACCAAACAACCACCATCAAATGTTACCTTTACAATCTTGACCAATTCACCGTAAGATGGTTTTTCATCGTACATGGTGCATACCCCGTAATCTTGAGTCACCCTTTTTCCCCCTTTTCACGAGTAACCCATTTGACACCGTTCACAACACATGAATCGTACTTATAAACTGCTCCATGAGACTTACTAGCCAATGCAATAATCTCACTAGTAGCACTTACCAACAAAAACAATAATAACCATATTGTCAAATATTGAGACCTAAATTGGTATTTGAATGAATGTATACCTTATGAAAAAACCAATCTCGAAAATTTTGTCGGTGTTTCCTAGCTTTATAAACTTCGGGGCCCGATAGCGTGGCTTTGTGTTCTCTGCACATTTGAAGAGTAAATTCAATACGTTTTTTAAACAGAATTAAAAAATAACAAATAAAATGATCAACTTACGTCATCAAATGTTGTATTTCGTCGCAATTAAGTAGGATGTACCAGTTGATTTGCTCCTTCTCAATGTATTACAAAACACCATACTCTTTTTTACCTGGTGGAGTACACTGACTCTTAAATACGGATATATCTTTAGGTTGAGCTTCAGTCTCGGTACATCTACTCGGTTCGTTGAACTTTGTTTTTTTATTCTTGAAGATAACGCGATATGAAAGTCAAAGTCTCCTCTACGGCGTACCCCTCGATGATTGAACCTTCCGGCCTAGCCGGGTTTCGTATGTACTCCTTTAACTTCTTTAGATACCTCTCAAACGGGTACATCCAACGCATCTGAACCGGCCCCCCTAACAAAGATTCGTCGTATAAGTGCATAACCAGATGGATCATTATATCAAAAAATGCGGGAGGCAAAATCATTTCTAGTGTACACATAACTTAAACCACTTTCGCCTTACCCGATTCTAACTCTTTCCTACTGAGATTTTTATTACAAACGATTCTAAACACGTTAGCTAACCCAATAATTGCATCACTAATCGCTTTGTCTTCAATAAGCCCTGGGATACTAGCCACGAAAAGATACTGCATCATCACGTGACAGTCGTAAGATTTCATTCCAATAATCTTTCCCGTATCACTTTAAATATTATTTCTCAAACTAGATGCGAAACCATCGGGAAACTTATGTGCCTTCAACCAGTCAAGAAATATTTTCCGCTCTTCCGTTGACAAAGTATATTTTGCTCGTTTCAGTATCGGTTTACCTTCTCTCGATGTCAAACAAAAATATTTCTTGATGTTCATATCTTTAAGACCCATTCTCGCTTTCACGTTATTTTTGTTAACTTTCACATCAAGACCTATAACTGTGCCGAGCAAACTATCACACACATTTTTCTCGCAATGCATAACGTCAATGTTATGTTTCAACAAAATTTCGGACCAATAAGGTAAACGATAAAAAATACTCTTTTTCTTTCAATTGAATCGCCGTGTAATAGTTTGCTTCACGATCTTGCCCCCAAAATCCTTGTGTTTACCGGGAAACACATTGGAAAGCCCATCTAACTGTGTCTGAATATCGGAAGGAGTATATTTCTTTGGTGGGCCCCTATAATCGGAAACGGGGTACGAAACCTTGTCTTTTCTAAATCGATGTGTGGTAGGAAACCAACGTCTATGGTCAAAGTAAACAACCCCTTTCTTCACCCTTAATGACGGAGTAGAATCCATGCATTCTGGACAAGCTAAGTAACCTTGACCCGACCATTCTGAAGTGCATGACCTAGCGGGGTAATAATTAGTCGTGGACAACAAACAAACCTTCATCGTAAACTCCTCCTTCTTGTGGGAGTCATACGTAAGGATCCCTTTATCCCACAACTCGTCCAACTCATCTATAACATGTCGAAGAAAGAAATCCATGTCTTTGACGGGTGAACGGGGTCCATGAATCAACAAACAAAGCTGGAATGTCGTCTCCTTCATACACTCCCACGGGTGGTAAGTTGTAGACGGTCAATATAACCGACCACATGCTGTACGAGTTGTTCTGCATAGAGAAAGGACAAAAACCATCGATACCCAAACCCAAGAACACATTCTGAGGTTCACTAGCAAACTCAGGATGTAACTGAACAAATCTCTTCCAACTATCGCCATCAACTGGATGACGCAACACATCTGGATCTGTACTCTTCCCCATACGGTGCCAAATCATATTTTCGGCAGTGTGTCTCGAAGCATAAAGTCGCTGCAACCTCGAAGCAATTGGGAAATATCGGAGTTTTTTATGCGCTACTTTCTGACCCTTCTTCGGGTCCCATCTGGATTTACTTCATACTGGACACTTATCGAGGGAGTCATTCTCCTTATAAAATAAAGCACAATCTTTCACGCAAACATCGATGGTATTGTACCCCATACCTAAATTTTTTAACTTTTTGTTGCACTCCTCGTATGACTCGGGCAAGGTATGAGGTTTGGGCAACACACGATACAGAAGATCAAGCAACTCGGTGAAAGACGTGTTTGTCCACTTGTTCTTAACCTTCACGTGCATTAGCTTCGAAATGAAATATATGAACTCATTACTGTATAAACAGGGTATAACTCGGTCTCTAATTCGGAAAACATCGTTTCGAATTTGCCACGTGTTGAACTGTTCGAGTCTATCATCTCGGTGTCACCCGAATGACCACCACCCTCATAATTAGGTCTCAAATCTTCATAGACATTAAACATTTCATTTTCTTCATATCGAGTCTCGGGAATTTCATCATTCTCACCATGCTTTGTCCAAATCTCATACGTGGACAAAAATTCAAATTTCAAAAGATGTGCCCTAACTTTGACCATGTTAAACCGACGATGATTCGAACACTCATTACACGGACAAAACAAAGTTTCTTTAAAATCATCTTTTTTTGAGCAAATGCGAGAAATTCTTCTATCCCCTTAACAAATTCACGCGAAACACGATGAGCGGAAGTAATCCAACTTTTATCAATACCCGAACCCATCCTCTACTACCAATATAAAAGAATACAACATAAATGTCTCATAAATATAATGAAAAAAATCATTACATAACCAATTAATTACATAAAAATAAAATGAAAAATAAATTATTACACCACCAATTAAATACATAAATATAAAATGAAAAAAATTATTACATCACCAATTAAATACATAAATATAAAATGAATTTTTTTTCTTTACATCACCAATTAAATACATAAATATAAAATTAAATGCATACAAAATATTACATCACCAAATAAATACATAAATATAAAATTAAATGTATACAAAATATTACATCACCAATTAAATACATAAATATAAAACTAAATGCATACAAAATATTACATCACCAAATAAATACATAAATATAAAATTAAATGCATAAAAAATATTACATCACCGAATAAATATATATCTCATTTATGCATTTATTTCTCATACAATAATATATCATATATATCATATAAAATTATAAGATGTTTCGAAATACATAGTGATACTATATATTTAGCATTAACTACACAATTGTAATCAAATATAAAAAAGATAAAAAAGTTTTATAGAAGAAACATACATACTTTTGGGCAAATTTAGAAGGAGAAATTGATAATTGAGGAGGTCCCACGTTGTTGAATGACCCGAGAAAGGTTTTCCACGTGTTGAAATAGCTAGTAATTAATACTATTTAGCATTAACTACACAACTGTATGCAAATAAAAGAATTTTGAAAGAGTTTATAGAACAAAAAATACCTACTTTTGGGAAACTTTAGATGGGGAAATTGATAATTGAGGAGGTCCTACGTTGTTGATTGGCCCGGGAAAGCTTTTCCACGTGTTGAAATAATATTTGATGATGAATTGTGGGTAAAAATTGGGAGAGTTTTGAGATTATAGTTGGGAAGTTGTAAAATAATGGGTGTTTGAGGATCCCATTTCGAAACCCATTGCCATAAATACGCTACACATATTAGCGACTACAAGAAGTAGTCGCTAATGATGTAAATGTCGTCGTTATTAGTAACCAATAGCGACTATATGTGTTGTCGTAAAAAGATAAACTTCATTAGCGACTACTCAAAGTCGGTGGAAAAATTATTAAAAAATAAAAACAAGTAGCGACTACTTGGATAATACTAACGACTACTTCTTGCAGTCGTTACAAAAAAAACTTAAGTACAACTACTTTGTAGTCGATAAAAATGTAAAGTAGTCGTTAAAACAAAGTAGTCGTTAGAGATATAATCGTTAGCGACTACATGAAGTAGTCTCGAGAAAGCTCGCGTGTAGTAGTGTTCTGATCATTCTCCTCTGATATTACATAGAGACAAAGATAATAACTTTAAAAAGAAGAGATTTTACTCAGTCCTTCTGGTCCACTGAAGTTGACTGTTTTAATATTGTAAAAAAAGTGTGGCTTGATAATATTAACCTCAGGATTATACCTACTAAAATTATGAATCACAAACTCAATATTACTAAAAGGAAATTAGCTATTTGGAACAAAGCTAAGTTCAATAACAATAGAAAAGTTATTGACAATTTGAACTAATGATGGTGATGAGATGAATATATTTTCATTCTTAAAAAAATAGAGGAAGCATGTGATAGAGAGGAACAATACTGGAAAGATAAATCAGGGTGTTGTGGCTCAGAAAAAGAGATAAAATACATCCTACTTTCATGCTAGTACTAAGAATAGGAGGAAAAGAAATACCATTAAATTAATAAAGGACTCAACTGGTACTTGGGTTGAGAAAGATGTAAATATTTCTGCAGTTTTTACTAATTATTTTACTACTGTGGGCTCGCGCAATTTTGAAAATGTGCTTCAACTGATTGAACCTTGTGTGAATGATAATATGAATAACTCTTTAATTGGCCCTATAACCCATGATGAAGCTAGGTCAGCTGTTTGGGAGCTGGGTCTGAATAAAGCTCCAGGCACGGATGGTTTTACTGGTTATTTTTTTAAAATTTATTGGGATATTATTAAGTTGGATGTGATGAGAATTATAAGTAATTTTTGGAATGCTAGCCTGGATAATATCAATCAGACTTTCATAGCTCTCATACCTAAGATTGACCAACCTTCTGAGGTCATCATTTCATGCCTATTAGTTGCACCAACTTCATTTATAAGATTATTTCTAAAGTCCTGGTTAATAGATTAAAGCCTATTATTCCTTTTATTGTGGATGAAAATCAGTCAGGATTTACTCCTGGAATAAAAATACAATAAAATATTATGATCTCTCATGAAATTATTATTTTTTTAAAGAGAAAGAAAGATACTAAAAAATACTATCTTGCTATCAAAGCTGATGTTGAAAAGGCTAACGAATATATTGAGTGGGATTTTCTTGAAAAAGTATTTACTAAGATGGGATTTCATTCTAAATGGGTTAAAAATATTATGGAATGTGTTACCTTGGTTACATATTCTATCCTTGTAAATGGTAAGGACTACCCTCTTAATAAGCCTATTAGGGGAATCAGACAAGGGGATCCCTTATCCCCCTTCTTATTCTGCATTGTCTCTCAAACTCTCAATCTTATTGTTAAGGATAAAATTAATAAAAATCTCTTTGATAGTTTCAAAATTGGTAGACACTGTCCTACTATTACTCATCTGCTTTTTACAGATGATATCATCTTCTTCTTAAAAGCCGAGTTCAAGGATGTTCTTACCTTTTATAATATGATGACTGAGTATGAAATTGCTACATGTATCTCTCTTAATAAAACTAAATGTGGTGTTTTGTTTAGTACTAATACTCCAGCTCATATTAGATATTTTATGACTAATAAACTGGATATGGAACAGAAAGACTCTTTGGGGTCTTATTTGATCCTCCCTACTGACTTGAACAGAAATAAATCCAGAGATTTAGACTGGAAGATTGAAAGAGTTGTTAATAAAGTTGAAAATTGAAAAACCCTCTTTTTATCTGATAGTGGTAAAGCGATTTTGATTAAACCAGTTCTACAAAGTCTTCCTAACTATCTTATGGCTACCTTTTTATTGCCTAAGAATATTTGTAACACTATACATAGCATTATTGCAAGATTTTGGTGGGGTAAGAATTATAAAAAGAATATACATTATAATAAATAGGAATCTCTTTGTACTTTTAAGTTTCATGGTGGCGTGGGTTTTAGGGATATTAATCTTTTGAATTATGCTATGCTTGGGAAACAAGCATGGTATATACTACAAAATGAAAACTATTTAATTGCAAGGCTTCTTAAAGGCAAATATTACTTGAATGATACTTTTTTAATGGAAAAAGTTGGTTATGCTCCCTCTTTAGGTTGGAGAAGTATTTTACAAGGGAGGAAAGTCTTTGAAAATGAAATCTCTTGAAAAATAGGAAATGGTGATAAAATTCCTATCCAAACTGATATTTGGATATCTAATATTAACAAATGTATTAAGCCTAGTAATAATAATATTACTCTTGTTAGTGAAATTATTAATAAGTAGGATTTTAGTTGGAATAAAACTGTTGTTGATTCTAATCTTCATCCTCGTTTAAATGATATTATTTGTAATATGCCTCTACCTAGCGTTGAATGTTTGGATTTTTATATTTGGAACAACTGTAAGGATGGTAATTACAGTGTTAAGAAGGCTTATTATCTTCTTAAAACTTAAAAGGATGATCACCTGGAACAAAATACTATTAAAAACCCTCATCAAGTTATAACTTAGACCCTACTATTTGGAATATTATTTGGGCTATGAATACTATACCTAAAGTACAGAATTTAATGTGGAAATATCTTAATAATATACTTCCTACTGGGGAGAATTTGTTTAATAAAAATTGTATAAAAACTAAATTTGCAAAGTTTGTAATATGTAGGATGAAACACTTGAATACCTTTTATTTGCTTCCCCTTGGGCATGTACAACTTGGTTTGCTTCACCTTTATCTATTCTTACTCGTAATAACAGTACTAATAAAATTGGAGATTGGTTTATTAACCTTACCAAATCAACTATGAATAATGAAGGAAGTTGTAAAGGTACTGGTGAGTTAATCAGCTATATATGTTGGTCTATTTGGAAAGGCGGAAACAGTTGTATTTTTAAGGGTATTGTTCCTGATCCTAATTATGCTTGTCACTTAACTGTGAAAGGTTGCTATGATTATAAGAACAAGAATAAAAATCCTAATGATGCAAACATCTTTAATGATTAGCTGAAGGAAAAAGATATTATTGCTATATTCCTCTTATGATTAATAACTCGAAATCTCTTAACAACACTTCTGTGCTGAAGTTATAAATGATAATAGTAAGATAAAAAATGGGTGAAAAGTAGTAATAGAAATTGGATAACCCTTACTTTTAACAATTTTAAAATTAATACATATGCTTCTTTCTCATCTCTTGGTTGTGTTATTGGTTATGTTATCAGGGACCATTTAGGCAATTTCATAGTTGGGGAATCTAAGAAAATTGAATCTTCTAATATGGCTGAAGCAGAAGCACAGGAAGTTATATGGGGTTGCAAAGTTGTTGAGGGATTTCCTACAAACTCTGTCATCATAAAAAATGATAATGTAGCTATTATGGAGCCTTTAATATCTGGATTTCTTTTTACTAAATTTGATTGTTGTAATATTTATAAGTCTAGTTTTGGTTGTGCGGAAATTTGTAATCCCACTTTTTCCCGTGTACCTCGCTTAGGAAATGTTGTGGCTAATTGGGTTGCTAAACAAACCCTGTGTGGTTTCTGGTTTGGTGACTGGGGTTTGCACCCCTTAATTGATCTTTTGTGCCTTGATTTGCCAGCCTGTGGCGTCGGGTGATTTCTGTTGTACTACTATTATGAAGATTATTGTACTACATTTCATGAGATTAAATGATAATTCGTTAGATGATCTTCGGGTGATTTCTGTTGTACTACTTTTATGAAGATTATTGTACTACATTTCATGAGATTAAATGATAATTCGTTAGATGATATGCGTAAGAATTTTCATAAGTTGTATAAAAGTTGTAACTTTGATACATCAACAGAAAAGTGAATGAGTGGGTCTATGAAGTTTCCACGTCAGAACAGACAAGGACTTTATATACGCAATACCCTATCAGATCACAGTAATTACAGCCTTAACCTCTCTAACATCATCACCTTTCAGATTTATATCTTTTGCTCACTTTCTTTTTTTTTCTTTCTATTAGTTAAGCACTTTCACTCTGCATAAACATACATACACACTTAAGGCATTTCAAATCTCAGTTACCTTTCATTCTCCCCAATCATAGCTTTCATTCCCAAGGTATATCAAAATATTTTCTATTATTCGACTGTGTAGAATTTAATTGAAAGTTTTCATTTTTAGAGTTATGCTAGCTAGTTTATGTATTACTTGCTGAAGAGATAAATTACACCTAATTGTTGATCTAGTCGTAAAGAAAAATTACTTTTAATTGTTGATCAAGCTGAAGAGAAAATTAGATCTAATTGTCGATCTAATTATATTTAATAAATTCTTATTTAATTTGTATAGAAATGAGAGGTAATTGTTGACTGTTTAAAATGTATTGGTATGAATGTGTATATATGCTATTTGTTTGTGTGTCTCTGTTTGTGAGTGACTCGATTTTATGTATTGGCAATGCCATAAAAGATAATCTACAGGTGATTTCATATATTAAATTATATTTGTATACTTATTTTTTGTGTTTTGTTTTTATTTTTACTTTTTTGGTAAAGCAGTTAATGATTATTATTAAGCGCGAAGCCATTCAATTATTAAACTGTATTCATTGTATTGATTTGTGTTTGCAGAACACAGCAAACACATAGATGCGTATGTATTGAAATTTGTGGATTTTATTCTATTAAGAATTAATGTGGCTATTATAATAAAATTCAACATGTTTGAGAAGTGAAATACATGAGTTCATGCCAAGTTAGCTTATATACAACTTCATAACAGAGGGTGGTTCAGAATTGTCTTGCGTTTAAATGTAGTTTTTCACAAGTAATTTCGTTGTCACGGAATATATAATTTAATGTTGTTTATGCTGTTTTAAGATGAAAGACATGCAATTAACAAAAATAATAATATATAACTTTACTTGCATTTAAATTCATCCATATTTGTAAATGAAACAATTAACTGACTATTAAATATTAATTGATTTGTAGTTCGATTAGTTGCATAGTCATCTTTTTTTTTTCAATTTTCATGGAACCGCATTGGCGGATCAATTATTGAAAAATGCGCTTGTTTAAAAGATTATTTTACAAATCGATCAGTTTTGAAAAGTGACAGCGAGTTAAGTTTCGATGTTTAAGTTTGATGCCAGTGTAAAGTTATAAATTTTTCACTTGCTGAATTTATAAACTTGTCATGTAATATCAATTTTATAGAATATGTATGAAATATTACTAGTATCATGTCATTGATGATGGTTGTCGAATATCGATCCATTTCACTTGGCTCAAATGATATTTCATTATCAAAACATATACATGTTGTCTTTTTTAAATTGTAATTTATGGATTTTGAATACCTTAGTGCTCTATTTATGTTACGTTTGTATATAAGTTTAGTAATATAAAGAGAATTGATGTGTCTGCTTCTAAAATCATCTGGAAAATTAATAATTAGCATAACCTTTTAATACAACACATTTTTTATTAGTTCCAACCACAATACTATTTACTGTGTGCTATATTAAACTCCTAACACTTGTATTATTTTTCATTTAGTAATGGACAGAGACAAATTTCTTCAAGTTGTGGATGATTTTGATCTTTGGGGGCCGATAGTATTTCAAGGTATCCAAGTCCATTCTGTAATATTTTTTTAATCTTTGATTATATGGTGAACAAAATCATTCTAATAGTGAAAATGACCCAATATAATTTATCTATACATTCATTTATCTATTTGTCTTTTCCGATTCAGAGGAAGATCCGGATGAATGGTTGACTGACTATAACTTTTGGCCCTCACCTGGTAAATATTTTTAACCCAGGACTTTTGATTTCAACTTTCTTAGCGTATGGATTAAAGAATAAATTTTGTTTATATGGACTTGTCTTGTTATAGATCCAGGAAGAGAACAGGCCATAAATGAAGCATGTTGTTTAGAAGTTCTAAGGAGGTTAGGACAACTTAAAAATGAAGAAAATACATCAACACTGAACTCAAAGGATGCAAATGAGAAGAATGGCCCTGGAGATCAACAAGATTTGACCAGAAATCATATTGCAGAGTCTCATGGAAAGAAACAAAAAACATCAGATTCAGTTTAGTATTTGATTGCTTGTAAATTTGTCCTACTACAGTTGGGGAGAGATAAGAGAAGTATTTAATAATTATATTTACTATTAGTTAACTTATTCGTATTAAATAGTTTTCAAACTTACTTAGCTACAACATATATATATATATATATACTTTCTTTCTTTGGGGATTTATAGTGAACACAATTTACTACAGGCCTTCCCATGCATGAACGGAATCCGGGTTTGCTTACTCTAATTTGCGAAGCAACTAAAATAAAACATTGCATAATGGTTTGCATATAAATTTGTAACATCAAATTTAAATGCATACGCTTCTGATTGTGTTGTTTTAGCTTCATACATAAATTTATGTCTTGAGGCTGCAACATAATGACACATTTATCCATGCCTTGAGTTGTGTAGTATTTGAGGTTAGTTAGATTTCTAATCTCCGATTCACCATAACTAAGGAGAGATAGAAACATAGTCCCAATAACAATATAAAATGTAAAGTGAGAACTTTTATTCGTCACGATGATAATAATGAGTTGTATGATTTGAATGACCAATATTTATTCTTTTTGAAATTCAATTTATATAATCCCACAATTATTTTTCTAAAATTATTTTGGTAATGCTTAATCTTGGGGCGATCGTTTGGTCAAGTTAAAATTATACTATCCGATCGTTACTTTCACTATACGAGTATAGAATTTGTTATTTTGGTTGCGGGTGACAGAACACCACACCAAAATTTCATATCAATGAACAGAAAAAAGTTAATAGTTGCTTATTAACTCAATCAATAAGATCACACCAATTGAAACTCACCAATAATATTACAGTCCTTTAATTACATACTCCAGTAAACAACCCATAAAAAAGTTTCTCCAACTCTGTGCATAAGCTTATCTTGAGTGGTTGCTCTTTGCTCAAACAGTCTTCGATTATGTTCATACCCTACCAGGTAAACGAAGCTTTTTATTCTGGTCTTATCATCCTAGATAAGCAGAGATTCATGAGTTTCTGGATAAAAAAGTAATATTACATTGCTAAAGAATTTGCAGCCAAAGTCTTCCAGGAAAATGACATAAACAAAATAAAGCGATTCTCTCTACGGCATATCAACCACATTAATGATTCCAAACTCCTTAAGTCTATCTTTATACAAAGTCTATCAAGACAAGAACACACAGTAATGAACCTATGTCTAGGTATCCTCTGCACACAAAATTACACCAAATTAAAAAACTGCAGGCTTATCTCAAACTAAATTCACATAACTTGCAATAGAGAACTGCCATTTAAAATTATTCTACCATTCAGTTACACCCCTCTTCGTTAAGCTAAATATCACCATGAAACTCATTCATAGCTAGCCAATGCCAAAATTACTTAAATTGAGTTAGTTAACATAATTTTTCTAACGATATAGTTAATAAAATCCCAGAATTAGTGATACGATTCTGTATTAAAGCTTTTACCAAGGATTAAAGCGTTTTAGATTCGAGAAATATAAGAGCACCAAGAACACAAATTAAATAGGAAAAAAAATAAAAAACATAAGAATTTTATCGTAATTTGATTAAACCTATATTCACATCGAAACTCAGGAAAAAATAATTCCTAAATCCTTCATATTACAAAGTTACGACCAAAATATCTCAATCAACTAATAAATCAGAAATACCCAAAAAAATAAAGGCATATCACCAAATCCTAACCAATTACATTAACTAGTCTATTATATAATTAAATAATTCTATAAAATATATGATTCACTATCATTATCGTTACAAATACTTCAATTAATTTACCTTATAAATTTTAAATCTAGTGTCTCACAGTTTAGAGAAAATATGAGTAAGTGTCTCAACATGAAAGAAAAAAAAAATGAATACAAAAACCCGAATATATATATAATATGCAGGCCAGTATTGGTTATACTGGCCTAAGACCATGAAATTTTCACTTGATAGGGGTCTCATTAATAAAGAAAAATGGGCTGACCTCTATTTCAATGCTTGGTTAGTTGTTTTACATGCAGTGGGTTCTGATCATTCTTCTTTGATATTACATATAGACAAAGATAATAACTTTAAAATGAAGAGATTTTACTTTCAGTCCTTCTGGTCCACTGAAGTTGGCTGTTTTAATATTGTAATTGAATATATTAACCTCAGGGGTATACCTACTAAAATTATGAATCATAAACTCAATATTACTAAAGAGAAATTAGCTATTTGGAACAGAGCTAAGTTCAATAACAATGGAAAAGTTATTGACAATTTGATGGGAAGACGTAAAATTCTTTCTAATAACAGTGTTACTAATGATGGTGATTGGGATGAATATATTTTCATTCTTAAAAAAATAGAAGAAGCATGGGATAGAAAGGAACAATACTGGAAAGATAAATGTAGGTGTTGTGGCTCAGAAAAGGGGATAAAATACATCCTACTTTCATGCTAGTACTACAAAAAGGAGGAAAAGAAATACCATTAAATTAATAAAGGACTCAACTGGTACTTGGGATGAGAAAGATGTAAATATTTCTGCAGTTTTTACTAATTATTTTACTACTGTGGGCTCGCGCAATTTCGAAAATGTGCTTTAACTGATTGAACCTTGTGTGAATGATAATATGAATAACTCTTTAATTGGCCCTATAACCCATGATGAAGCTAGGTCAGCTGTTTGGGAGCTGGGTCTGAATAAAGCTCCAGGCCCTGATGGTTTTACTGGTTATTTTTTCAAAACTTATTGGGATATTATTAAGTTGGATGTGATGAGAATTATAAGTAATTTTTGGAATAACAATGCTAGCCTGGATAATATCAATGACTTTCATAGCTCTCATACCTAAGATTGACCAACCTTCTGAGGTCATCATTTCAGGCCTATTAGTTGCACCAACTTCATTTATAAGATTATTTCTAAAGTCCCGGTTAATAGATTAAAGCCTATTATGCCTTTTATTGTGGATCAAAATCAGTCAGGATTTACTCCTGGAATAAAAATACAATAAAATATTATGATCTCTCATGAAATTATTATTTTTTTAACGAGAAAGAAAAATACTAAAAAATACTATCTTGCTATTAAAGCTGATGTTGAAAAGGCTTACGAATATATTGAGTGGGATTTTCTTGAAAAATTATTTACTAAGATGGGATTTCATTCTAAATGGGTTAAAAATATTATGGAATGTGTTACCTTGGTTACATATTCTATCCTTGTAAATGGTAAGGACTACCCTCTTAATAAGCCTACTAGGGGAATCAGACAAGGGGATCCCTTATCCCCCTTCTTATTCTGCATTGTCTCTCAAACTCTCAATCTTATTGTTAAGGATAAAATTAATAAAAATCTCTTTGATAGTTTCAAAATTGGTAGACACTGTCCTACTATTACTCATCTGCTTTTTACAGATGATATCATCTTCTTCTTAAGAGCCGAGTTCAAGGATGTTCTTACCTTTATTAATATGATGACTGAGTATAAAATTGCTACATGTATCTCTCTTAATAAAACTAAATGTGGTGTTTTGTTAATACTAATACTCCAGCTCATATTAGATATTTTATGACTAATAAACTGGATATGGAACAGAAAGACTTTTTGGGGTCTTATTTGGGCCTCCAACTTATTTGAATAGAAATAAATCCAGAGATTTAGACTGGATGATTGAAAGAGTTGTTAATAAAGTTGAAAATTGGAAAACACTCTTTTTATCTGATAGTGGTAAAGAGTTTTTGATTAAACCAGTTCTCCAAAGTCTTCCTAATTATCTTATGGCTACCTTTTTATTGCCTAAGAATATTTGTAACACTATACATAGCATTATTGCAAGATTTTGGTGGGGTAAGAATTATAAAAAGAATATACATTATAATAAATGGGAATCTCTTTGTACTTTTAAGTTTCTTTGTGGCTTGGGTTTTAGGGATATTAATCTTATGAATTATGCTATGCTTGGGAAACAAGCATGGTATATACTACAAAATGAAAACTATTTAATTGTGAGGCTTCTTAAAGGCAAATATTACTTGAATGATACTTTTTTAAACGCAAAAATTGGTTATGCTCCGTCTTTAGGGTGGAGAACTATTTTACAAGGGAGAAAAGTCTTTGAAAATGAAATCTCTTGAAAAATAGAAAATGGTGATAAAATTCCTATCCAAACTGATATTTGGATATCTAACATTAACAAAAGTGTTAAGCCTAGTAATAATAATATTACTCTTGTTAGTGAAATTATTAATAAGTAGGATTTTAGTTGGAATAAAACTGTTGTTGATTCTAATTTCCAGCCTTCTTTAAATGATATTATTTGTAATATGCCTCTACCTAACGTTGAATGTTCGGAACTTTATATTTGAAAGAACTGTAAGGATGGTAATTACAGTGTTAAGAAGGCTTATTATCTTCTTAAAACTCAAAAGGATGATCAGCTGGATAAAAATACTATTAAAAACCCTCATCAAGTTATAACTTAGACCCTACTATTTGGAAAATTATTTGGGCTATGAATATTATACCTAAAGTACAGAATTTAATGTGGAAATATCTTAATAATATACTTCCTACTGGGGAGAATTTGTTTAATAAAAATTGTATAATGACTAAACTTTCCAAAGTTTGTAATATGTAGGATGAAACACTTGAATACCTTTTCTTTGCTTCCCCTTGGGCATGTGCAACTTGGTTTGCTTCACCTTTATTTATTCTTACTCGTAATACAATAACAGTACTAATAAAATTGTGGATTGTTTTATTAACCTTACCAAATCTACTATGAATAATGAAGGAAGTTGTAAAGGTACTGTTGAGTTAATCAGCTATATATGTTGGTCTATTTGGAAAGGAGGAAACAATTGTATTTTTAAGGGTATTGTTCCTGATCTTAATTATGCTTGTCACTTAGCTGTGAAAGGTTGCTATGATTATAAGAACAAGAATAAAAATCCTAATGATGCAAACATCTTTAATGATTAGCTGGAGGAAAAAGATATTATTGCCATATTTCTCTTATGATTAATAACTCGAAATCTCTTAACAACACTTCTGTGCTGAAGTTATAAATGATAATAATAAGATAAAAAATGGGTGAAAAGTAGTAATAGAAATTGGAAAACCCTTACTTTTAACAATTTTAAAATTAATACATATGTTTCTTTCTCATCTCTTGGTTGTGTTATTGGTTATGTTATCAGGGATCATTTAGGCAATTTCATAGTTGGGGAATCTAAGAAAATTGAATTTTCTAATATGGCTGAAGCAGAAGCACAGGAAGTTATATGGGGTTGCAAAGTTGTTGAGGGCTTTCCTACAAATTCTGTCACCATAAAAAATGATAATGTAGCTATTATGGAGCCTTTAATATCTGGATTTCTTTTTACTAAATTTGATTGTTGTAATATTTATAAGTCTATTTTTGGTTGTGCGGAAATTTGTAATCCCACTTTTTTCCGTGTACCTCGCTTAGGAAATGTTGTGGCTAACTGGGTTGCTAAATAAACCCTGTGTGGTTTCTGGTTTGGTGACTGGGGTTTGCACCCCTTAATTGATCTTTTGTGCCTTGATTTGCCAGCCTGTGGCGTCGCGTGATTTCTATTGTACTACTTTTATGAAGATTATTGTACTACATTTTATGAGATTAAATGATAATTCGTTAGATGATCTGGGTAAGAATTTTCATAAGTTGTATAAAAGTTGTAACTTTGATACATCAACAGAAAAGTGAATGAGTGGGTCTATGAAGTTTCCACGTCACAAGGACTTTATATACGCAATACCCTATCAGATCACAGTAATTACAACCTTAACCTCTCTAACATCATCACCTTTCAGATTTATATCTTTTGCTCACTTTTTTTTTTCTCTTTCTATTAGTTAAGCACTTTAACTCTGCATAAACATACATACACACTTAAGGCATTTCAAATCTCAGTTACCTTTCATTCTCCCCAATCATAGCTTTCATTCCCAAGGTATATCTAAACATTTTCTATTATTCGACTGTGTAGAATTTAATTGAAAGTTTTCATTTTTAGAGTTATGCTAGCTAGTTTATGTAGCACTTGCTGAAGAGATAAATTACACCTAATTGTTGATCTAGCCGCAAAGAAAAATTACTTTTAATTGTTGATCTAGCTGAAGAGAAAATTAGATCTAATTGTCATCTAATTATATTTAATAAATTCTTATTTAATTTGTATAGAAATGAGAGGTAATTGTTGACTGTTTAAAATGTATTGGTATGAATGTGTATATATGCTATTTGTTTGTGTGTCTCTGTTTGTGAGTGACTCGATTTTATGTATTGGCAATGCCATAAAAGATAATCTACAGGTGATTTCATATTAAATTATATTTGTATACTTATTTTTTGTGTTTTGTTTTTATTTTTACTTTTTTGGTAAAGCAGTTAATGATTATTATTAAGCGCGAAGCCATTCAATTATTAAACTGTATTCATTGTATTGATTTGTGTTTGCAGAACACATCAAACACATAGATGCGTATGTATTGAAATTTGTGGATTTTATTCTATTAAGAATTAATGTGGCTATTATAATAAAATTCAAAATGTTTGAGAAGTGAAATACATGAGTTCATGCCAAGTTAGCTTATATACAACTTCATAACAGAGGGTGAAAAATAATAATATATAACGTTACTTGCATTGAAATTCATCCATATTTGTAAATAAAACAATTAATTGAGTGAAAAATATTAATTGATTTGTAGTTCGATTAGTTGCATAGTCATCTTTTTTTTTTGTCAATTTTCATGGAACCGCATTGGCGGATCAATTATTGAAAAATGCGCTTGTTTAAAAGATTATTTTACAAATCGATCAGTTTTGAAAAGTGACAGCGAGTTAAGTTTCGATGTTTAAGTTTGATGCCAGTGTAAAGTTATAAATTTTTCACTTGCTGAATTTATAAACTTGTCATGTAATATCAATTTTATAGAATATGTATGAAATATTACTAGTATCATGTCATTGATGATGGTTGTCGAATATCGATCCATTTCACTTGGCTCAAATGATATTTCATTATCAAAACATATACATGTTGTCTTTTTAAATTGTAATTTATGGATTTTGAATACCTTAGTGCTCTATTTATGTTATGTTTGTATATAAGTTTAGTAATATAAAGAGAATTGATGTGTCTGCTTCTAAAATCATCTGGAAAATTAATAATTAGCATAACCTTTTAATACAACACATTTTTTATTAGTTCCAACCACAAAACTATTTACTGTGTGCTATATTAAACTGCTAACACTTGTATTATTTTTCATTTAGTAATGGACAGAGACAAATTTCTTCAAGTTGTGGATGATTTTGATCTTTGGGGGCCGATAGTATTTCAAGGTATCCAAGTCCATTCTGTAATATTTTTTTAATCTTTGATTATATGGTGAACAAAATCATTCTAATAGTGAAAATGACCCAATATAATTTATCTATACATTCATTTATCTATTTGTCTTTTCCGATTCAGAGGAAGACCCGGATGAATGGTTGACTGACTATAACTTTTGGCCCTCACCTGGTAGATATTTTTAACCCAGGACTTTTGATTTCAACTTTCTTAGCGTATGGATTAAAGAATAAATTTTGTTTATATGGACTTGTCTTGTTATAGATCCAGGAAGAGAACAGGCCATAAATGAAGCATGTTGTTTAGAAGTTCTAAGGAGGTTAGGACAACTTAAAAATGAAGAAAATACATCAACACTGAACTCAAAGGATGCAAATGAGAAGAATGGCCCTGGAGATCAACAAGATTTGACCAGAAATCATATTGCAGAGTCTCATGGAAAGAAACAAAAAACATCAGATTCAGTTTAGTATTTGATTGCTTGTAAATTTGTCCTACTACAGTTGGGGAGAGATAAGAGAAGTATTTAATAATTATATTTACTATTAGTTAACTTATTCGTATTAAATAGTTTTCAAACTTACTTAGCTACAACATATATATATATATATACTTTGTTTCTTTGGGGCTTTATAGTGAACACAATTTACTACAGGCCTTCCCATGCATGAACGGAATCCGTAGCGGTTTGCTTACTCCAATTTGTGAAGCAACTAAAATAAAACATTGCATAATGGTTTGCATATAAATTTGTAACATCAAATTTAAATGCATACGCTTCTGATTGTGTTGTTTTAGCTTCATACATAAATTTATGTCTTAAGGCTGCAACATAATAACACATTTATCCATGCCTTGAGTTGTGTAGTATTTGAGGTTAATTAGATTGCTAATCTCCGATTCACCATAACTAAGGAGAGATAGAAACATAGTCCCAATAAAAATATAAAATGTAAAGTGAGAACTTTTATTCGTCACGATGATAATAATGAGTTGTATGATTTGAATGACCAATATTTATTCTTTTTGAAATTCAATTTATATAATCCCACAATTTTTTTTTCTAAAATTATTTTGGTAATGCTTAATCTTGGGGAAATCGTTTGGTCAAGTTAAAATTATACTATCCGACGTTACTTTCACTATACGAGTATAGAATTTGTTATTTTGGTTGCGGGTGACAGAACACCACACCAAAATTTCATATCAATGAACAGAAAAAAGTTAATAGTTGCTTATCAACTCAATCAATAAGATCACACCAATTGAAACTCACCAATAATATTACAGTCCTTTAATTACATACTCCAGTAAACGACCCATAAAAAAGTTTCTCCAACTCTGTGCATAAGCTTATCTTGAGTGGTTGCTCTTTGCTCAAACAGTCTTCGATTATGTTCATACCCTACCAGGTAAACCAAGCTTTTTATTCTGGTCTTATCATCCTAGATATGCAGAGATTCATGAGTTTCTGGATAAAAAAGTAATATTACATTGCTAAAGAATTTGCAGCCAAAGTCTTCCAGGAAAATGACATAAGCAAAATAAAGCGATTCTCTCTACGGCATATCAACCACATTAATGATTCCAAACTCCTTAAGTCTATCTTTATACAAAGTCTATCAAGACAAGAACACACAGTAATGAACCTATGTCTAGGTATCCTCTGCACACAAAATTACACCAAATTAAAAAACTGCAGGCTTATCTCAAACTAAATTCACATAACTTGCAATAGAGAACTGCCATTTAAAATTATTCTTCCATTCAGTTACACCCCTCTTCGTTAAGCTAAATATCACCATGAAACTCATTCATAGCTAGCCAATGCCAAAATTACTTAAAACGATTTAGTTAACATAATTTTTCTAACGATATAGTTAATAAAATCCCAGAATTAGTGATACGATTCTGTATTAAAGTTTTTACTAAGGATTAAAGCGTTTTAGATTCGAGAAATATAAGAGCACCAAGAACACAAATTAAATAGGAAAAAAAATAAAAAACATAAGAATTTATCGTAATTTGATTAAACCTATATTCACATCGAAACCCAGGAAAAAATAATTCCTAAATCTTTCATATTACAAAGTTACAATCAAAATATCTCAATCAACTAATAAATCAGAAATACCCAAAAAAATAAAGGCATATCACCAAATCCTAACCAATTACATTAACTAGTCTATTATATAATTAAATAATTCTGTAAAATATATGATTTACTATCATTATCGTTACAAATACTTCAATTAATTTACCTTATAAATTTAAAATCTTGTGTCTCACAGTTTAGAGAAAATATGAGTAAGTGTCTCAACATGAAAGAAAAAAAAAAGAATACAAAAACCCGAATATATATATATAATATGCAGGCCAGTATTGGTTATACTGGCCTAAGACCATGAAATTTATACTTGATAGGGGTCTCATTAATAAAGAAAAAAGGGCTGACCTCTACCCCAATGCTTGGTTAGTTGTTTTACTTGCAGTGGGTTCTGATCATTCTTCTATGATATTACATATAGACAAAGATAATAACTTTAAAATGAAGAGATTTTACTTTCAGTCCTTCTGGTCCACTGAAGTTGGCTGTTTTAATATTGTAATTGAATATATTAACCTCAGGGGTATACCTACTAAAATTATGAATCATAAATTCAATATTACTAAATAGAAATTAGCTATTTGGAACAGAGCTAGGTTCAATAACAATGGAAAAGTTATTGACAATTTGACGGGAAGACGTAAAATTCTTTCTAATAACAGTGTTACTAATGATGGTGATTGGGATGAATATATTTTCATTCTTAAAAAAATAGAGGAAGCATGGGATAGAGAGGAACAATATTTGAAAGATAAATTCAGGGTGTTGAGGCTCAGAAAAGGGGATAAAAATACATCCTACTTTCATGCTAGAACTAAGAATAGGAGGGAAAGAAATACCATTAAATCAATAAAGGACTCAACTGGTACTTGGGTTGAGAAAGATGTAAGTATTTCTGCAGTTTTTACTAATTATTTTACTACTGTGGGCTCGCGCAATTTCGAAAATGTGCTTTAACTGATTGAACCTTGTGTGAATGATAATATGAATAACTCTTTAATTGGCCCTATAACCCATGATGAAGCTAGGTCAGCTGTTTGGGAGCTGGGTCTGAATAAAGCTCCAGGCCCTGATAGTTTTACTGGTTATTTTTTTAAAACTTATTGGGATATTATTAAGTTGGATGTGATGAGAATTATAAGTTATTTTTGGAATAACAATGCTAGCCTGGATAATATCAATGACTTTCATAGCTCTCATACCTAAGATTGACCAACCTTCTGAGGTCATCATTTCAGGCCTATTAGTTGCACCAACTTCATTTATAAGATTATTTCTAAAGTCCCGGTTAATAGATTAAAGCTTATTATGCCTTTTATTGTGGATGAAAATCAGTCAGGATTTACTCATGGAATAAAAATACAATAAAATATTATGATCTCTCATGAAATTATTATTTTTTTAACGAGAAAGAAAAATACTATAAAATACTATCTTGCTATTAAAGCTGATGTTGAAAAGGCTTACGAATATATTGAGTGGGATTTTCTTGAAAAATTATTTACTAAGATGGGATTTCATTCTAAATGGGTTAAAAATATATGGAATGTGTTACCTTGGTTACATATTCTATCCTTGTAAATGGTAAGGACTAACCTCTTAATAAGCCTACTAGGGGAATCAGACAAGGGGATCCCTTATCCCCCTTCTTATTCTGCATTGTCTCTCAAACTCGCAATCTTATTGTTAAGGATAAAATTAATAAAAATCTCTTTGATTGTTTCAAAATTGGTAGACACTGTCCTACTATTACTCATCTGCTTTTTAAAGATGATATTCTTAAAAGCCGAGTTCAAGGATGTTCTTACCTTTATTAATATGATGACTGAGTATGAAATTGCTACATGTATCTCTCTTAATAAAACTAAATGTGGTGTTTTGTTTAGTACTAATACTCCAGCTCATATTAGATATTTGATGACTAATAAACTGGATATGGAACAGAAAGACTCTTTGGGTCTTATTTGGGCCTCCCACTGATTTGAACAGAAATAAATCCAGAGATTTAGACTGGATGATTGAAAGAGTTGTTAATAAAGTTGAAAATTGGAAAACACTCTTTTTATCTGATAGTGGTAAAGAGTTTTTGATTAAACCAGTTCTCCAAAGTCTTCCTAATTATCTTATGGCTACCTTTTTATTGCCTAAGAATATTTGTAACACTATACATAGCATTATTGCAAGATTTTGGTGGGGTAAGAATTATAAAAAGAATATACCTTATAATAAATGGGAATCTCTTTGTACTTTTATGTTTCATGGTGGCTTGGGTTTTAGGGATATTAATCTTATGAATTATGCTATGCTTGGGAAACAAGCATGGTATATACTACAAAATGAAAACTATTTAATTGCGAGGCTTCTTAAAGGTAAATATTACTTGAATGATACTTTTTTAAAGGCAAAAATTGGTTATGCTCCCTCTTTAGGGTGGAGAAGTATTTTACAAGGGAGGAAAGTCTTTGAAAATGAAATCTCTTGAAAAATAGAAAATGGTGATAAAATTCCTATCCAAACTGATATTTGGATATCTAACATTAACAAAAGTGTTAAGCCTAGTAATAATAATATTACTCTTGGTAGTGAAATTATTAATAAGTAGGATTTTAGTTGGAATAAAACTGTTGTTGATTCTAATTTTCAGCCTCCTTTAAATGATATTATTTGTAATATGCCTCTACCTAACGTTGAATGTTCGGAACTTTATATTTGGAACAACTGTAAGGATGGTAATTACAGTGTTAAGAAGGCTTATTATGTTCTTAAAACTCAAAAGGATGATCAGCTGGATAAAAATACTATTAAAAACCCTCATTAAGTTATAACTTAGACCCTACTATTTGGAAAATTATTTGGGCTATGAATATTATACCTAAAGTACAGAATTTAATGTGGAAATATCTTAATAATATACTTCCTACTGGGGAGAATTTGTTTAATAAAAATTGTATAATGACTAAACTTTCCAAAGTTTGTAATATGTAGGATGAAACACTTGAATACCTTTTCTTTGCTTCCCCTTGGGCATGTGCAACTTGGTTTGCTTCACCTTTATCTATTCTTACTCGTAATATAATAACAGTACTAATAAAATTGTGGATTGTTTTATTAACCTTACCAAATCTACTATGAATAATGAAGGAAGTTGTAAAGGTACTGCTGAGTTAATCAGCTATATATGTTGGTCTATTTGGAAAGGCGGAAACAATTGTATTTTTAAGGGTATTGTTCCTGATCCTAATTATGCTTGTCACTTAGCTGTGAAAGGTTGCTATGATTATAAGAACAAGAATAAAAATCCTAATGATGCAAACATCTTTAATGATTAGCGGGAGGAAAAAGATATTATTGCCATATTCCTCTTATGATTAATAACTCGAAATCTCTTAACAACACTTCTGTGCTGAAGTTATAAATGATAATAGTAAGATAAAAAATGGGTGAAAAGTAGTAATAGAAATTGGAAAACCTTTACTTTTAACAATTTTAAAATTAATACATATGCTTCTTTCTCATCTCTTGGTTGTGTTATTGGTTATGTTATCAGGGACCATTTAAGCAATTTCATAGTTGGGGAATCTAAGAAAATTGAATCTTCTAATATGGCTGAACCAGAAGCACAGGAAGTTATATGGGGTTGCAAAGTTGTTGAGGGCTTTCCTACAAACTCTGTCACCATAAAAAATGATAATGTAGCTATTATGGAGCCTTTAATATCTGGATTTCTTTTTACTAAATTTGATTGTTGTAATATTTATAAGTCTATTTTTGGTTGTGCGGAAATTTGTAATCCCACTTTTTTCTGTGTACCTCGCTTAGGAAATGTTGTGGCTAACTGGGTTGCTAAACAAACCCTGTGTGGTTTCTGGTTTGGTGACTGGGGTTTGCACCCCTTAATTGATCTTTTGTGCCTTGATTTGCCAGCCTGTGGCGTCGCGTGATTTCTGTTGTACTACTTTTATGAAGATTATTGTACTACATTTTATGAGATTAAATGATAATTCGTTAGATGATCTGCGTAAGAATTTTCATAAGTTGTATAAAAGTTGTAACTTTGATACATCAACAGAAAAGTGAATGAGTGGGTCTATGAAGTTTCCACGTCACAAGGACTTTATATACGCAATACCCTATCAGATCACAGTAATTACAACCTTAACCTCTCTAACATCATCACCTTTCAGATTTATATCTTTTGCTCACTTTTTTTTTTCTCTTTCTATTAGTTAAGCACTTTCACTCTGCATAAACATACATACACACTTAAGGCATTTCAAATCTCAGTTACCTTTCATTCTCCCCAATCATAGCTTTCATTTCAAAGGTATATCTAAACATTTTCTATTATTCGACTGTGTAGAATTTAATTGAAAGTTTTCATTTTTAGAGTTATGCTAGCTAGTTTATGTAGCACTTGCTGAAGAGATAAATTACACCTAATTGTTGATCTAGCCGCAAAGAAAAATTACTTTTAATTGTTGATCTAGCTGAAGAGAAAATTAGATCTAATTGTCATCTAATTATATTTAATAAATTCTTATTTAATTTGTATAGAAATGAGAGGTAATTGTTGACTGTTTAAAATGTATTGGTATGAATGTGTATATATGCTATTTGTTTGTGTGTCTCTGTTTATGAGTGACTCGATTTTATGTATTGGCAATGCCATAAAAGATAATCTACAGGTGATTTCATATTAAATTATATTTGTATACTTATTTTTTGTGTTTTGTTTTTATTTTTACTTTTTTGGTAAAGCAGTTAATGATTATTATTAAGCGCAAAGCCATTCAATTATTAAACTGTATTCATTGTATTGATTTGTGTTTGCAGAACACATCAAACACATAGATGCGTATGTATTGAAATTTGTGGATTTTATTCTATTTAGAATTAATGTGGCTATTATAATAAAATTCAAAATGTTTGAGAAGTGAAATACATGAGTTCATGCCAAGTTAGCTTATATACAACTTCATAACAGAGGGTGAAAAATAATAATATATAACGTTACTTGCATTGAAATTCATCCATATTTGTAAATAAAACAATTAACTGAGTGAAAAATATTAATTGATTTGTAGTTCGATTAGTTGCATAGTCATCTTTTTTTTTTTGTCAATTTTCATGGAACCGCATTGGCGGATCAATTATTGAAAAATGCGCCTGTTTAAAAGATTATTTTACAAATCGATCAGTTTTGAAAAGTGACAGCGAGTTAAGTTTCGATGTTTAAGTTTGATGCCAGTGTAAAGTTATAAATTTTTCACTTGCTGAATTTATAAACTTGTCATGTAATATCAATTTTATAGAATATGTATGAAATATTACTAGTATCATGTCATTGATGATGGTTGTCGAATATCGATCCATTTCACTTGGCTCAAATGATATTTCATTATCAAAACATATACATGTTGTCTTTTTTAAATTGTAATTTATGGATTTTGAATACCTTAGTGCTCTATTTATGTTACGTTTGTATATAAGTTTAGTAATATAAAGAGAATTGATGTGTCTGCTTCTAAAATCATCTGGAAAATTAATAATTAGCATAACCTTTTAATACAACACATTTTTTATTAGTTCCAACCACAATACTATTTACTGTGTGCTATATTAAACTGCTAACACTTGTATTATTTTTCATTTAGTAATGGACAGAGACAAATTTCTTCAAGTTGTGGATGATTTTGATCTTTGGGGGCCGATAGTATTTCAAGGTATCCAAGTCCATTCTGTAATATTTTTTTTAATCTTTGATTATATGGTGAACAAAATCATTCTAATAGTGAAAATGACCCAATATAATTTATCTATACATTCATTTATCTATTTGTCTTTTCCGATTCAGAGGAAGATCCGGATGAATGGTTGACTGACTATAACTTTTGGCCCTCACCTGGTAGATATTTTTAACCCAGGACTTTTGATTTCAACTTTCTTAGCGTATGGATTAAAGAATAAATTTTGTTTATATGGACTTGTCTTGTTATAGATCCAGGAAGAGAACAGGCCATAAATGAAGCATGTTGTTTAGAAGTTCTAAGGAGGTTAGGACAACTTAAAAATGAAGAAAATACATCAACACTGAACTCAAAGGATGCAAATGAGAAGAATGGCCCTGGAGATCAACAAGATTTGACCAGAAATCATATTGCAGAGTCTCATGGAAAGAAACAAAAAACATCAGATTCAGTTTAGTATTTGATTGCTTGTAAATTTGTCCTACTACAGTTGGGGAGAGATAAGAGAAGTATTTAATAATTATATTTACTATTAGTTAACTTATTCGTATTAAATAGTTTTCAAACTTACTTAGCTACAACATATATATATATATATATATATATATATATATATATATATATATATATACTTTGTTTCTTTGGGGCTTTATAGTGAACACAATTTACTACAGGCCTTCCCATGCATGAACGGAATCCGTAGCGGTTTGCTTACTCTAATTTGTGAAGCAACTAAAATAAAACATTGCATAATGGTTTGCATATAAATTTGTAACATCAAATTTAAATGCATACGCTTCTGATTGTGTTGTTTTAGCTTCATACATAAATTTATGTCTTAAGGCTGCAACATAATAACACATTTATCCATGCCTTGAGTTGTGTAGTATTTGAGGTTAATTAGATTGCTAATCTCCGATTCACCATAACTAAGGAGAGATAGAAACATAGTCCCAATAAAAATATAAAATGTAAAGTGAGAACTTTTATTCGTCACGATGATAATAATGAGTTGTATGATTTGAATGACCAATATTTATTCTTTTTGAAATTCAATTTATATAATCCCACAATTTTTTTTTCTAAAATTATTTTGGTAATGCTTAATCTTGGGGAAATCGTTTGGTCAAGTTAAAATTATACTATCCGACGTTACTTTCACTATACGAGTATAGAATTTGTTATTTTGGTTGCGGGTGACAGAACACCACACCAAAATTTCATATCAATGAACAGAAAAAAGTTAATAGTTGCTTATCAACTCAATCAATAAGATCACACCAATTGAAACTCACCAATAATATTACAGTCCTTTAATTACATACTCCAGTAAACACCCATAAAAAAGTTTCTCCAACTCTGTGCATAAGCTTATCTTGAGTGGTTGCTCTTTGCTCAAACAGTCTTCGATTATGTTCATACCCTACCAGGTAAACCAAGCTTTTTATTCTGGTCTTATCATCCTGGATAAGCAGAGATTCATGAGTTTCTGGATAAAAAAGTAATATTACATTGCTAAAGAATTTGCAGCCAAAGTCTTCCAGGAAAATGACATAAACAAAATAAAGCGATTCTCTCTACGGCATATCAACCACATTAATGATTCCAAACTCCTTAAGTCTATCTTTATACAAAGTCTATCAAGACAAGAACACACAGTAATGAACCTATGTCTAGGTATCCTCTGCACACAAAATTACACCAAATTAAAAAACTGCAGGCTTATCTCAAACTAAATTCACATAACTTGCAATAGAGAACTGCCATTTAAAATTATTCTTCCATTCAGTTACACCCCTCTTCGTTAAGCTAAATATCACCATGAAACTCATTCATAGCTAGCCAATGCCAAAATTACTTAAAACGATTTAGTTAACATAATTTTTCTAACGATATAGTTAATAAAATCCCAGAATTAGTGATACGATTCTGTATTAAAGTTTTTACTAAGGATTAAAGCGTTTTAGATTCGAGAAATATAAGAGCACCAAGAACACAAATTAAATAGGAAAAAAAATAAAAAACATAAGAATTTATCGTAATTTGATTAAACCTATATTCACATCGAAACCCAGGAAAAAATAATTCCTAAATCCTTCATATTACAAAGTTACAATCAAAATATCTCAATCAACTAATAAATCAGAAATACCCAAAAAAATAAAGGCATATCACCAAATCCTAACCAATTACATTAACTAGTCTATTATATAATTAAATAATTCTGTAAAATATATGATTTACTATCATTATCGTTACAAATACTTCAATTAATTTACCTTATAAATTTAAAATCTTGTGTCTCACAGTTTAGAGAAAATATGAGTAAGTGTCTCAACATGAAAGAAAAAAAAAAGAATACGAAAACCCGAATATATATATATAATATGCAGGCCAGTATTGGTTATACTGGCCTAAGACCATGAAATTTATACTTGATAGGGGTCTCATTAATAAAGAAAAAAGGGCTGACCTCTACCCCAATGCTTGGTTAGTTGTTTTACTTGCAGTGGGTTCTGATCATTCTTCTATGATATTACATATAGACAAAGATAATAACTTTAAAATGAAGAGATTTTACTTTCAGTCCTTCTGTCCACTGAAGTTGGCTGTTTTAATATTGTAATTGAATATATTAACCTCAGGGGTATACCTACTAAAATTATGAATCATAAACTCAATATTACTAAATAGAAATTAGCTATTTGGAACAGAGCTAGGTTCAATAACAATGGAAAAGTTATTGACAATTTAACAGGAAGACGTAAAATTCTTTCTAATAACAGTGTTACTAATGATGGTGATTGGGATGAATATATTTTCATTCTTAAAAAAATAGAGGAAGCATGGGATAGAGAGGAACAATACTTGAAAGATAAATTCAGGGTGTTGAGGCTCAGAAAAGGGGATAAAAATACATCCTACTTTCATGCTAGAACTAAGAATAGGAGGGAAAGAAATACCATTAAATCAATAAAGGACTCAACTGGTACTTGGGTTGAGAAAGATGTAAGTATTTCTGCAGTTTTTACTAATTATTTTACTACTGTGGGCTCGCGCAATTTCGAAAATGTGCTTTAACTGATTGAACCTTGTGTGAATGATAATATGAATAACTCTTTAATTGGCCCTATAACCCATGATGAAGCTAGGTCAGCTGTTTGGGAGCTGGGTCTGAATAAAGCTCCAGGCCCTGATAGTTTTACTGGTTATTTTTTTAAAACTTATTGGGATATTATTAAGTTGGATGTGATGAGAATTATAAGTAATTTTTGGAATAACAATGCTAGCCTGGATAATATCAATGACTTTCATAGCTCTCATACCTAAGATTGACCAACCTTCTGAGGTCATCATTTCAGGCCTATTAGTTGCACCAACTTCATTTATAAGATTATTTCTAAAGTCCCGTTTAATAGATTAAAGCTTATTATGCCTTTTATTGTGGATGAAAATCAGTCAGGATTTACTCATGGAATAAAAATACAATAAAATATTATGATCTCTCATGAAATTATTATTTTTTTAACGAGAAAGAAAAATACTAAAAAATACTATCTTGCTATTAAAGCTGATGTTGAAAAGGCTTACGAATATATTGAGTGGGATTTTCTTGAAAAATTATTTACTAAGATGGGATTTCATTCTAAATGGGTTAAAAATATTATGGAATGTGTTACCTTGGTTACATATTCTATCCTTGTAAATGGTAAGGACTAACCTCTTAATAAGCCTACTAGGGGAATCAGACAAGGGGATCCCTTATCCCCCTTCTTATTCTGCATTGTCTCTCAAACTCGCAATCTTATTGTTAAGGATAAAATTAATAAAAATCTCTTTGATTGTTTCAAAATTGGTAGACACTGTCCTACTATTACTCATCTGCTTTTTAAAGATGATATTCTTAAAAGCCGAGTTCAAGGATGTTCTTACCTTTATTAATATGATGACTGAGTATGAAATTGCTACATGTATCTCTCTTAATATAACTAAATGTGGTGTTTTGTTTAGTACTAATACTCCAGCTCATATTAGATATTTTATGACTAATAAACTGGATATGGAACAGAAAGACTCTTTGGGGTCTTATTTGGGCCTCCCACTGATTTGAACAGAAATAAATCCAGAGATTTAGACTGGATGATTGAAAGAGTTGTTAATAAAGTTGAAAATTAGAAAACACTCTTTTTATCTGATAGTGGTAAAGAGTTTTTTATTAAACCAGTTCTCCAAAGTCTTCCTAATTATCTTATGGCTACCTTTTTATTGCCTAAGAATATTTGTAACACTATACATAGCATTATTGCAAGATTTTGGTGGGGTAAGAATTATAAAAAGAATATACCTTATAATAAATGGGAATCTCTTTGTACTTTTATGTTTCATGGTGGCTTGGGTTTTAGGGATATTAATCTTATGAATTATGCTATGCTTGGGAAACAAGCATGGTATATACTACAAAATGAAAACTATTTAATTGCGAGGCTTCTTAAAGGTAAATATTACTTGAATGATACTTTTTTAAAGGCAAAAATTGGTTATGCTCCCTCTTTAGGGTGGAGAAGTATTTTACAAGGGAGGAAAGTCTTTGAAAATGAAATCTCTTGAAAAATAGAAAATGGTGATAAAATTCCTATCCAAACTGATATTTGGATATCTAACATTAACAAAAGTGTTAAGCCTAGTAATAATAATATTACTCTTGTTAGTGAAATTATTAATAAGTAGGATTTTAGTTGGAATAAAACTGTTGTTGATTCTAATTTTCAGCCTCCTTTAAATGATATTATTTGTAATATGCCTCTACCTAACGTTGAATGTTCGGAACTTTATATTTGGAACAACTGTAAGGATGGTAATTACAGTGTTAAGAAGGCTTATTATCTTCTTAAAACTCAAAAGGATGATCAGCTGGATAAAAATACTATTAAAAACCCTCATTAAGTTATAACTTAGACCCTACTATTTGGAAAATTATTAGGGCTATGAATATTATACCTAAAGTACAGAATTTAATGTGGAAATATCTTAATAATATACTTCCTACTGGGGAGAATTTGTTTAATAAAAATTGTATAATGACTAAACTTTCCAAAGTTTGTAATATGTAGGATGAAACACTTGAATACCTTTTCTTTGCTTCCCCTTGGGCATGTGCAACTTGGTTTGCTTCACCTTTATCTATTCTTACTCGTAATATAATAACAGTACTAATAAAATTGTGGATTGTTTTATTAACCTTACCAAATCTACTATGAATAATGAAGGAAGTTGTAAAGGTACTGCTGAGTTAATCAGCTATATATGTTGGTCTATTTGGAAAGGCGGAAACAATTGTATTTTTAAGGGTATTGTTCCTGATCCTAATTATGCTTGTCACTTAGCTGTGAAAGGTTGCTATGATTATAAGAACAAGAATAAAAATCCTAATGATGCAAACATCTTTAATGATTAGCGGGAGGAAAAAGATATTATTGCCATATTCCTCTTATGATTAATAACTCGAAATCTCTTAACAACACTTCTGTGCTGAAGTTATAAATGATAATAGTAAGATAAAAAATGGGTGAAAAGTAGTAATAGAAATTGGAAAACCCTTACTTTTAACAATTTTAAAATTAATACATATGCTTCTTTCTCATCTCTTGGTTGTGTTATTGGTTATGTTATCAGGGACCATTTAGGCAATTTCATAGTTGGGGAATCTAAGAAAATTGAATCTTCTAATATGGCTGAACCAGAAGCACAGGAAGTTATATGGGGTTGCAAAGTTGTTAAGGGCTTTCCTACAAACTATGTCACCATAAAAAATGATAATGTAGCTATTATGGAGCCTTTAATATTTGGATTTCTTTTTACTAAATTTGATTGTTGTAATATTTATAAGTCTATTTTTGGTTGTGCGGAAATTTGTAATCCCACTTTTTTCCGTGTACCTCGCTTAGGAAATGTTGTGGCTAACTGGGTTGCTAAACAAACCATGTGTGGTTTCTGGTTTGGTGACTGGCACCCCTTAATTGATCTTTTGTGCCTTGATTTGCCAGCCTGTGGCGTCGCGTGATTTCTGTTGTACTACTTTTATGAAGATTATTGTACTACATTTTATGAGATTAAATGATAATTCGTTAGATGATCTGCGTAAGAATTTTCATAAGTTGTATAAAAGTTGTAACTTTGATACATCAACAGAAAAGTGAATGAGTGGGTCTATGAAGTTTCCACGTCACAAGGACTTTATATACGCAATACCCTATCAGATCACAGTAATTACAACCTTAACCTCTCTAACATCATCACCTTTCAGATTTATATCTTTTGCTCACTTTTTTTTTTTCTCTTTCTATTAGTTAAGCACTTTCACTCTGCATAAACATACATACACACTTAAGGCATTTCAAATCTCAGTTACCTTTCATTCTCCCCAATCATAGCTTTCATTCCAAAGGTATATCTAAACATTTTCTATTATTCGACTGTGTAGAATTTAATTGAAAGTTTTCATTTTTAGAGTTATGCTAGCTAGTTTATGTAGCACTTGCTGAAGAGATAAATTACACCTAATTGTTGATCTAGCCGCAAAGAAAAATTACTTTTAATTGTTGATCTAGCTGAAGAGAAAATTAGATCTAATTGTCATCTAATTATATTTAATAAATTCTTATTTAATTTGTATAGAAATGAGAGGTAATTGTTGACTGTTTAAAATGTATTGGTATGAATGTGTATATATGCTATTTGTTTGTGTGTCTCTGTTTGTGAGTGACTCGATTTTATGTATTGGCAATGCCATAAAAGATAATCTACAGGTGATTTCATATTAAATTATATTTGTATACTTATTTTTTGTGTTTTGTTTTTATTTTTACTTTTTTGGTAAAGCAGTTAATGATTATTATTAAGCGCGAAGCCATTCAATTATTAAACTGTATTCATTGTATTGATTTGTGTTTGCAGAACACATCAAACACATAGATGCGTATGTATTGAAATTTGTGGATTTTATTCTATTTAGAATTAATGTGGCTATTATAATAAAATTCAAAATGTTTGAGAAGTGAAATACATGAGTTCATGCCAAGTTAGCTTATATACAACTTCATAACAGAGGGTGAAAAATAATAATATATAACGTTACTTGCATTGAAATTTATCCATATTTGTAAATAAAACAATTAACTGAGTGAAAAATATTAATTGATTTGTAGTTCGATTAGTTGCATAGTCATCTTTTTTTTTTGTCAATTTTCATGGAACCGCATTGGCGGATCAATTATTGAAAAATGCGCCTGTTTAAAAGATTATTTTACAAATCGATCAGTTTTGAAAAGTGACAGCGAGTTAAGTTTCGATGTTTAAGTTTGATGCCAGTGTAAAGTTATAAATTTTTCACTTGCTGAATTTATAAACTTGTCATGTAATATCAATTTTATAGAATATGTATGAAATATTACTAGTATCATGTCATTGATGATGGTTGTCGAATATCGATCCATTTCACTTGGCTCAAATGATATTTCATTATCAAAACATATACATGTTGTCTTTTTTAAATTGTAATTTATGGATTTTGAATACCTTAGTGCTCTATTTATGTTACGTTTGTATATAAGTTTAGTAATATAAAGAGAATTGATGTGTCTGCTTCTAAAATCATCTGGAAAATTAATAATTAGCATAACCTTTTAATACAACACATTTTTTATTAGTTCCAACCACAATACTATTTACTGTGTGCTATATTAAACTGCTAACACTTGTATTATTTTTCATTTAGTAATGGACAGAGACAAATTTCTTCAAGTTGTGGATGATTTTGATCTTTGGGGGCCGATAGTATTTCAAGGTATCCAAGTCCATTCTGTAATATTTTTTTAATCTTTGATTATATGGTGAACAAAATCATTCTAATAGTGAAAATGACCCAATATAATTTATCTATACATTTATTTATCTATTTGTCTTTTCCGATTCAGAGGAAGATCCGGATGAATGGTTGACTGACTATAACTTTTGGCCCTCACCTGGTAGATATTTTTAACCCAGGACTTTTGATTTCAACTTTCTTAGCGTATGGATTAAAGAATAAATTTTGTTTATATGGACTTGTCTTGTTATAGATCCAGGAAGAGAACAGGCCATAAATGAAGCATGTTTTTTAGAAGTTCTAAGGAGGTTAGGACAACTTAAAAATGAAGAAAATACATCAACACTGAACTCAAAGGATGCAAATGAGAAGAATGGCCCTGGAGATCAACAAGATTTGACCAGAAATCATATTGCAGAGTCTCATGGAAAGAAACAAAAAACATCAGATTCAGTTTAGTATTTGATTGCTTGTAAATTTGTCCTACTACAGTTGGGGAGAGATAAGAGAAGTATTTAATAATTATATTTACTATTAGTTAACTTATTTGTATTAAATAGTTTTCAAACTTACTTAGCTACAACATATATATATATATATATATATATATATATATATATATATATATATATATATATATATATATATATATATATATACTTTGTTTCTTTGGGGCTTTATAGTGAACACAATTTACTACAGGCCTTCCCATGCATGAACGGAATCCGTAGCGGTTTGCTTACTCTAATTTGTGAAGCAACTAAAATAAAACATTGCATAATGGTTTGCATATAAATTTGTAACATCAAATTTAAATGCATACGCTTCTGATTGTGTTGTTTTAGCTTCATACATAAATTTATGTCTTAAGGCTGCAACATAATAACACATTTATCCATGCCTTGAGTTGTGTAGTATTTGAGGTTAATTAGATTGCTAATCTCCGATTCACCATAACTAAGGAGAGATAGAAACATAGTCCCAATAAAAATATAAAATGTAAAGTGAGAACTTTTATTCGTCACGATGATAATAATGAGTTGTATGATTTGAATGACCAATATTTATTCTTTTTGAAATTCAATTTATATAATCCCACAATTTTTTTTTCTAAAATTATTTTGGTAATGCTTAATCTTGGGAAATCGTTTGGTCAAGTTAAAATTATACTATCCGACGTTACTTTCACTATACGAGTATAGAATTTGTTATATTGGTTGCGGGTGACAGAACACCACACCAAAATTTCATATCAATGAACAGAAAAAAGTTAATAGTTGCTTATCAACTCAATCAATAAGATCACACCAATTGAAACTCACCAATAATATTACAGTCCTTTAATTACATACTCCAGTAAACACCCATAAAAAAGTTTCTCCAACTCTGTGCATAAGCTTATCTTGAGTGGTTGCTCTTTGCTCAAACAGTCTTCGATTATGTTCATACCCTACCAGGTAAACCAAGCTTTTTATTCTGGTCTTATCATCCTAGATAAGCAGAGATTCATGAGTTTCTGGATAAAAAAGTAATATTACATTGCTAAAGAATTTGCAGCCAAAGTCTTCCAGGAAAATGACATAAACAAAATAAAGCGATTCTCTCTACGGCATATCAACCACATTAATGATTCCAAACTCCTTAAGTCTATCTTTATACAAAGTCTATCAAGACAAGAACACACAGTAATGAACCTATGTCTAGGTATCCTCTGCACACAAAATTACACCAAATTAAAAAACTGCAGGCTTATCTCAAACTAAATTCACATAACTTGCAATAGAGAACTGCCATTTAAAATTATTCTTCCATTCAGTTACACCCCTCTTCGTTAAGCTAAATATCACCATGAAACTCATTCATAGCTAGCCAATGCCAAAATTACTTAAAACGATTTAGTTAACATAATTTTTCTAACGATATAGTTAATAAAATCCCAGAATTAGTGATACGATTCTGTATTAAAGTTTTTACTAAGGATTAAAGCGTTTTAGATTCGAGAAATATAAGAGCACCAAGAACACAAATTAAATAGGAAAAAAAATAAAAAACATAAGAATTTATCGTAATTTGATTAAACCTATATTCACATCGAAACCCAGGAAAAAATAATTCCTAAATCCTTCATATTACAAAGTTACAATCAAAATATCTCAATCAACTAATAAATCAGAAATACCCAAAAAAATAAAGGCATATCACCAAATCCTAACCAATTACATTAACTAGTCTATTATATAATTAAATAATTCTGTAAAATATATGATTTACTATCATTATCGTTACAAATACTTCAATTAATTTACCTTATAAATTTAAAATCTTGTGTCTCACAGTTTAGAGAAAATATGAGTAAGTGTCTCAACATGAAAGAAAAAAAAAAGAATACGAAAACCCGAATATATATATATAATATGCAGGCCAGTATTGGTTATACTGGCCTAAGACCATGAAATTTATACTTGATAGGGGTCTCATTAATAAAGAAAAAAGGGCTGACCTCTACCCCAATGCTTGGTTAGTTGTTTTACTTGCAGTGGTTCTGATCATTCTTCTATGATATTACATATAGACAAAGATAATAACTTTAAAATGAAGAGATTTTACTTTCAGTCCTTCTGTCCACTGAAGTTGGCTGTTTTAATATTGTAATTGAATATATTAACCTCAGGGGTATACCTACTAAAATTATGAATCATAAACTCAATATTACTAAATAGAAATTAGCTATTTGGAACAGAGCTAGGTTCAATAACAATGGAAAAGTTATTGACAATTTGACGGGAAGACGTAAAATTCTTTCTAATAACAGTGTTACTAATGATGGTGATTGGGATGAATATATTTTCATTCTTAAAAAAATAGAGGAAGCATGGGATAGAGAGGAACAATACTTGAAAGATAAATTCAGGGTGTTGAGGCTCAGAAAAGGGGATAAAAATACATCCTACTTTCATGCTAGAACTAAGAATAGGAGGGAAAGAAATACCATTAAATCAATAAAGGACTCAACTGGTACTTGGGTTGAGAAAGATGTAAGTATTTCTGCAGTTTTTACTAATTATTTTACTACTGTGGGCTCGCGCAATTTCGAAAATGTGCTTTAACTGATTGAACCTTGTGTGAATGATAATATGAATAACTCTTTAATTGGCCCTATAACCCATGATGAAGCTAGGTCAGCTGTTTGGGAGCTGGGTCTGAATAAAGCTCCAGGCCCTGATAGTTTTACTGGTTATTTTTTTAAAACTTATTGGGATATTATTAAGTTGGATGTGATGAGAATTATAAGTAATTTTTGGAATAACAATGCTAGCCTGGATAATATCAATGACTTTCATAGCTCTCATACCTAAGATTGACCAACCTTCTGAGGTCATCATTTCAGGCCTATTAGTTGCACCAACTTCATTTATAAGATTATTTCTAAAGTCCCGGTTAATAGATTAAAGCTTATTATGCCTTTTATTGTGGATGAAAATCAGTCAGGATTTACTCATGGAATAAAAATACAATAAAATATTATGATCTCTCATGAAATTATTATTTTTTTAACGAGAAAGAAAAATACTAAAAAATACTATCCTGCTATTAAAGCTGATGTTGAAAAGGCTTACGAATATATTGAGTGGGATTTTCTTGAAAAATTATTTACTAAGATGGGATTTCATTCTAAATGGGTTAAAAATATTATGGAATGTGTTACCTTGGTTACATATTCTATCCTTGTAAATGGTAAGGACTAACCTCTTAACAAGCCTACTAGGGGAATCAGACAAGGGGATCCCTTATCCCCCTTCTTATTCTGCATTGTCTCTCAAACTCGCAATCTTATTGTTAAGGATAAAATTAATAAAAATCTCTTTGATTGTTTCAAAATTGGTAGACACTGTCCTACTATTACTCATCTGCTTTTTAAAGATGATATTCTTAAAAGCCGAGTTCAAGGATGTTCTTACCTTTATTAATATGATGACTGAGTATGAAATTGCTACATGTATCTCTCTTAATAAAACTAAATGTGGTGTTTTGTTTAGTACTAATACTCCAGCTCATATTAGATATTTTATGACTAATAAACTGGATATGGAACAGAAAGACTCTTTGGGGTCTTATTTGGGCCTCCCACTGATTTGAACAGAAATAAATCCAGAGATTTAGACTGGATGATTGAAAGAGTTGTTAATAAAGTTGAAAATTGGAAAACACTCTTTTTATCTGATAGTGGTAAAGAGTTTTTGATTAAACCAGTTCTCCAAAGTCTTCCTAATTATCTTATGGCTACCTTTTTATTGCCTAAGAATATTTGTAACACTATACATAGCATTATTGTAAGATTTTGGTGGGGTAAGAATTATAAAAAGAATATACCTTATAATAAATGGGAATCTCTTTGTACTTTTATGTTTCATGGTGGCTTGGGCTTTAGGGATATTAATCTTATGAATTATGCTATGCTTGGGAAACAAGCATGGTATATACTACAAAATGAAAACTATTTAATTGCGAGGCTTCTTAAAGGCAAATATTACTTGAATGATACTTTTTTAAAGGCAAAAATTGGTTATGCTCCCTCTTTAGGGTGGAGAAGTATTTTACAAGGGAGGAAAGTCTTTGAAAATGAAATCTCTTGAAAAATAGAAAATGGTGATAAAATTCCTATCCAAACTGATATTTGGATATCTAACATTAACAAAAGTGTTAAGCCTAGTAATAATAATATTACTCTTGTTAGTGAAATTATTAATAAGTAGGATTTTAGTTGGAATAAAACTGTTGTTGATTCTAATTTTCAGCCTCCTTTAAATGATATTATTTGTAATATGCCTCTACCTAACGTTGAATGTTCGGAACTTTATATTTGGAACAACTGTAAGGATGGTAATTACAGTGTTAAGAAGGCTTATTATCTTCTTAAAACTCAAAAGGATGATCAGCTGGATAAAAATACTATTAAAAACCCTCATCAAATTATAACTTAGACCCTACTATTTGGAAAATTATTTGGGCTATGAATATTATACCTAAAGTACAGAATTTAATGTGGAAATATCTTAATAATATACTTCCTACGGGGGAGAATTTGTTTAATAAAAATTGTATAATGACTAAACTTTCCAAAGTTTGTAATATGTAGGATGAAACACTTGAATACCTTTTCTTTGCTTCCCCTTGGGCATGTGCAACTTGGTTTGCTTCACCTTTATCTATTCTTACTCGTAATATAATAACAGTACTAATAAAATTGTGGATTGTTTTATTAACCTTACCAAATCTACTATGAATAATGAAGGAAGTTGTAAAGGTACTGCTGAGTTAATCAGCTATATATGTTGGTCTATTTCACTACTACAGATCGCGGATTTACCCACGACAGTTTACCGACGACGCGTATAGTCGTCGGTAAACTTTTACCATTTACCGACGACTACAGCTTACCCACGAGAAACAGGCCGCCGGTAATTTACCGACGACTGCTGTCGCGGGTAATCGACAAAACGCCGTCGTTATCTTTTTTTTTTTTTTTTTTTTTGGCTTAGTTTTGTTGTCGGTAAATTACCGACAGTTGCTGAAGTCGTCGTTAAACCCATGTTTTTAACGACGACACTTCCAGTTTACCGACGACTTTACGTGTCGTCGGTAAACTTGACGTGCATATATACGAACAGTCTGTATTTTTTTCTCTATAAACCCCAAAAACCCCATTTTTTTCTCCCAATTTCTTCCAAAAACATCAACCAAACTCATCCAAATTTTTTGCAATACCTTCTCCAATTCATCTCTAAACATTTGCAAGCTTGTAATCAAGGTGGGGCATCATCAACACACAATTTCATCTACAAAGATTAGGTAAATTCTTGATTTTTTTTTTTTTTTTATGATCATATATGGTTTAATTCTTGCAATATTATGGGTTTAGGCTTATTATTACATTATCAAGGTTAAGACTTCATAATCAATATCCAATTTCTTCCACCAATTCAAGGTATTTTCTTAAAATTTCAATTCTCAGTGTACTCCGATTGGCAAGAAAGAGGCAGGTGCTTTACCTGCTCTTCAGAAGGAGCACGTTAGTTGGTATATTTTGAATAACTGTGACGAACTCGAACCATATAGGACGTAAGTAACATTTACCTATATATTTATATATTTATATATATATATATATATATATATATTTATATATTTATATATTTATATATTTATATATTTATATATATATATATATTTATATATTTATATATATATATTTATATATTTATATATTTATATATATATATATATTTATATATTTATATATATATATTTATATATTTAAATATATATATTTATATATTTATATATTTATATATTTATATATATATATATATATTTATATATTTATATATATATATATATATATATTTATATATTTATATATATATATATTTATATATTTATATATTTATATATATATATTTATATATTTATATATTTATATATTTATATATTTATATATTTATATATTTATATATTTATATATTTATATATATATATATTTATATATATATATATATATATTTATATATTTATATATATATATTTATATATTTATATATATATATTTATATATATATATTTATATATTTATATATATATATTTATATATTTATATATTTATATATATATATATTTATATATTTATATATATATATATTTATATATTTATATATTTATATATGTATATATTTATATTTATATTTATATATTAACTTATTTATATTCATTTGTGATTTTAGTGAACACAAGTCCACACTTACGGGAACGGATGATGAAATAGAGATTATGCATCGTCAAAGGTTTAATAGTTGGTTTTTGGATAAGGTATGTACTTTAGACGTTGGTTTAAACATACCATCGTCAAATATATAAATTAGTATTATTTATGTATGACAGGTTCACGGGATGAAAGAGGCAGGTAATGCATTAGCTACCACTGAGATGGTATCCTTGGCTAGCATGTATTTCGGTGCGGTGGATAGATATGATTCGTGTGTCGTGAATGGTGTCAAGTGGGTAACTAAGGGTAAAGGAGAAAAAAGAGTGACGCAGGATTACGGAGTTTGTACCACGTACGAAGATCGTCCATGTTATGGAGAATTAGTGAAAATATTGGAGGTTCATTACACTAAAGGGTTTTCAGTTGTCTTATTCGTTTGTAAGTGGTACAAAATGGCTGGATCGAGGACAGAACATGGGGTAACCTTTATTAACACAACAAACTTTGAGTGGGAAGGCGAACCATACATTTTAGCATCGCAAGCCAAGAAAGTATTCTACATTGACGAGATTAGTGCGAAGAAATCAATGAACGGTTGGAAAGCCGTTTGGGAAATAAATGATCGTCATGGATGGAATCCCGAGTTATGGGGTTCGGAATCACTACCTACTAACAACGAGAGCATTATTATTCCATTGGGTAACAGTGAGACGGTCTCCGAACCGGAGAACTTGGCAACTACTGAGGAGATCGAGATTGACCCAGCTCATTTTCGTATTGAGATGGCTTTTGAAATGGTTATTGATGAAAACCAGGAAATCGAAGATGACACGGGGGAAGAATATGGTGATGCAGAACAACAAATAGAAGTTAATAGCGATGATGAACCTATAGATATTAGTGGATATGAAACAGATTAGGGTATTTTGTATTTATTTATTAGTGTTAGAATAAACATATTAGTGTTTGTATTTATTTATTTTGTTATCAAACACTAACATTTGACTCTAACAGTTGACCAAACAACTCAAACACTAACATTTGACTCTAACAGTTGACCAAACAACTCAAACACTCACATTTGACCATAACTGTTGACTAAACACCTCGAACACTCACATTTGACCATAACTGTTGACTAAACACCTCGAACACTAACATTTGACTCTAACAGTTGACCAAACAACTCAAACACTCACATTTGACCATAACTGTTGACTAAACACCTCGAACACTAACATTTGACTCTAACAGTTGACCAAACAACTCAAACACTCACATTTGACCATAACTGTTGACTAAACACCTCGAACACTCACATTTGACCATAACTGTTGACTAAACACCTCGAACACTAACATTTGACTCTAACAGTTGACCAAACAACTCAAACACTCACATTTGACCATAACTGTTGACTAAACACCTCGAACACTAACATTTGACTCTAACAGTTGACCAAACAACTCAAACACTCACATTTGACCATAACTGTTGACTAAACACCTCGAACACTCACATTTGACCATAACTGTTGACTAAACACCTCGAACACTAACATTTGACTCTAACAGTTGACCAAACACCTCGAACACTCACATTTGACCATAACTGTTGACTAAACACCTCGAACACTAACATTTGACCATAACTGTTGACTAAACACCTCGAACACTAACATTTGACTCTAACAGTTGACTAAACACCTCGAACACTAACATTTGACTCTAACAGTTGACCAAACAACTCAAACACTCACATTTGACCATAACTGTTGACTAAACACCTCGAACACTCACATTTGACCATAACTGTTGACTAAACACCTCGAACACTAACATTTGACTCTAACAGTTGACCAAACAACTCAAACACTCACATTTGACCATAACTGTTGACTAAACAACTCAAACACTCACATTTGACCATAACTGTTGACTAAACACCTCGAACACTAACATTTGACCATAACTGTTGACTAAACACCTCGAACACTAACATTTGACTCTAACAGTTGACCAAACACCTCGAACACTCACATTTGACCATAACTGTTGACTAAACACCTCGAACACTCACATTTGACCATAACTGTTGACTAAACACCTCGAACACTAACATTTGACTCTAACAGTTGACCAAACAACTCAAACACTCACATTTGACCATAACTGTTGACTAAACACCTCGAACACTCACATTTGACCATAACTGTTGACGAAACACCTCGAACACTAACATTTGACTCTAACAGTTGACCAAACAACTTAAACACTCACATTTGACCATAACTGTTGACTAAACAACTCAAGCACTCACATTTGACCATAACTGTTGACGAAACACCTCGAACACTAACATTTGACTCTAACAGTTGACCAAACAACTCAAACACTCACATTTGACCATAACTGTTGACTAAACACCTCGAACACTCACATTTGACCATAACTGTTGACTAAACACCTCGAACACTAACATTTGACTCTAACAGTTGACCAAACAACTCAAACACTCACATTTGACCATAACTGTTGACTAAACACCTCGAACACTCACATTTGACCATAACTGTTGACTAAACACCTCGAACACTAACATTTGACTCTAACAGTTGACCAAACAACTCAAACACTCACATTTGACCATAACTGTTGACTAAACACCTCGAACACTCACATTTGACCATAACTGTTGACTAAACACCTCGAACACTAACATTTGACTCTAACAGTTGACCAAACAACTCAAACACTCACATTTGACCATAACTGTTGACTAAACACCTCGAACACTCACATTTGACCATAACTGTTGACTAAACACCTCGAACACTAACATTTGACTCTAACAGTTGACCAAACAACTCAAACACTCACATTTGACCATAACTGTTGACTAAACACCTCGAACACTCACATTTGACCATAACTGTTGACGAAACACCTCGAACACTAACATTTGACTCTAACAGTTGACCAAACAACTCAAACACTCACATTTGACCATAACTGTTGACTAAACAACTCAAACACTCACATTTGACCATAACTGTTGACGAAACACCTCGAACACTAACATTTGACTCTAACAGTTGACCAAACAACTCAAACACTCACATTTGACCATAACTGTTGACTAAACACCTCGAACATTATTTTGTGTGTGTATATCTTAACCCCAACAGAATAAAAATAGAATAGAAATCAGGAATAAAATAAAATACTAAAAAAAAAAAAAAAAAAATTACCGACGACATTGGTTATTTACCGACAACCTGCTTGACATGAATGTTGTCGGTAAATATTTACCGACGACATTCAATACAAGAAGGTTGTCGGTAAACATTTACCGACAACATTCAATACCCAAGTCGTCGGTAAACACCAGGCCAAAATTTAATTGGCCAAAAGTGGGCGGTTCGATTTCCCGCCCAAGGATTTACCGACGACTTGCGAAAAAAAAGTCGTCGGTAAACAGGACACGCAACAGTCGTGTGTACAACTGTTTGACGCGTGGCCTGTTTACCGACGAATAGGCCAGGTTTACCGACGACTTGCGTGTCGTCGGTAAACATCTGTTCTATTAAACCCTACCGAGCTTCATTTCTGAAACACAAACACACCAAAACACTCTCCAGAAATCCGATTCCGAGCACCAAGGAGCTATTCCGAGGCATCCCCACACGCAAACAACACTCAATGTAAGTGATTCAATGCTTTTTCTTATTGATTTCTTCAATTTTTTTTCTTTTTTAAAAATCAAATCCTAACTTTTTTTTGGTTTTTGTTTTTCCTCTACTCTTGCTTGGCATGGGATGCTGGATATATTCAACAACATCTTCACGTAACAGGTACCAAACACCTGAATCAAATCCTATTTTTTTTTTAATTTTCGAATTGAATTTTTTTTTTTTTTTTATATTGTATTGAATTTCTTGTTAAATCCGAGAATCCTAGCTGTATTGTAGATTCTGAATATGTAATTTGTTGTTAATTATACCATGTAACATGTTTTTTTTGTTAATTTTTAGAAAAATTAGGGTTTTGTTAAGTTTTTGTTGATTTTGCTTGATAATTGCTATATTGTGATGTATTAAGTTGTTGATTTTGTATGTATGAAGTGTATTTTATGGATTAAAATGCAATTCTAAAAAATTAAGGGACTAGAATGCAATTCTAAAAAATGTAGGGTCTAAAATGCTATTTTAAAAAATTTAGGTACTAAAATGCAATATAGGGACCAAACTAAAATTTAGGGCCTAAAATGCTATTTTAAAAAATTTAGGGACTAAATTGCAATATAGGGACTAAAATAAAATTTAGGGCCTAAAATGCTATTTTAAAAAATTTATGGACTAAATTGCAATATACGGACTAAAATAAGATTTAGGGTATTTTTGTAATTTTTAAAAATACAAGGACTTAAACGCAATTTTTACTAAAAAACTAATTTATTAATTTTATTTACATTATAGATGGCCGATGTGATGCCAAACTACCACCAAAGTGACGGGAACGGAGAAGATCCGAACCGGAATCCACCCCCAAACCTCAATGACTGTCACCAGCCACCCGGTAATATTATTTAATTTATAAAATTCAATTAATATTAGTTAGTACTGTATTTAATAATTTTATTAAACAGTTAAGCGAAAGAGGAGACCCCGAAATGTCTCCACTCTCAAAACCGCCAATGATGCTAAGGAGAAGCTAGGCGGGCCCCTCCCGGTCGACTTCTGTATCCTTGACGACACGTGGAACCCATACGGAGAATATGGGAAACACGTGGCCCAAGTGGTGGGTCTCGCGGTTCGAGAAACGGTCCCTCCCTACTACCCCTCGTGGAGTGCCGTTCCACCCAACCTGAAGAGCGTGATCCTCGAAAAACTCGAGGAGTTCTTCAACCTCGACGAGTGGAGGGCCCGCAAAGATTGGCACTTGATTAGCGGGAAGCTGTCCCAGTCTCAGTCCGCTGCTTACAGAAGGTGGAAGTATGACTTGGTTGCCGATTATGGCGAATCGGGTGAGTGTCCACCTGACGTGCTTCCCGAGGACTGGGAGCTAACCCAGAAGATGCTGAATGACCCGCAAAAGAAGGTAAAATTTTAATTCAATTATTTAATTATTAAATTATTGTTTATTTAATTTTTTAATTTGAATTGTAACAGGCCCAGTCTGCGATTAATAAGAAGAATCGGCAGAACCAGAAGAAGCCGAACAAGTCTGGTTCTCGGAACCAAACCCAGACCCGCCACGAGATTATAGAGGTAAAATTTGTTAAATTAAAAATAATTTTTATTAGTTATTTAATTTAATTTTTTAATAATCATATTTTTTTATAGGGTAAGCTGAAGATTAATACGCAGGAGCCCCTGAGCTATATAGACGAGCTGACCCAAGAGGAGGTCCCACTTCCACAGATGGGCGGATACTTCGAGTACCTGGGCTATGACGGGGCGAAGGGCAAATGGGTCGATGATAGATGGGAGCAGGCTAGTGTAAGTTTTTATTTAACTTTAAATTAATTTTTTGTTAGTTTTATTAATTATTTATTTAAAATTATTTTATTAATTATTTATTTTAAATTTTATTACAGGGAGTTTATCGGGAGAAGCTTAGGGAGCGGGTTATCGAGACAGGGACCCAATCGGCTGAGGATGTTCCAGTGGAGGAGCAGATAGGAGCGCTGAAGGAGACGGTTCAGGAGGTGATGAAACCGCCTAAGAGTCGGCATTGGATCCCTTCGATCGGACCCTGCTTCAAGAAGAAGAAGGACCCGAAGCCGCCTGTATCGGATCAGATCGCGAAAAAGAACGCAAGAAAGTTACAGCGGATCTTCGATGGGATGAACGAGGTCCGCGCAGTCCAGGGATTACCTCCTATACCGGAAGAAGATGCTCCACCAAGCTCCTCTAGGTCCGATGATTTTTTTAGTAAGTTGCTCAGCGGCCTCAATGAATCCCGTGAAAAGAATGGTCTCGAGCCGCTCTCCGATGAAGAAGAAGATGAAGACAGTGATGATTGATTTTCTTATGATTGTGTTTAAGACTTTTATTTTATTTCCGTTTATATTTTATGACTTTTTTATGGTTATGTAATATTTTGACTTTTAACCCCGGGGTTTGACTTTTTGCCCGGGGTTTGACTTTATTGACCGGGGTTTGACTACCCGGGTTTATTTATCTATTTTTGAATATAATGCATGATTTCTATTTATATTCGTGATTTCTATAAATATTAAATTATAAAAAATCGAAAAACCAATTAATATTAAAAAAAAATGAAAAACCAATTTAAATTAAAAAAAAAAAAAATTAAAAAAAAAAAAAAAATTAAAAAAAAAAAAATAATAATAATACCGACAACATTCATTGTATGAATGTCGTCGGTAAAGTTTAAAAAAAAAAATAATTAAATATTGTTTACCGACGACATTCATACAATGAATGTTGTCGGTATTATTATTAAATTATAAAAATTAAACAATTTAATTATGAAGATAACGACAACATGGCTGTCGGTAAATTTTTTATTTACCGACGACAAAAAATATTTACATTGTCGGTAAAAATTTGATGTTTGCCGACGGAAAGAAAACGTTGTCGGTAATCCAGATTTACCGACGACGTGCTTGTCGTCGGTAAAACGTTCTGTGTTATCGACGAGACACCAATGTTGTTGTCGGCAACCGTGATTTTACCGACAAACTTCTAGGGACGACAGTTTACCGACGAGTGGTCGTCGGTAAACAGTTTTACCGACGAGTTCGGGGTTAATACCGACGACAGCTGTCGTCGGTAAATACCCGACCTGCTGTAGTGTTTGGAAAGGCGGAAACAATTGTATTTTTAAGGGTATTGTTCCTGATCCTAATTATGCTTGTCACTTAGCTGTGAAAGGTTGCTATGATTATAAGAACAAGAATAAAAATCCTAATGATGCAAACATCTTTAATGATTAGCTGGAGGAAAAAGATATTATTGCCATATTCCTCTTATGATTAATAACTCGAAATCTCTTAACAACACTTCTGTGCTGAAGTTATAAATGATAATAGTAAGATAAAAAATGGGTGAAAAGTAGTAATAGAAATTGGAAAACCCTTACTTTTAACAATTTTAAAATTAATACATATGCTTCTTTCTCATCTCTTGGTTGTGTTATTGGTTATGTTATCAGGGACCATTTAGGCAATTTCATAGTTGGGGAATCTAAGAAAATTGAATCTTCTAATATGGCTGAAGCAGAAGCACAGGAAGTTATATGGGGTTGCAAAGTTGTTGAGGGCTTTCCTACAAACTCTGTCACCATAAAAAATGATAATGTAGCTATTATGGAGCCTTTAATATCTGGATTTCTTTTTACTAAATTTGATTGTTGTAATATTTAGAAGTCTATTTTTGGTTGTGCGGAAATTTGTAATCCCACTTTTTTCCGTGTACCTCGCTTAGGAAATGTTGTGGCTAACTGGGTTGCTAAACAAATCCTGTGTGGTTTCTGGTTTGGTGACTGGGGTTTGCACCCCTTAATTGATCTTTTGTGCCTTGATTTGCCAGCCTGTGGCGTCGCGTGATTTCTGTTGTACTACTTTTATGAAGATTATTGTATTACATTTTATGAGATTAAATGATAATTCGTTAGATGATCTGCGTAAGAATTTTCATAAGTTGTATATAAGTTGTATAAAAGTTGTAACTTTGATACATCAACAGAAAAGTGAATGAGTGGGTCTATGAAGTTTCCACGTCACAAGGACTTTATATACGCAATACCCTATCAGATCACAGTAATTACAACCTTAACCTCTCTAACATCATCACCTTTCAGATTTATATCGTTTGCTCACTTTTTTTTTTCTCTTTCTATTAGTTAAGCACTTTCACTCTGCATAAACATACATACACACTTAAGGCATTTCAAATCTCAGTTACCTTTCATTCTCCCCAATCATAGCTTTCATTCCCAAGGTATATCTAAACATTTTCTATTATTCGACTGTGTAGAATTTAATTGAAAGTTTTCATTTTTAGAGTTATGCTAGCTAGTTTATGTAGCACTTGCTGAAGAGATAAATTACACCTAATTGTTGATCTAGCCGCAAAGAAAAATTACTTTTAATTGTTGATCTAGCTGAAGAGAAAATTAGATCTAATTGTCATCTAATTATATTTAATAAATTCTTATTTAATTTGTATAGAAATGAGAGGTAATTGTTGACTGTTTAAAATGTATTGGTATGAATGTGTATATATGCTATTTGTTTGTGTGTCTCTGTTTGTGAGTGACTCGATTTTATGTATTGGCAATGCCATTAAAGATAATCTACAGGTGATTTCATATTAAATTATATTTGTATACTTATTTTTTGTGTTTTGTTTTTATTTTTACTTTTTTGGTAAAGCAGTTAATGATTATTATTAAGCGCGAAGCCATTCAATTATTAAACTCTATTCATTGTATTGATTTGTGTTTGCAGAACACATCAAACACATAGATGCGTATGTATTGAAATTTGTGGATTTTATTCTATTAAGAATTAATGTGGCTATTATAATAAAATTCAAAATGTTTGAGAAGTGAAATACATGAGTTCATGCCAAGTTAGCTTATATACAACTTCATAACAGAGGGTGAAAAATAATAATATATAACGTTACTTGCATTGAAATTCATCCATATTTGTAAATAAAACAATTAACTGAGTGAAAAATATTAATTGATTTGTAGTTCGATTAGTTGCATAGTCATCTTTTTTTTTTGTCAATTTTCATGGAACCGCATTGGCGGATCAATTATTGAAAAATGCGCTTGTTTAAAAGATTATTTTACAAATCGATCAGTTTTGAAAAGTGACAGCGAGTTAAGTTTCGATGTTTAAGTTTGATGCCAGTGTAAAGTTATAAATTTTTCACTTGCTGAATTTATAAACTTGTCATGTAATATCAATTTTATAGAATATGTATGAAATATTACTAGTATCATGTCATTGATGATGGTTGTCGAATATCGATCCATTTCACTTGGCTCAAATGATATTTCATTATCAAAACATATACATGTTGTCTTTTTTAAATTGTAATTTATGGATTTTGAATACCTTAGTGCTCTATTTATGTTACGTTTGTATATAAGTTTAGTAATATAAAGAGAATTGATGTGTCTGCTTCTAAAATCATCTGGAAAATTAATAATTAGCATAACCTTTTAATACAACACATTTTTTATTAGTTCCAACCACAAAACTATTTACTGTGTGCTATATTAAACTGCTAACACTTGTATTATTTTTCATTTAGTAATGGACAGAGACAAATTTCTTCAAGTTGTGGATGATTTTGATCTTTGGGGGCCGATAGTATTTCAAGGTATCCAAGTCCATTCTGTAATATTTTTTTAATCTTTGATTATATGGTGAACAAAATCATTCTAATAGTGAAAATGACCCAATATAATTTATCTATACATTCATTTATCTATTTGTCTTTTCCGATTCAGAGGAAGATCCGGATGAATGGTTGACTGACTATAACTTTTGGCCCTCACCTGGTAAATATTTTTAACCCAGGACTTTTGATTTCAACTTTCTTAGCGTATGGATTAAAGAATAAATTTTGTTTATATGGACTTGTCTTGTTATAGATCCAGGAAGAGAACAGGCCATAAATGAAGCATGTTGTTTAGAAGTTCTAAGGAGGTTAGGACAACTTAAAAATGAAGAAAATACATCAACACTGAACTCAAAGGATGCAAATGAGAAGAATGGCCCTGGAGATCAACAAGATTTGACCAGAAATCATATTGCAGAGTCTCATGGAAAGAAACAAAAAACATCAGATTCAGTTTAGTATTTGATTGCTTGTAAATTTGTCCTACTACAGTTGGGGAGAGATAAGAGAAGTATTTAATAATTATATTTACTATTAGTTAACTTATTCGTATTAAATAGTTTTCAAACTTACTTAGCTACAGCATATATATATATATATATATATATATATATATATATATATATATATATATATATATATATATATACTTTGTTTCTTTGGGGCTTTATAGTGAACACAATTTACTACAGGCCTTCCCATGCATGAAAGGAATCCGTAGCGGTTTGCTTACTCTAATTTGTGAAGCAACTAAAATAAAACATTGCATAATGGTTTGCATATAAATTTGTAACATCAAATTTAAATGCATACGCTTCGATTGTGTTGTTTTAGCTTCATACATAAATTTATGTCTTAAGGCTGCAACATAATAACACATTTATCCATGCCTTGAGTTGTGTAGTATTTGAGGTTAATTAGATTGCTAATCTCCGATTCACCATAACTAAGGAGAGATAGAAACATAGTCCCAATAAAAATATAAAATGTAAAGTGAGAACTTTTATTCGTCACGATGATAATAATGAGTTGTATGATTTGAATGACCAATATTTATTCTTCTTGAAATTCAATTTATATAATCCCACAATTTTTTTTTCTAAAATTATTTTGGTAATGCTTAATCTTGGGGAAATCGTTTGGTCAAGTTAAAATTATACTATCCGACGTTACTTTCACTATACGAGTATAGAATTTGTTATTTTGGTTGCGGGTGACAGAACACCACACCAAAATTCCATATCAATGAACAGAAAAAAGTTAATAGTTGCTTATCAACTCAATCAATAAGATCACACCAATTGAAACTCACCAATAATATTACAGTCCTTTAATTACATACTCCAGTAAACGACCCATAAAAAAGTTTCTCCAACTCTGTGCATAAGCTTATCTTGAGTGGTTGCTCTTTGCTCAAACAGTCTTCGATTATGTTCATACCCTACCAGGTAAACCAAGCTTTTTATTCTGGTCTTATCATCCTAGATAAGCAGAGATTCATGAGTTTCTGGATAAAAAAGTAATATTACATTGCTAAAGAATTTGCAGCCAAAGTCTTCCAGGAAAATGACATAAACAAAATAAAGCGATTCTCTCTACGGCATATCAACCACATTAATGATTCCAAACTCCTTAAGTCTATCTTTATACAAAGTCTATCAAGACAAGAACACACAGTAATGAACCTATATCTAGGTATCCTCTGCACACAAAATTACACCAAATTAAAAAACTGCAGGCTTATCTCAAACTAAATTCACATAACTTGCAATAGAGAACTGCCATTTAAAATTATTCTTCCATTCAGTTACACCCCTCTTCGTTAAGCTAAATATCACCATGAAACTCATTCATAGCTAGCCAATGCCAAAATTACTTAAAACGATTTAGTTAACATAATTTTTCTAACGATATAGTTAATAAAATCCCAGAATTAGTGATACGATTCTGTATTAAAGTTTTTACTAAGGATTAAAGCGTTTTAGATTCGAGAAATATAAGAGCACCAAGGACACAAATTAAATAGGAAAAAAAATAAAAAACATAAGAATTTATCGTAATTTGATTAAACCTATATTCACATCGAAACCCCGGAAAAAATAATTCCTAAATCCTTCATATTACAAAGTTATAATCAAAATATCTCAATCAACTAATAAATCAGAAATACCCAAAAAAATAAAGGCATATCACCAAATCCTAACCAATTACATTAACTAGTCTATTATATAATTAAATAATTCTGTAAAATATATGATTTACTATCATTATCGTTACAAATACTTCAATTAATTTACCTTATAAATTTAAAATCTTGTGTCTCACAGTTTAGAGAAAATATGAGTAAGTGTCTCAACATGAAAGAAAAAAAAAAGAATACGAAAACCCGAATATATATATATAATATGCAGGCCAGTATTGGTTATACTGGCCTAAGACCATGAAATTTATACTTGATAGGGGTCTCATTAATAAAGAAAAAAGGGCTGACCTCTACCCCAATGCTTGGTTAGTTGTTTTACTTGCAGTAGGTTCTGATCATTCTTCTATGATATTACATATAGACAAAGATAATAACTTTAAAATGAAGAGATTTTACTTTCAGTCCTTCTGTCCACTGAAGTTGGCTGTTTTAATATTGTAATTGAATATATTAACCTCAGGGGTATACCTACTAAAATTATGAATCATAAACTCAATATTACTAAATAGAAATTAGCTATTTGGAACAGAGCTAGGTTCAATAACAATGGAAAAGTTATTGATAATTTGACGGGAAGACGTAAAATTCTTTCTAATAACAGTGTTACTAATGATGGTGATTGGGATGAATATATTTTCATTCTTAAAAAAATAGAGGAAGTATGGGATAGAGAGGAACAATACTTGAAAGATAAATTCAGGGTGTTGAAGCTTAGAAAAGGGGATAAAAATACATCCTACTTTCATGCTAGAATTAAGAATAGGAGGGAAAGAAATACCATTAAATCAATAAAGGACTCAACTGGTACTTGGGTTGAGAAAGATGTAAGTATTTCTGCAGTTTTTACTAATTATTTTACTACTGTGGGCTCGCGCAATTTCGAAAATGTGCTTTAACTGATTGAACCTTGTGTGAATGATAATATGAATAACTCTTTAATTGGCCCTATAACCCATGATGAAGCTAGGTCAGCTGTTTGGGAGCTGGGTCTGAATAAAGCTCCAGGCCCTGATAGTTTTACTGGTTATTTTTTTAAAACTTATTGGGATAGTATTAAGTTGGATGTGATGAGAATTATAAGTAATTTTTGGAATAACAATGCTAGCCTGGATAGTATCAATGACTTTCATAGCTCTCATACCTAAGATTGACCAACCTTCTGAGGTCATCATTTCAGGCCTATTAGTTGCACCAACTTCATTTATAAGATTATTTCTAAAGTCCCGGTTAATAGATTAAAGCCTATTATGCCTTTTATTGTGGATGAAAATCAGTTAGGATTTACTCATGGAATAAAAATACAATAAAATATTATGATCTCTCATGAAATTATTATTTTTTTAACGAGAAAGAAAAATACTAAAAAATACTATCTTGCTATTAAAGCGCTGATGTTGAAAAGGCTTACGAATATATTGAGTGGGATTTTCTTGAAAAATTATTTACTAAGATGGGATTTCATTCTAAATGGGTTAAAAATATTATGGAATGTGTTACCTTGGTTACATATTCTATCCTTGTAAATGGTAAGGACTAACCTCTTAATAAGCCTACTAGGGGAATCAGACAAGGGGATCCCTTATCCCCCTTCTTATTCTGCATTGTCTCTCAAACTCGCAATCTTATTGTTAAGGATAAAATTAATAAAAATCTCTTTGATAGTTTCAAAATTGGTAGACACTGTCCTACTATTACTCATCTGCTTTTTAAAGATGATATTCTTAAAAGCCGAGTTCAAGGATGTTCTTACCTTTATTAATATGATGACTGAGTATGAAATTGCTACATGTATCTCTCTTAATAAAACTAAATGTGGTGTTTTGTTTAGTACTAATACTCCAGCTCATATTAGATATTTTATGACTAATAAACTGGATATGGAACAGAAAGACTCTTTGGGGTCTTATTTGGGCCTCCCACTGATTTGAACAGAAATAAATCCAGAGATTTAGACTGGATGATTGAAAGAGTTGTTAATAAAGTTGAAAATTGGAAAACACTCTTTTTATCTGATAGTGGTAAAGAGTTTTTGATTAAACCAGTTCTCCAAAGTCTTCCTAATTATCTTATGGCTACCTTTTTATTGCCTAAGAATATTTGTAACACTATACATAGCATTATTGCAAGATTTTGGTGGGGTAAGAATTATAAAAAGAATATACCTTATAATAAATGGGAATCTCTTTGTACTTTTAAGTTTCATGGTGGCTTGGGTTTTAGGGATATTAATCTTATGAATTATGCTATGCTTGGGAAACAAGCATGGTATATACTACAAAATGAAAACTATTTAATTGCGAGGCTTCTTAAAGGCAAATATTACTTGAATGATACTTTTTTAAAGGCAAAAATTGGTTATGCTCCCTCTTTAGGGTGGAGAAGTATTTTACAAGGGAGGAAAGTCTTTGAAAATGAAATCTCTTGAAAAATAGAAAATGGTGATAAAATTCCTATCCAAACTGATATTTGGATATCTAACATTAACAAAAGTGTTAAGCCTAGTAATAATAATATTACTCTTGTTAGTGAAATTATTAATAAGTAGGATTTTAGTTGGAATAAAACTGTTGTTGATTCTAATTTTCAGCCTCCTTTAAATGATATTATTTGTAATATGCCTCTACCTAACGTTGAATGTTCGGAACTTTATATTTGGAACAACTGTAAGGATGGTAATTACAGTGTTAAGAAGGCTTATTATCTTCTTAAAACTCAAAAAGATGATCAGCTGGATAAAAATACTATTAAAAACCCTCATCGAGTTATAACTTAGACCCTATTATTTGGAAAATTATTTGGGCTATGAATATTATACCTAAAGTACAGAATTTAATGTGGAAATATCTTAATAATATACTTCCTACTGGGGAGAATTTGTTTAATAAAAATTGTATAATGACTAAACTTTCCAAAGTTTGTAATATGTAGGATGAAACACTTGAATACCTTTTCTTTGCTTCCCCTTGGGCATGTGCAACTTGGTTTGCTTCACCTTTATCTATTCTTACTCGTAATATAATAACAGTACTAATAAAATTGTGGATTGTTTTATTAACCTTACCAAATCTACTATGAATAATGAAGGAAGTTGTAAAGGTACTGCTGAGTTAATCAGCTATATATGTTGGTCTATTTGGAAAGGCGGAAACAATTGTATTTTTAAGGGTATTGTTCCTGATCCTAATTATGCTTGTCACTTAGCTGTGAAAGGTTGCTATGATTATAAGAACAAGAATAAAAATCCTAATGATGCAAACATCTTTAATGATTAGCTGGAGGAAAAAGATATTATTGCCATATTCCTCTTATGATTAATAACTCGAAATCTCTTAACAACACTTCTGTGCTGAAGTTATAAATGATAATAGTAAGATAAAAAATGGGTGAAAAGTAGTAATAGAAATTGGAAAACCCTTACTTTTAACAATTTTAAAATTAATACATATGCTTCTTTCTCATCTCTTGGTTGTGTTATTGGTTATGTTGGACCATTTAGGCAATTTCATAGTTGGGGAATCTAAGAAAATTGAATCTTCTAATATGGCTGAAGCAGAAGCACAGAAAGTTATATGGGGTTGCAAAGTTGTTGAGGGCTTTCCTACAAACTCTGTCACCATAAAAAATGATAATGTAGCTATTATGGAGCCTTTAATATCTGGATTTCTTTTTACTAAATTTGATTGTTGTAATATTTATAAGTCTATTTTTGGTTGTGCGGAAATTTGTAATCCCACTTTCTCCTGTGTACCTCGCTTAGAAAATGTTGTGGCTAACTGGGTTGCTAAACAAACCCTGTGTGGTTTCTGGTTTGGTGACTGGGGTTTGCACCCCTTAATTGATCTTTTGTGCCTTGATTTGCCAGCCTGTGGCGTCGCGTGATTTCTGTTGTACTACTTTTATGAAGATTATTGTACTACATTTCATGAGATTAAATGATAATTCGTTAGATGATCTGCGTAAGAATTTTCATAAGTTGTATAAAAGTTGTAACTTTGATACATCAACAGAAAAGTGAATGAGTGGGTCTATGAAGTTTCCACGTCACAAGGACTTTATATACGCAATACCCTATCAGATCACAGTAATTACAACCTTAACCTCTCTAACATCATCACCTTTCAGATTTATATCTTTTGCTCACTTTTTTTTTCTCTTTCTATTAGTTAAGCACTTTCACTCTGCATAAACATACATACACACTTAAGGCATTTCAAATCTCAGTTACCTTTCATTCTCCCCAATCATAGCTTTCATTCCCAAGGTATATCTAAACATTTTCTATTATTCGACTGTGTAGAATTTAATTGAAAGTTTTCATTTTTAGTGTTATGCTAGCTAGTTTATGTATCACTTGCTGAAGAGATAAATTACACCTAATTGTTGATCTAGCCGCAAAGAAAAATTACTTTTAATTGTTGATCTAGCTGAAGAGAAAATTAGATCTAATCGTCGATCTAATTATATTTAATAAATTCTTATTTAATTTGTTTAGAAATGAGAAAATTACATTTGTAATAACACAGGACCTGTAGGAGAGTTATGCTACTGCATTTTTACCTATATATAGGAGTCTACAGTTAACTTTTTAAAAAATATTTGGGACCTGCATTGCAATTTGTATTAATACAGGTACATAGCAGGGTATATTTGGTATTTAAATACTTTTAAAAGGCACAAATACCCCTATAGTTTTAAAAAGGAAGAATTTCCCCCTATATTTTGAAATTTTTCAAAAAACAACCCTATAGTTTTAAAAGAGATAAATACACCCCTATGTTTTGTAAAATTTCAAAAAATAACCCCATATTTTGTAAAACTTTAAAAAAAAACTTTATCTTTTAAAAAGGGACAATTACCCCCTAAACTTTTAAAAAGCCTGAAAATACCCCTCAAGTTTGTAAAATTTTCAAAAACCCCCCTATAGGTTAAAAAAGGACAAAGATATCTCTAAAGTTTGTAAAATATTCAAAAACCTCCTATACTTTTTTAAAAAGGCAAAAGATACCCCTCAAGTTTGTAAAACATTTAAAACCCCCCTATACTTTAAAAAGGACAAATATTACCCTATAGTTTGTAAAATATTTAAAAGATCCCTATACTTTTAAAAAGCACAAGTATACCCCTCAAGTTTGTAAAATATATAAAAGATGCCTATACTTTTAAAAATGACAAAGATACCCCTAAAGTATTTAAAAGGTACAAATACGTCCATATATTTTGTAGAAAATCTAAAAAATTACCCTATACTTTTAAAAGGGGACAAATACCCCTATAAATTTTGATTTTGATTTATAAAGATTGAGTAATATTGGTTTAAAATATTACCTTACCAATTTCTAAAGTCGCTTAATCTTTCTTAGGGAAAGTTAAATCCACGAAGAAATGTTGGTATTGTTATTCGAGATATAGACGAGCGTGCTCAAGAAACTGAAGGTTATCAACATAACGTTCAGGTGTGAATATTTTTGTTTTTCATGTTTAATTTTTTTAATTAATTTTTTTTATATTTTGTTTCATTTGTTAGCAATATAATCAAACAACCAACAAAGGAAAAGAGAAAATGAATATACCAGATAAAGTGGTGAAAAAGGTACAATTTATTTACTTTCTAGCTATAATATATCACTGTAATATATTTTATATATATCATTGTAATATTTTTAATATTTATTGTTATAATGTATAAAGTATTTTATTATGTAGTATTCAAATTGGAGTACATGATATATAAAATCTATTATCATTATTTTTTAGTATTTTTGATTAAAAAAAATCATATATGTTATATTAAGTATATACTTTTTTACAAAAGAATTATATTATTACAAATAAAAAGAATAGTATTTCGATTCTCGATATGACGATTAAGTAATTTAATTGATTGATATTTAACTAACGTGATTTTATAGTATTCTAAATTAATCTAAGCTTTATTCTAAGAACAATCTTAATTTAATTCTTAATGTTTGAAGTTAATGGAAAAAATTTAATTAGTGTAGTTTATGTTAATAACAAAAATTAAGATTCTTTAATAGTAAAAATATTCAATATAAAATATAGGATCAAAGGACACCTGCTTTGTCAAGAGCTGTATTGGCTCAACGTCGGCGTCGAGATCTGGAACGGTCAACTCAGCACCGTTTAGGGTCTCAAGATAATGGTTTATCAAGAGTCGCGTTAGCCATGCGTCGACGCCGAGATCATGAACGATCAACTAACGTTTCAAATACAGAGACGACTAATGAGCAAGATAAAGGAGAGTTTGAAGGTCGAGAATATCATGATCGGTGTTCTCAACATCAATTTACCCCACCGAAGAGTGCTTCGGATAATGTTGAAGGAGGTTCTTCGTATTCCCGCCGTCAATTAGCCCAAATTAATCGTAGAAAACGAGAGAAATCTCAAAAAATTCGTAACATCAGTGAAGTAAGACAGTATTCTGTCGGTGAAATGACGTTCAAATGCACGCATTGTAATGCTTTGTATTGGAGTGACGAGAAATTATCAACATCAACATTGTTTGATGTTCAATTCGGAAGGTGTTGCGTACAAGGCCAGGTTGAGCTACCAGGTCTTATAGCACCCCCACGAGAGCTTAGAGAGCTATACGACGGGTCAAGTGCACAATCTACTTCATTTCGTAAGCACATCCGAGATTATAACGCAGCTAATGCGTTCACCAGTTTGGGGGCGAAAATCGATGATCGAATTATAAACGGAAGAGGCCCAACGTGCTTCACAATTCATGGAGAACTCCGGCATCGAACTGGATCGTTGAAGCCGGGAACGAATCAAGACCCCACGTATGCTCAGTTATATATATTCGATCCCGATCATGCACATTATTATTGTACGGGCAAAAACCCAGATTTAAGACCGGATGTTCTTCGAACAATTCAAGACTGCTTGATGAAACATAATCCATTTCCCAAAAAATATAAACAAGCTGATAAGATATTGAGCAAAGGAAACTTGGCATCTCATAATATCCCGGCACTTTTACATTTTTCGCCCGCGAGTGATCGTCGTAGATATAATCTTCCAACTTCAAAAGAAGTTGTTGTAATAATACCAGGAGATGGAACTGTGATAGATGGAATGCGGGACATTATTCTACATCATAAAGATGGTAATGGACTTTTCAGAGTAAACGAATGTCATCCGGCTTATCTGCCTTTACACTACGTACTCCTGTTTCCACGCGGAGAACTTGGATGGGAACCAGGGCTTCGCCGGTGGGATACTAAGAAAAATGTAGTTTCAACAAAAGATAGGTTAACACAGCTAGACTACTATCGTTATCGTATCTTTCAACGTCACGGAGAATATTCAACTATCTTGAGAGGTGGTAAATTATTTCAAGAGTTTTTGGTAGACGTTTGGGCCTCAACAGAGCAAAATAGGTTGACATACTATAAGCTGAAGCAAGAGAAATTCCGCGTTGAACTCTATGATGACCTGGCATTCGCAAGCTTGAATGGGATATTACCAACTGAAGTTGGAAAGCGAATGATTCTTCCATCGTCATTTGCCGGAAGTGCTAGAAACATGTTTGAGATCTTCCAGGATTCAATGGCAATTACCCGTCATAACCAGCATCCAGATATCTTCCTTACCATGACAGCGAATCCAAACTGGTCAGAAATAACATCAGCTTTGCTTCCGCATCAAACCCATGTTGATAGGCCAGATTTAGTGGCACGTGTATTCAAAATGAAGAAAGACCGTCTGATTAAAGAAGTAGAGTCAAGCAATGTATTTGGACGCGTCTTAGCACGTGTTTTAACTATTGAATTTCAAAAAAGAGGTCTACCGCATGTGCATATGTTGATATTCTTGGAAGGACCAGACAAGATTCGATCTCCTGTACAAATTGATAACATAGTGTGTGCCGAATATCCCGATATATCCGAAGATCCAGTGCTATTTGATATTGTGAAGGGTTGCATGGTTCATGGTCCATGTGGCACTCGGAATAGTGCTGCATCGTGCATGGTTGATGGCCACTGCACGAAGAATTACCCTAAACAATTCGTGGAGACCACAATCATGAACGAAGATGGTTATCCGATTTATCGTCGTCGTGATGATGGTCGTGTTTTTGTTGTGAGGAAGCACAATGTTGATAATAGGGATGTGGTACCATACAATCCCTATTTGTCGAAAATGTTCAACTGTCACATAAATGTTGAAGTTTGTGCGGGAGTAAGGTGTGTGAAGTACATTCATAAGTACATATACAAAGGTCACGATCGAGCAACAATGGTGCTGGGTGGAGACGAGATTCAACAATATATCGATGCTAGATATATTGGACCCCACGAAGCAGCCTGGCGTTTATTAGGATATCCTTTACACCAAGAGGTTCCTGCGGTAGTACGCTTGCAAATTCATCTACCTGGAGAACAGATAGTTGTTTTTGATCCTGAAAAACCAATGGATTCGATTATTCAGGGTGCTGGGCGTCATAAAACAAATTTAACAGGGTTTTTTGATTGTTGTGCCACAAATTCAATAGCCCGTCAATACACGTACCAGGAATTCCCGCAACATTTTGTTTGGGATAGTACAGCTGGAAAGTGGACACCTAGACAAAGGGGATTCTCTATTGGACGAATGCATTTCGCCAGCCCTAATTGTGGAGAAAGATTTTATCTCCGTTTGTTGCTAACTCATGTAAAAGGACCTCGATCATTTGAGGATCTGCGTACGTTCAATGGTAAGTTGTATGGTTCATTCAAGTTAGCGTGTGCTGCCAGAGGCCTTCTAGAGGACGATGACGAATGGGTACAATGTCTACAAGAGGCCTCGATTATGAACACTGGTTATCAGCTTAGAAGATTATTTTCGGTGATACTAACACAATGCCATCCACTAAATCCATACGACCTTTGGAAAAGATTTTCAAATCACATATGCGATGATCTTGCACACAAGATTCGTGCATCATATGCAATTCTTGAGCCAACAGTTGAAGAAATAGAAGACTATGGGTTATATCTTATAAATACACTACTGATGGAAATCGGAAAAACTCTACTTGACTTTCCTCCAATGCCACAATCAACAGGTAACTAGAGTTCGTGTGTGAGTAACCGGTTATTATCAGAACATATACAGCTTCAGGCGGAGGCGCGAGAAGCGGATGTTCAAAGTGATATCGACCGCCTTAACAGTGCACAAAATCGCGCATATAATAAAGTCATGGACTCCGTTATTGAAAATAAAGGACTAACCTTTTTTTCTAAATGGAGGTGCTGGAACAGGGAAGACATTTTTGTACAATACGATTGCGACTAAATGTCGTAGCCTCGGGTATATTGTTATCGCAGTGGCTTCATCCGGAATCGCGTCGTTGCTGTTGAAAGGAGGGAGAACAGCACATTCGACATTTTCGATCCCGTTGAATATCCATGAAAATTCTCGGTGTAATGTTACAAAACAATCGCTTAAGGCTGAGCTGATAAGGGCCACGAAACTCATAATCTGGGATGAAGTTCCGATGCAAGATCGGCATTGCATTGAATCTGTTGATCGAACCCTGCAAGATGTGTGTGGAAATGAAAAGCCCTTTGGGGGTATCACAACTGTCCTTGGAGGAGATTTTCGGCAGATTTTACCAGTTATTCCGTTGGGTGTCCGCGAACAAATTGTAGGAGCTTCATTAAGAAGGTCTATTATTTGGAGTAACATCAATGTATTGACATTGGACGTGAACATGCGGCTCAAGGAAACAGCAGGGAACTCTGATTTCGCAACATTCTTATCAAAGGTATTTAAAATCCATAAAATTTTCATTTATTTACACGTTTTGGTTGATAACTTGAAGCTAACAAATTCTTTAATTTTCCTAGATTGGTTCTAGCCCTGAACATATAGTCCAGATCCCGTCAAGAATCCGGAAGTGTACAGACATAAATAGTCTGCTGTCTGTTATATATCCATATCTGAATGACCCAAAAACCGTAACCAGCGCGTATCTTAATGAACGGACTATTTTGTCAGCACGCAACGATGATGTGAGTAATATCAATCATGCGGCGTTGAATATTTTTCATGGAGAAGTGGTGACGTATTTAGCAGCAGATAAAATTTGTGAGGAAGATGAAGTTGATCGTAGCCTTACATCGCGTTATCCAAACGAGTATTTGAACACCTTAAATCCAAGTGGGTTGCCCCCATTTAGGCTAGAGATCAAGGTGGGTGTTCCCATTATGCTGCTAAGGAATATTGCCCCCAAGGATGGACTTTGTAATGGCACGAGACTGGTGGTTGTCAGGTGCTCTGCGCGTGTTATTGAAGCTTGCATTCTTAATGGTGATAAAGCTGGGAATCTGGTGTTTATTCCCAGAATTTCATTATCTCCTTCCTCATCAGAAATACCATTCATGATGACAAGACGACAATTTCCTGTTCGATTGGCCTTTGCCATGACCATCAACAAATCCCAAGGGCAGTCTGTGAAGTTTGTTGGTGTTGATTTACGATCACCTGTGTTTAGTCATGGACAACTATATGTTGCATTATCCAGATGCACCACTTATGATAACATAAGTCTCCTTCTCCCCTCTAATGATAATCAAACCACAAATGTTGTATATCCCGAGGTTCTTCTATAATCCACGATATTTGTAATAGGTGTGTTGATAGGTTTTGTGCTTAGTATACTCATATTTGTAATAGGTGTTAAAATCATGTTAAACGATATTCAAATTTGGTGTTATCTATAAAATTTGTTGTTGAATTCATTATTACGTGTTTGAATTCAATCATATTATTTGTCAACACCTATTACAAACATACAACACAAATGATCAAATATATTTTATATATGTGTCATTATACAGGTTAATAAAATGACCGAAATGACTATTTACACGAGCTGTGCAAGGAACCGTTCTCGATTTGTGCGACCCAATCCAAGACTCATGGATGTCGTAAGTAATAAAATGTAGTTTGATGATGTATAATTTATTTGTAATACACCGTTGCATTTATTTGTAGGTACAAAACCTTCGTACAAAAAATGTGAATGTAACAGTAAGGAACGAGGAGAATTTGTATCGCATAAAATATCCACAAGTGAACTCTTAGCTCTAATTTTTTTTTTTAAATACAAGTTCGTTGTCTTAGAATAATAGTTAATTTCAATTATATTTGTAGCACTGGAAGATAATAATGCATGATGACTGGATAAAAGGTGAACGCTTGGCTAGATGGAATCGCAATCACATGGTAAAAATTGTAATACATTAGACACTAATGTGTATCATATACAAATTATATAATAATTTTCTATAATTTTCAAATTAACAGGTTGTCGTTCAGGCTCCTCACATTGGACGATATGTGTATGTCGATACAGCGACATTTTGCAGAGTTATGAGTGAAATATATAAATACACTTAGAAGATTGTAATTATATGTGTTGATATATTTTTATTATTTTCATTTAGCTTATTTTTACAAGTAACAAATTTGCACTTCTCTTTAAATTCAATTATGCATTTTATACAATTTATTACAATTTTTCAAATTAATTTTAGCCCAAGTACCTTCAGGTACGGGGCATTCCCTAGTATATATATATATATATATATACATATACTTTGTTTCTTTGGGGCTTTATAGTGAACACAATTTACTACAGGCCTTCCCATGCATGAACGGAATCCGTAGCGGTTTGCTTACTCTAATTTGTGAAGCAACTAAAATAAAACATTGCATAATGGTTTGCATATAAATTTGTAACATCAAATTTAAATGCATACGCTTCTGATTGTGTTGTTTTAGCTTCATACATAAATTTATGTCTTAAGGCTGCAACATAATAACACATTTATCCATGCCTTGAGTTGTGTAGTATTTGAGGTTAATTAGATTGCTAATCTCCGATTCACCATAACTAAGGAGAGATAGAAACATAGTCCCAATAAAAATATAAAATGTAAAGTGAGAACTTTTATTCGTCACGATGATAATAATGAGTTGTATGATTTGAATGACCAATATTTATTCTTTTTGAAATTCAATTTATATAATCCCACAATTTTTTTTTCTAAAATTATTTTGGTAATGCTTAATCTTGGGGAAATCGTTTGGTCAAGTCAAAATTATACTATCCGACGTTACTTTCACTATACGAGTATAGAATTTGTTATTTTGGTTGCGGGTGACAGAACACCACACCAAAATTCCATATCAATGAACAGAAAAAAGTTAATAGTTGCTTATCAACTCAATCAATAAGATCACACCAATTGAAACTCACCAATAATATTACAGTCCTTTAATTACATACTCCAGTAAACGACCCATAAAAAAGTTTCTCCAACTCTGTGCATAAGCTTATCTTGAGTGGTTGCTCTTTGCTCAAACAGTCTTCGATTATGTTCATACCCTACCAGGTAAACCAAGCTTTTTATTCTGGTCTTATCATCCTAGATAAGCAAAGATTCATTACATTGCTAAAGAATTTGCAGCCAAAGTCTTCCAGGAAAATGACATAAACAAAATAAAGCGATTCTCTCTACGGCATATCAACCACATTAATGATTCCAAACTCCTTAAGTCTATCTTTATACAAAGTCTATCAAGACAAGAACACACAGTAATGAACCTATGTCTAGGTATCCTCTGCACACAAAATTACACCAAATTAAAAAACTGCAGGCTTATCTCAAACTAAATTCACATAACTTGCAATAGAGAACTGCCATTTAAAATTATTCTTCCATTCAGTTACACCCCTCTTCGTTAAGCTAAATATCACCATGAAACTCATTCATAGCTAGCCAATGCCAAAATTACTTAAAACGATTTAGTTAACATAATTTTTCTAACGATATAGCTAATAAAATCCCAGAATTAGTGATACGATTCTGTATTAAAGTTTTTACTAAGGATTAAAGCGTTTTAGATTCGAGAAATATAAGAGCACCAAGAACACAAATTAAATAGGAAAAAAAATAAAAAACATAAGAATTTATCGTAATTTGATTAAACCTATATTCACATCGAAACCCAGGAAAAAATAATTCCTAAATCCTTCATATTACAAAGTTACAATCAAAATATCTCAATCAACTAATAAATCAGAAATACCCAAAAAAATAAAGGCATATCACCAAATCCTAACCAATTACATTAACTAGTCTATTATATAATTAAATAATTTTGTAAAATATATGATTTACTATCATTATCGTTACAAATACTTCAATTAATTTACCTTATAAATTTAAAATCTTGTGTCTCACAGTTTAGAGAAAATATGAGTAAGTGTCTCAACATGAAAGAAAAAAAAAGAATACGAAAACCCGAATATATATATAATATGCAGGCCAGTATTGGTTATACTGGCCTAAGACCATGAAATTTATACTTGATAGGGGTCTCATTAATAAAGAAAAAAAGGCTGACCTCTACCCCAATGCTTGGTTAGTTGTTTTACTTGCAGTGGGTTCTGATCATTCTTCTATGATATTACATATAGACAAAGATAATAACTTTAATATGAAGAGATTTTACTTTCAGTCCTTCTGGTCCACTGAAGTTGGCTGTTTTAATATTGTAATTGAATATATTAACCTCAGGGGTATACCTACTAAAATTATGAATCATAAACTCAATATTACTAAATAGAAATTAGCTATTTGGAACAGAGCTAGGTTCAATAACAATGGAAAGGTTATTGACAATTTGACGGGAAGACGTAAAATTCTTTCTAATAACAGTGTTACTAATGATGGTGATTGGGATGAATATATTTTCATTCTTAAAAAAATAGAGGAAGTATGGGATAGAGAGGAACAATACTTGAAAGATAAATTCAGGGTGTTGAGGCTCAGAAAAGGGGATAAAAATACATCCTACTTTCATGCTAGAACTAAGAATAGGAGGGAAAGAAATACCATTAAATCAATAAAGGACTCAACTGGTACTTGGGTTGAGAAAGATGTAAGTATTTCTGCAGTTTTTACTAATTATTTTACTACTGTGGGCTCGCGCAATTTCGAAAATGTGCTTTAACTGATTGAACCTTGTGTGAATGATAATATGAATAACTCTTTAATTGGCCCTATAACCCATGATGAAGCTAGGTCAGCTGTTTGGGAGCTGGGTCTGAATAAAGCTCCAGGCCCTGATAGTTTTACTGGTTATTTTTTTAAAACTTATTGGGATATTATTAAGTTGGATGTGATGAGAATTATAAGTAATTTTTGGAATAACAATGCTAGCCTGGATAATATCAATGACTTTCATAGCTCTCATACCTAAGATTGACCAACCTTCTGAGGTCATCATTTCAGGCCTATTAGTTGCACCAACTTCATTTATAAGATTATTTCTAAAGTCCCGGTTAATAGATTAAAGCCTATTATGCCTTTTATTGTGGATGAAAATCAGTCAGGATTTACTCATGGAATAAAAATACAATAAAATATTATGATCTCTCATGAAATTATTATTTTTTTAACGAGAAAGAAAAATACTAAAAAATACTATCTTGCTATTAAAGCTGATGTTGAAAAGGCTTACGAATATATTGAGTGGTATTTTCTTGAAAAATTATTTACTAAGATGGGATTTCATTCTAAATGGGTTAAAAATATTATGGAATGTGTTACCTTGGTTACATATTCTATCCTTGTAAATGGTAAGGACTAACCTCTTAATAAGCCTACTAGGGGAATCAGACAAGGGGATCCCTTATCCCCCTTCTTATTCTGCATTGTCTCTCAAACTCGCAATCTTATTGTTAAGGATAAAATTAATAAAAATCTCTTTGATAGTTTCAAAATTGGTAGACACTGTCCTACTATTACTCATCTGCTTTTTAAAGATGATATTCTTAAAAGCCGAGTTCAAGGATGTTCTTACCTTTATTAATATGATGACTGAGTATGAAATTGCTACATGTATCTCTCTTAATAAAACTAAATGTGGTGTTTTGTTTAGTACTAATACTCCAGCTCATATTAGATATTTTATGACTAATAAACTGGATATGGAACAGAAAGACTCTTTGGGGTCTTATTTGGGCCTCCCACTGATATGAACAGAAATAAATCCAGAGATTTAGACTGGATGATTGAAAGAGTTGTTAATAAAGTTGAAATTGGAAAACACTCTTTTTATCTGATAGTGGTAAAGAGTTTTTGATTAAACCAGTTCTCCAAAGTCTTCCTAATTATCTTATGGCTACCTTTTTATTGCCTAAGAATATTTGTAACACTATACATAGCATTATTGCAAGATTTTGGTGGGGTAAGAATTATAAAAAGAATATACCTTATAATAAATGGGAATCTCTTTGTACTTTTAAGTTTCATGGTGGCTTGGGTTTTAGGGATATTAATCTTATGAATTATGCTATGCTTGGGAAACAAGCATGGTATATACTACAAAATGAAAACTATTTAATTACGAGGCTTCTTAAAGGCAAATATTACTTGAATGATACTTTTTTAAAGGAAAAAATTGGTTATGCTCCCTCTTTAGGGTGGAGAAGTATTTTACAAGGGAGGAAAGTCTTTGAAAATGAAATCTCTTGAAAAATAGAAAATGGTGATAAAATTCCTATCCAAACTGATATTTGGATATCTAACATTAACAAAACTGTTAAGCCTAGTAATAATAATATTACTCTTGTTAGTGAAATTATTAATAAGTAGGATTTTAGTTGGAATAAAACTGTTGTTGATTCTAATTTTCAGCCTCCTTTAAATGATATTATTTGTAATATGCCTCTACCTAACGTTGAATGTTCGGAACTTTATATTTGGAACAACTGTAAGGATGGTAATTACAGTGTTAAGAAGGCTTATTATCTTCTTAAAACTCAAAAGGATGATCAGCTGGATAAAAATACTATTAAAAACCCTCATCGAGTTATAACTTAGACCCTACTATTTGGAAAATTATTTGGGCTATGAATATTATACCTAAAGTACAGAATTTAATGTGGAAATATCTTAATAATATACTTCCTACTGGGGAGAATTTGTTTAATAAAAATTGTATAATGATTAAACTTTCCAAAGTTTGTAATATGTAGGATGAAACACTTGAATACCTTTTCTTTGCTTCCCCTTGGGCATGTGCAACTTGGTTTGCTTCACCTTTATCTATTCTTACTCGTAATATAATAACAGTACTAATAAAATTGTGGATTGTTTTATTAACCTTACCAAATCTACTATGAATAATGAAGGAAGTTGTAAAGGTACTGCTGAGTTAATCAGCTATATATGTTGGTCTATTTGGAAAGGCGGAAACAATTGTATTTTTAAGGGTATTGTTCCTGATCCTAATTATGCTTGTCACTTAGCTGTGAAAGGTTGCTATGATTATAAGAACAAGAATAAAAATCCTAATGATGCAAACATCTTTAATGATTAGCTGAAGGAAAAAGATATTATTGCCATATTCCTCTTATGATTAATAACTCGAAATCTCTTAACAACACTTCTGTGCTGAAGTTATAAATGATAATAGTAAGATAAAAAATGGGTGAAAAGTAGTAATAGAAATTGGAAAACCCTTACTTTTAACAATTTTAAAATTAATACATATGCTTCTTTCTCATCTCTTGGTTGTGTTATTGGTTATGTTATCAGGGACCATTTAGGCAATTTCATAGTTGGGGAATCTAAGAAAATTGAATCTTCTAATATGGCTGAAGCAGAAGCACAGAAAGTTATATGGGGTTGCAAAGTTGTTGAGGGCTTTCCTACAAACTCTGTCACCATAAAAAATGATAATGTAGCTATTATGGAGCCTTTAATATCTGGATTTCTTTTTACTAAATTTGATTGTTGTAATATTTATAAGTCTATTTTTGGTTGTGCGGAAATTTGTAATCCCACTTTCTCCTGTGTACCTCGCTTAGAAAATGTTGTGGCTAACTGGGTTGCTAAACAAACCCTGTGTGGTTTCTGGTTTGGTGACTGGGGTTTGCACCCCTTAATTGATCTTTTGTGCCTTGATTTGCCAGCCTGTGGCGTCGCGTGATTTCTGTTGTACTACGTTTATGAAGATTATTGTACTACATTTCATGAGATTAAATGATAATTCGTTAGATGATCTGCGTAAGAATTTTCATAAGTTGTATAAAAGTTGTAACTTTGATACATCAACAGAAAAGTGAATGAGTGGGTCTATGAAGTTTCCACGTCACAAGGACTTTATATACGCAATACCCTATCAGATCACAGTAATTACAACCTTAACCTCTCTAACATCATCACCTTTCAGATTTATATCTTTTGCTCACTTTTTTTTTCTCTTTCTATTAGTTAAGCACTTTCACTCTGCATAAACATACATACACACTTAAGGCATTTCAAATCTCAGTTACCTTTCATTCTCCCCAATCATAGCTTTCATTCCCAAGGTATATCTAAACATTTTCTATTATTCGACTGTGTAGAATTTAATTGAAAGTTTTCATTTTTAGAGTTATGCTAGCTAGTTTATGTAGCACTTGCTGAAGAGATAAATTACACCTAATTGTTGATCTAGCCGCAAAGAAAAATTACTTTTAATTGTTGATCTAGCTGAAGAGAAAATTAGATCTAATTGTCATCTAATTATATTTAATAAATTCTTATTTAATTTGTATAGAAATGAGAGGTAATTGTTGACTGTTTAAAATGTATTGGTATGAATGTGTATATATGCTATTTGTTTGTGTGTCTCTGTTTGTGAGTGACTCGATTTTATGTATTGGCAATGCCATAAAAGATAATCTACAGGTGATTTCATATTAAATTATATTTGTATACTTATTTTTTGTGTTTTGTTTTTATTTTTACTTTTTTGGTAAAGCAGTTAATGATTATTATTAAGCGCGAAGCCATTCAATTATTAAACTGTATTCATTGTATTGATTTGTGTTTGCAGAACACATCAAACACATAGATGCGTATGTATTGAAATTTGTGGATTTTATTCTATTTAGAATTAATGTGGCTATTATAATAAAATTCAAAATGTTTGAGAAGTGAAATACATGAGTTCATGCCAAGTTAGCTTATATACAACTTCATAACAGAGGGTGAAAAATAATAATATATAACGTTACTTGCATTGAAATTCATCCATATTTGTAAATAAAACAATTAACTGAGTGAAAAATATTAATTGATTTGTAGTTCGATTAGTTGCATAGTCATCTTTTTTCTTTGTCAATTTTCATGGAACCGCATTGGCGGATCAATTATTGAAAAATGCGCTTGTTTAAAAGATTATTTTACAAATCGATCAGTTTTGAAAAGTGACAGCGAGTTAAGTTTCGGTGTTTAAGTTTGATGCCAGTGTAAAGTTATAAATTTTTCACTTGCTGAATTTATAAACTTGTCATGTAATATCAATTTTATAGAATATGTATGAAATATTACTAGTATCATGTCATTGATGATGGTTGTCGAATATCGATCCATTTCACTTGGCTCAAATGATATTTCATTATCAAAACATATACATGTTGTCTTTTTTAAATTGTAATTTATGGATTTTGAATACCTTAGTGCTCTATTTATGTTACGTTTGTATATAAGTTTAGTAATATAAAGAGAATTGATGTGTCTGCTTCTAAAATCATCTGGAAAATTAATAATTAGCATAACCTTTTAATACAACACATTTTTTATTAGTTCCAACCACAAAACTATTTACTGTGTGCTATATTAAACTGCTAACACTTGTATTATTTTTCATTTAGTAATGGACAGAGACAAATTTCTTCAAGTTGTGGATGATTTTGATCTTTGGGGGCCGATAGTATTTCAAGGTATCCAAGTCCATTCTGTAATATTTTTTTAATCTTTGATTATATGGTGAACAAAATCATTCTAATAGTGAAAATGACCCAATATAATTTATCTATACATTCATTTATCTATTTGTCTTTTCCGATTCAGAGGAAGATCCGGATGAATGGTTGACTGACTATAACTTTTGGCCCTCACCTGGTAGATATTTTTAACCCAGGACTTTTGATTTCAACTTTCTTAGCGTATGGATTAAAGAATAAATTTTGTTTATATGGACTTGTCTTGTTATAGATCCAGGAAGAGAACAGGCCATAAATGAAGCATGTTGTTTAGAAGTTCTAAGGAGGTTAGGACAACTTAAAAATGAAGAAAATACATCAACACTGAACTCAAAGGATGCAAATGAGAAGAATGGCCCTGGAGTTCAACAAGATTTGACCAGAAATCATATTGCAGAGTCTCATGGAAAGAAACAAAAAACATCAGATTCAGTTTAGTATTTGATTGCTTGTAAATTTGTCCTACTACAGTTGGGGAGAGATAAGAGAAGTATTTAATAATTATATTTACTATTAGTTAACTTATTCGTATTAAATAGTTTTCAAACTTACTTAGCTACAACATATATATATATATACTTTGTTTCTTTGGGGCTTTATAGTGAACACAATTTACTACAGGCCTTCCCATGCATGAACGGAATCCGTAGCGGTTTGCTTACTCTAATTTGTGAAGCAACTAAAATAAAACATTGCATAATGGTTTGCATATAAATTTGTAACATCAAATTTAAATGCATACGCTTCTGATTGTGTTGTTTTAGCTTCATACATAAATTTATGTCTTAAGGCTGCAACATAATGACACATTTATCCATGCCTTGAGTTGTGTAGTATTTGAGGTTAATTAGATTGCTAATCTCCGATTCACCATAACTAAGGAGAGATAGAAACATAGTCCCAATAAAAATATAAAATGTAAAGTGAGAACTTTTATTCGTCACGATGATAATAATGAGTTGTATGATTTGAATGACCAATATTTATTCTTTTTGAAATTCAATTTATATAATCCCACAATTTTTTTTTCTAAAATTATTTTGGTAATGCTTAATCTTGGGGAAATCGTTTGGTCAAGTTAAAATTATACTATCCGACGTTACTTTCACTATACGAGTATAGAATTTGTTATTTTGGTTGCGGGTGACAGAACACCACACCAAAATTTCATATCAATGAACAGAAAAAAGTTAATAGTTGCTTATCAACTCAATCAATAAGATCACACCAATTGAAACTCACCAATAATATTACAGTCCTTTAATTACATACTCCAGTAAACGACCCATAAAAAAGTTTCTCCAACTCTGTGCATAAGCTTATCTTGAGTGGTTGCTCTTTGCTCAAACAGTCTTCGATTATGTTCATACCCTACCAGGTAAACCAAGCTTTTTATTCTGGTCTTATCATCCTAGATAAGCAGAGATTCATGAGTTTCTGGATAAAAAAGTAATATTACATTGCTAAAGAATTTGCAGCCAAAGTCTTCCAGGAAAATGACATAAACAAAATAAAGCGATTCTCTCTACGGCATATCAACCACATTAATGATTCCAAACTCCTTAAGTCTATCTTTATACAAAGTATATCAAGACAAGAACACACAGTAATGAACCTGTGTCTAGGTATCCTCTGCACACAAAATTACACCAAATTTAAAAACTGCAGGCTTATCTCAAACTAAATTCACATAACTTGCAATAGAGAACTTCCATTTAAAATTATTCTTCCATTCAGTTACACCCCTCTTCGTTAAGCTAAATATCACCATGAAACTCATTCATAGCTAGCCAGTGCCAAAATTACTTAAAATGATTTAGTTAACATAATTTTTCTAACGATATAGTTAATAAATCCCAGAATTAGTGATACGATTCTGTATTAAAGTTTTTACCAAGGATTAAAGCGTTTTAGATTCGAGAAATATAAGAGCACCAAGAACACAAATTAAATAGGAAAAAAAATAAAAAACATAAGAATTTATCGTAATTTGATTAAACCTATATTCACATCGAAACCCAGGAAAAAATAATTCCTAAATCCTTCATATTACAAAGTTACAATCAAAATATCTCAATCAACTAATAAATCAGAAATACCCAAAAAAATAAAGGCATATCACCAAATCCTAACCAATTACATTAACTAGTCTATTATATAATTAAATAATTCTATAAAATATATGATTTACTATCATTATCGTTACAAATACTTCAATTAATTTACCTTATAAATTTAAAATCTTGTGTCTCACAGTTTAGAGAAAATATGAGTAAGTGTCTCAACATGAAAGAAAAAAAAAAGAATACGAAAACCCGAATATATATATAATATGCTGGCCAGTATTGGTTATACTGGCCTAAGACCATGAAATTTATACTTGATAGGGGTCCATTGAAACCAAGGTCTTCACCGGAATCACCCGTAAATGCGTTATAAGAGTTTGGAGAAGAATTTGAAGCAGAGATGTTTATTTCGAGGAACGGTTATTGAGAAACCAGGAAGTGTGAAAACGTATAAAATTTTTGAAGCAGATGTTATTACAAAGGAGGAAAGTGGACATCACCCAGCGTTATTATCAAACTACAATGGCGGCTATAACTATGTCCTAGAGGTGTTCGACCAAATGTTACATACGGAAGAGAATAAGAGAAAGAATGATACTGCTGCGGCTATATCGAGAACTGATGTGTTTGATTTCTTGGTGGATATTATTCCGAGAGATGAATTGAAGGATGAAGCTCTTAGTGTGGCATAGAGTAGTAGCATTCCGTTAGGGAATCTTCAGGTGATCCAATTCCGTATCAATAGCTTTCATTTCAAAAAGCTCCCCTGTTCCTTTCAGTTCAACCAAATGAACACTGCCACCAAGTACTTAGCTCGATCTCATCAGAAAATCAGGTATTGTTTTCTTTTGCGTCTCAAGATCCACTCAGTGTATTAGTTGCGAATCTTCATCGAGTCAATAGATTTCCTTTTTAGTAAAGGGGTGTTATTGCAATTAACTGAAAATTGAAATAAAGAAAATTGAATATCACACAGCTTCAACATTGAAGTGAATTTTGCAGGTAAAGATATATTTATAGACATATAAATTCCTATCTCTCCATCCTCTACCTTTCCAATTTTTTTTTTTTTTTTGATCAAATGGGATATTGAATGCTTAACAAGATCATACACACAGTCGTATTTACTTGCATATTATATTTTGCAGGTTAGAGAGTCTGTCAATGGCTTTAACCTTTTAAAGGATATAAATTTTCAATCAAAAAATATTGCAGAAGTCTTACTCATGTTCTCGCTTGAGGTGTTTTAAGTAATGTTAAGCATTTATCTGAAAATTCCTGCTTTTTCAAGGGAATGCCTGAAGCAAAATGTAAGCTAAGCTTAAGCTTTCATCTGATATGTAAAATACCAAATACCACCCCCTGTGGTTTTGACAAATTTACTTTTGTGCCCTTTCAGGTGGCTGTTGTGACAGTTGCTTTTCCAGCTACACCTTTACTGCTAGCTAGAGCACGTATATGTATATCTGCTGCTCACTCAAGAGAAGAATAGATATGCTTTTAGCCTTAAAGGTGACTCTACATTATTTGGGCCGGGCCGAGCCGAGCCTATGTTGATCTGTGACTAATTCTTTTTTTCCGATTTTGTCAGGTTATTAGTCAAGTTGGTGATATGGTTGGTGTAAAGTATTTCCCTGCTGAGCCTAAGAAACAACAGCTAGAGGATGGGAGAGGAGTTTTGAAACGAGTCAGATTTGTCTGTGTGTCATTGTTTATTTTCTGTACAGGAAAGTTGTAATTTATTAACATGATTAATTCATTATATGCATATTCTAATTATTATTAGTTCAAGTTGTTCATTTTTTTTAAATGACAAAATTTGTATTTAAAGAATATGATAACATTGACAGATCTGTAGAGATCTCTCTTTCTTGCATTCTCATTTCTAGGTTTTGGAAATACTATTTTCTCTTAATCTCCCTCCTCTCCAGATGTCTTTTCTTCTTTTTCTTTGTATTGTAAATCTTTTTCTTCTTCCATGAGATTTTGCGGTTTCAAGTTTGGTCAAGTGTTGTTAGTTATTGTGTTATGCAAAAGTTACTAATATACGAATGTTGAGGGTTATTTGTATTGAATAACTTATTCTGATATTAAGTTATTTTTTATCAGTTTAAAAAACTTATCGGTTTAGAGAACTTTGCAGGGGTTTTACTAATATTATTTCCTGATTTTTTTAAATGAAAACTTAATAACTTTTTCATAAAACATAAAGTTTACTAATTTGTTTTTGGGTTAATTGCACTACAGGTTCCAATGTTACGCAAAAATTGCACTATAAGTCCTTATGTCATGCTACAATTTCTTTATATGTCCCTTTATTAAATGGGAATGAGCAATCAATTTTTTCTTTGGTGTAACCCAACTAGGGGTGGAAATCCAAAGGGACAAATTGGAAAAATTATCTTTCGGAAAATTTCTTACCTTTTCGAAATAGATTTTTTCCATTCCAATTCGTATCAAAAATTTCGAATTTAGAAAAAAGAATTCCGAATTTGCCGGAAATTTGCCGGAAATTTGGAAATTTCGGAACTTTTGGTTTGAACTTCGAAATTTTTGGTTCGAAATTTTGGAACTTTAGGTTCAGAAATTGCGGATTTTGTTCCAATACGAATGTGAAGAGATGGATTTTGGGTTTTAGGTTTTATCATGTTTCATTTGTTTTGTAACATAAAAAAATGTATCATTGCTTTCAACGTTTACTTTTTCTCTTCATTTTTTTTTACTGAAAATTTTCAACTATCCGGTTGTATATTTTTTTTTAATTTTAAAATTTATTAATTATTTAATATTCAGAATGTTAAATCGGATCGGAAAAAAATTCGGAAATTTATATGTAGTTTTCTAATTCTAATCCTATTTTTTTGGAAAAATCGGAAATTTCGGATTCGGTTTCCAATCCTAAAACCAACAGAAACTATTATATCAAGAGCCGACCTTAACTAAATTAGATAAGTTAATATTCTTCGAAGGCAGATTTAAGAAATTAGCTTCTATTTAATCACTTACAATATTACACGACTTGACATACACGTACGTAAGTTGTCTTATCATGTCTGATCGCCATTCTCGGTGCCTAGACAGGGACACTACGAGTTGATCAAGGTTGGAGATCACCCTTTGCTTGAGTTTGGAATTTTATTCACCACCTGCTCCTTAGGAGGTACAAATAAGTGACAAATGGCGGATGTTCCAAAGCTTAACCTTTTTCCTTTTCCGTGATGCAAAAATCCTTTGAAGAATCCTTTACCACCACATCTTATTATTAGTAATATTGACAACCTTGAGCTTTTCAGTGTTCTCTCCAATATTAACATGAGTTGCGGCAACTTCATTAAGAATTAGATATTATAATATGTACTTCCTAATAAATATGAGCGTTCCAAATGTACAATCTCTTATATTTATATACTTGATTATGTCGGCATTTAATGTAATTGCTTATCATGTAAAAGTGATATACACGTTTATATATAATTCAGCTACGAATTTCGCACAATCTATTATAATTTTTCAAATTCATTTTAGCCCAAGTACCTTCAGGTACGGGGCATTCCCTAGTATATATATATATATATATATATATATATATATATATATATATATATATATATATATATATATATATATACACTTTGTTTCTTTGGGGCTTTATAGTGAACACAATTTACTACAGGCCTTCCCATGCATGAACGGAATCCGTAGCGGTTTGCTTACTCTAATTTGTGAAGCAACAAAAATAAAACATTGCATAATGGTTTGCATATAAATTTGTAACATCAAATTTAAATGCATACGCTTCTGATTGTGTTGTTTTAGCTTCATACATAAATTTATGTCTTAAGGCTGCAACATAATGACACATTTATCCATGCCTTGAGTTGAGTAGTATTTGAGGTTAATTAGATTGCTAATCTCCGATTCACCATAACTAAGGAGAGATAGAAACATAGTCCCAATAAAAATATAAAATGTAAAGTGGGAACTTTTATTCGTCACGATTATAATAATGATTTTTATGATTTGAATGACCAATATTTATTCTTTTTGAAATTCAATTTATATAATCCCACAATTATTTTTCTAAAATTATTTTGGTAATGCTTAATCTTGGGGAAATCGTTTGGTCAAGTTAAAATTATACTATCCGACGTTACTTTCACTATACGAGTATAGAATTTGTTATTTTGGTTGCGGGTGACAGAACACCACACCAAAATTTCATATCAATGAACAGAAAAAAGTTAATAGTTGCTTATTAACTCAATCAATAAGATCACACCAATTGAAACTCACCAATAATATTACAGTCCTTTAATTACATACTCCAGTAAACGACCCATAAAAAAGTTTTCTCCAACTCTGTGCATAAGCTTATCTTGAGTGGTTGCTCTTTGCTCAAACAGTCTTCGATTATGTTCATACCCTACCAGGTAAACCAAGCTTTTTATTCTGGTCTTATCATCCTAGATAAGCAGAGATTCATGAGTTTCTGGATAAAAAAGTAATATTACATTGCTAAAGAATTTGCAGCCAAAGTCTTCCAGGAAAATGACATAAACAAAATAAAGCGATTCTCTCTACGGCATATCAACCACATTAATGATTCCAAACTCCTTAAGTCTATCTTTATACAAAGTCTATCAAGACAAGAACACACAGTAATGAACCTGTGTCTAGGTATCCTCTGCACACAAAATTACACCAAATTTAAAAACTGCAGGCTTATCTCAAACTAAATTCACATAACTTGCAATAGAGAACTGCCATTTAAAATTATTCTTCCATTCAGTTACACCCCTCTTCGTTAAGCTAAATATCACCATGAAACTCATTCATAGCTAGCCAATGCCAAAATTACTTAAAATGATTTAGTTAACATAATTTTTCTAACGATATAGTTAATAAAATCCCAGAATTAGTGATACGATTCTGTATTAAAGTTTTTACCAAGGATTAAAGCGTTTTAGATTCGAGAAATATAAGAGCACCAAGAACACAAATTAAATAGGAAAAAAAATAAAAAACATAAGAATTTATCGTAATTTGATTAAACCTATATTCACATCGAAACCCAGGAAAAAATAATTCCTAAATCCTTCATATTACAAAGTTACAATCAAAATATCTCAATCAACTAATAAATCAGAAATACCCAAAAAAATAAAGGCATATCACCAAATCCTAACCAATTACATTAACTAGTCTATTATATAATTAAATAATTCTATAAAATATATGATTTACTATCATTATCGTTACAAATACTTCAATTAATTTACCTTATAAATTTAAAATCTTGTGTCTCACAGTTTAGAGAAAATATGAGTAAGTGTCTCAACATGAAAGAAAAAAAAAGAATACGAAAACCCGAATATATATATAATATGCTGGCCAGTATTGGTTATACTGGCCTAAGACCATGAAATTTATACTTGATAGGGGTCTCATTAATAAAGAAAAATGGGCTGACCTCTACCCCAATGCTTGGTTAGTTGTTTTACTTGCAGTGGGTTCTGATCATTCTTCTATGATACTACATATAGACAAAGATAATAGCTTTAAAATGAAGAGATTTTACTTTCAGTCCTTCTGGTCCACTGAAGTTGGCTGTTTTAATATTGTAATTGAATATATTAACCTCAGGGGTATACCTACTAAAATTATGAATCATAAACTCAATATTACTAAAAAGAAATTAGCTATTTGGAACAGAGCTAAGTTCAATAACAATGGAAAAGTTATTGACAATTTGACGGGAAGACGTAAAATTCTTTCTAATAACAATGTTACTAATGATGGTGATTGTGATGAATATAATTTCATTCTTAAAAAATAAAGGAAGCATGGATAGAGAGGAACAATACTTGAAAGATAAATTCAGGGTGTTGAGGCTCAAGGGGATAAAAATACATCCTACTTTCATGCTAGAACTAAGAATAGGAGGGAAAGAAATACCATTAAATCAATAAAGGACTCAACTGGTACTTGGGTTGAGAAAGATGTAAGTATTTCTGCAGTTTTTACTAATTATTTTAATAATTATTTTACTATTGTGGGCTCGCGCAATTTTAAAAATCTGCTTCAACTGATTGAACCTTGTGTGAATGATAATATGAATAACTCTTTAATTGGCCCTATAACCCATGATGAAGCTAGGCCAGCTGTTTAGGAGCGGGGTCTGAATAAAGCTTCAGGCCCTGATGGTTTTACTGGTTTTCTTTTTAAAACTTATTGGGATATTATTAAGTTGGAAATGATGAGCATTATAAATAATTTTTGGAATAACAATGCTAGCCTGGATAATATCAATTAGACTTTCATACCTCTCATACCTAAGATTGACTAGCCTTCTAAGGTCATCATTTCAGGCCTATTAGTTGCACCAACTTCATTTATAAGATTATTTCTAAAGTCCTGCTTAATAGATTAAAGCCTATTATGCTTTTATTGTGGATGAAAATCAGTCAGGATTTATTCCTGGAAGAAAAATACAAGAAAATATTATGATCTCTCATGAAATTATTACTTTTTTAAAGAGAAAGAAAGATACTAAAAAATACTGTCTTGCTATTAAAGCTGATGTTAAAAGGCTTATGAATATATTGAGTGGGATTTTCTTGAACAATTACTTACTAAGATGGGATTTCATTCTAAATGGGTTAAGAATATTATGGAATGTGTTACCTCAGTTACATATTATGTCCTTGTAAATGGTAAGGACTACCCTCTTAATAAACCTACTAGGGGAATCTGACAAGGGGATCCCTTATCCCCCTTCTTATTCTGCCTTGTCTCTCAAACTCTCAGTCTTATTGTTAAGGATAAAATTAATAAAAATCTCTTTGATAGTTTCAAAATTGGTAGACACTGTCCTACTCTTACTCATCTTCTTTTTCCTGATGATAACATCTTCTTCTTAAAAGCTGAGTTCAAGGATGTTCATACCTTTAATAATATGATCACTGAGTATGAAATTGCTACATGTATCTCTCTTAATAAAATTAAATGTGGTGTTTTGTTTAGCATTAATACTCCAGCCCATATTAGATATTTTATGACTAATAAACTGGATATGGAACAGAAAGACTCTTTGGGGTCTTATTTGAGCCTCCCTACTGACTTGAACAGAAATAAATCCAGAGATTTACACTGGATGATTGAAAGAGTTGTTAATAAAGTTGAAAATTGGAAAACACTCTTTTTATCTGATAGTGGTAAAGAGATTTTGATTAAATCAGTTCTCCAAAGTCTTCCTAATTATCTTATGGCTACCTTTTTATTGCCTAAGAATATTTGTAACACTATACATAGCATTATTGTAAGATTTTGGTAGGGTAAAAATAATAAAAATAATATAAATTATAATAAATGGGAATCTCTTTGTACTTCTAAGTTTCATGGTGGCTTGGGTTATAGGGATATTAATCTTATGAATTATGTTATGCTTGGGAAACAAGCATGGTATATACTACAAAATGAAAACTATTTAATTGCGAGGCTTCTTAAAGGCAAATATTACTTAAATGATACTTTTTTAAAGGCAAAAATTGGTTATGCTCCCTCTTTACGGTGGAGAAGTATTTTACAAGGGAGGAAAGTCTTTGAAAATGAAATCTCTTGAAAAATAGGAAATGGTGATGAAATTCCTATCCAAACTGATATTTGGATATCTAATATTAACAAATGTATTAAGCCTAGTAATAAAAATATTACGCTTGTTAGTGAAATTATTAATAAGTAGGATTTTAGTTGGAATAAAACTGTTGTTGATTCTTATTTTCAGCCTCCTTTAAATGATATTATTTGTAATATGTCTCTACCTAATGTTGAATGTTCGGATTTTTATATTTGGAACCACTGTAAGGATGGTAATTAAAGTGTTAAGGAGGCTTATTATCTTCTTAAAACTCAAAAGGATGATTAGCTGGATAAAAATACTATTAAAAATCCTCATCCAGTTATAACTTAGACCCTGCTATTTGGAAAATTATTTGGGCTATGAATACTATACCTAAAGTACAGAATTTAATGTGGAAATATCTTAATAATATACTTCCTACTGGGGAGAATTTGTTTAATAAATTGTATAAAAACTAAACTTTGCAAAGTTTGTAATATGTAGGATGAAACACTTGAATACCTTTTCTTTGCTTCCCCTTGGGCACGCACAACTTGGTTTGCTTCACCTTTTTCTATTCTTACTCGTAATAACAGTACTAATAAAATTGGGGATTGGTTTATTGACCTTACCAAATCTACTATGAATAATGAAGGAAGTTGTAAAGGTACTACTGAGTTAATCAGCTATATATGTTGGTCTATTTGGAAAGGCGGAAACAGTTGTATTTTTAAGGGTATTGTTTCTGGTCCTAATTATGCTTGTCACTTAGCTGTGAAAGGTTGCTATAATTATAAGAACAAGAATAAAAATCCTAATGATGCAAACATCTTTAATGATTAGCTGAAGGAAAAAGATATTATTGCCGATATTCCTCTTATGCTTAATAACTTGAAATCTCTTAACGACACTGCTGAAGTTATAAATGATAAAAGTAAGATAAAAAAAAGGGTGAAAAGTAGTAAGAAAAGTTGGAAAACCCTTGCTTTTAACAATTTTAATATTAATACAGATGCTTCTTTCTCAATCTCTTGGTTGTGCTAATGGTTATGTTATCAGGGACTATTTAGGCAATTTCATAGTTAGGGAATCTAAGAAGATTGAATCTTCTAATATAGATGAAGCAGAAGCACGGGAAATTATATGGGGTTGCAAAGTTGTTAAGGGCTTTCCTACAAACTCTGTCACCATAAAAAATGATAATGTAGCAATTAGGAGCCTTTAATATCTGGATTTTTTTTTACTAAATTTGATTGTTGTAATATTTATAAGTCTATTTTTGGTTGTGCGAAAACTTGTAATCCCACTTTCTCCCTTGTACCTCGCTTAGGAAATGTTGTAGCTAACGGGGTTGCTAAACAAACCGTGTGTGGTTTCTGGTTTGGTGACTGGGGTTTGCACCCCCTACCCAGTTAGTTGATCTTTTGTTCCTTGATTTGCCCGCCTGTGGCGTCGGGTGATTTCTGTTGTACTACTTTTATGAAGATTATTGTACTACATTTCATGAGATTAAATGATAATTCATTAGATGATCTGCCTAAGAATTTTCATAAGTTGTATAAAAGTTGTAACATTTGATACATCAACAGAAAAGTGAATGAGTGGGTCAATGAAGTTTCCACGTCAGAACAGACAAGGGCTTTATATACGCAATACCCTATCAAATCACAGTAATTACAACCTTAACCTCTCTCCCATCATCACCTTTCAGATTTATATCACTTTTGCTCACTCTTTTTTTCTTTCTATTAGTTAAGCACTTTCACTCTGCATAAACATACATACACACTTAAGGCATTTCAAATCTCAGTTACCTTTCATTCTCCCCAATCATAGCTTTCATTTCCCACGGTATATCTAAATATTTTCTATTATTCGACTGTGTAGAATTTAATTGAATGTTTTCATTTTTAGAGTTATGATAGCTAGTTTATGTATCACTTGCTGAAGAGATAAATTACACCTAATTGTTGATTTAGCCGCAGAGAAAAATTACTTTTAATTGTTGATTTAGCTGACAAGAAAATTACATCTAATTGTCGATCTAATTATATTTATTTAATTCTTATTTAATTTGTATAGAAATGAGAGGTAATTGTTGATTGTTTAAAATGTATTGGTATGAATGTGTATATATGCTATTTGTTTGTGTGTCTCTGTCTGTGAGTGACTCGATTTTATGTATTGACAATGCCATAAAAGATAATCTACAGGTGATTTCATATATTAAATTATATTTGTATACCTATTTTTTGTGTTTTGTTTTTATTTTACTTTTTTGGTTAAGCAGTTAATGATTATTATTAAGCGCGAAGCCATTCAATTATTAAACTGTATTCATTGTATTGATTTGTGTTTGTAGAACACATACATACACATAGATGCGTATGTATTGAAATTTGTGGATTTTATTCTATTAAGAATTAATTTGGCTATTATAATAAAATTCAAAATGTTTGAGAAGTGAAATACATGAGTTCATGCCAAGTTAGCTTATATACAACTTCATAACAGAGGGTGGTTCAGAATTGTCTTGCGTTTAAATATAGTTTTTCACTAGCAATTTTGTTGTCACGAAATATATAATTGAATGTTGTTTAAGATGAAAGACATGCAATTAACAAAAATAATAGTATATAACTTTACTTGCATTGAAATGTATCCGTATTTGTAAATGAAACAATTAACTGAGTGAAAAATATTAATTGATTTGTAGTTCGATTAGTTGCATAGTCATCTTTTTTTTTTTCCAATTTTCATGGAACCATTTTGGCGGATCAATTATTGAAAAATGCTCTTGTTTAAAAGATTATTTTTCAAATTGATCAGTTTTGAAAAGTGACAGCGAGTTAAGTTTCGGTGTTAAAGTTTGATGCCAGTGTAAAGTTATAAATTTTTCACTTACTGAACTTATAAACTTGTCATGTAATATCAATTTTATAGAATACTTATGAAATATGACTAGTATCATGTCATTGATGATGGTTTTCGAATATCGATCCATTTCACTTGGCTCAAATGATATTTCATTATCAAAACATATACATGTTGTCTTTTTTAAATTGTAATTTATGGATTTTGAATACCTTAGTGCTCTAATTATGTTACGTTTGTATATAAGTTTAGTAATATAAAGTGAATTGATGTGTCTGCTTCTAAAATCATCTGGAAAATTAATAATTAGCATAACCTTTTAATACAACACATTTTTCATTAGTTCCAACCACAAAACTATTTACTGTGTGCTATATCAAACTGCTAACACTTGTATTATTTTTCCTTTAGTTATGGACAGAGACAAATTTCTTCAAGTTGTGGATGATTTTGATCTTTGGGGGCCGATAGTATTTCAAGGTATCCAAGTCCATTCTGTAGTATTTTTTTTAATCTTTGATTATATGGTGAACAAAATCATTCTAATAGTTAAAATGACCCGATATATATTCAAGAGTCTTTAGACTAAATATTTGTCCCGAGCAGCTATTAATTTTTGAAGCCTGGTGCTTTCCGATTGCTTCGTTTCTTTTCCTTCTCTTTCACCAATCAACAAAGTATTATAAATCATTATATTCTGTACACTATTACATAACACCAAAAAAAATCAAATGCAATTTGGGCCCCTGCAATTCACATAATTTTCAGATCATATATATCTAAAAGCTGTATACAGGGGAACAGGAAACTAGATTATATTTTTCGGAAAAGAAAAAAAAAAGTTCGAAAAAAAAAAAAAAAAATCAAATGGAAAGAATTGATGGCTCCCATCCTATTTCTCTTATACTTGATGGTACCAATTATATACCATGGGCTCAGGCCATGACCAGTTTTCTTAAGGGTCGGAAGTTATGGAGGATTATCACAGGAGATTTAAAGGAACCAGAAGCACAAAAAGATGAACCAGAAGAAAAATATGTCGATCGTCTCGAAGATTGGGATAGCAAGAATCACCAAATTATTACATGGCTTCGCAACACTTCAGCTACGTCTATCAGTCTTCAATTTGGACGTTTCGATACTGCAAAGGGAGTTTGGGATTTTCTTGAGAAGAGATATACGACTGATGATGGGGCCCGTAGGTATCAACTCACAACTGCTCTTCATCTTATGCGCCACGAGGCTGGTCAATCAATTAATAGCTTCTTATCCGAGATGTATAGCATTTGGGATCAACTCACTGCCACAGAACCCACTTGGAATGATGACAAAGATGCAAAGAAATTTAATATCTGGAGAGATCAGGGGCGTCTTGTGCAATTTCTCATGGCTCTTCATGATGATTTTGAGCCAGTTCGTGCATCTTTACTCCACCGCACACCCTTTCCTACCTTGGTACAAGCTGTTCAAGAACTTATTTCAGAGGAAACTCGTCTTCAATCGCACAAGTCTCGATCTTCTAGTGTGGTACTTGCAACCCCTCATAATGTTTCAAGAAAAAATCAAGCTTTCCCACATGAGTGCAAGTACTGCCATTTGACTGGTCACTATTTCGTGTATTGCCCTACTCGAGTTTTCCGTTTCTGCAAAAAGGTAAATTCTGGACATCATCCGAATGAGTGTTACAACAACCCCAACAGGAATTCTCAAGGGAATCGATTTAAATCTGGAAATTTCAAGGCCAACAATGCTTCTGCTGCTGCCACTACCACTGAGGAATCTTCTGCTCCTGGCTCTCATCCGCCCGTCTCATCCATTTCTATGTCTGATCTTCATGATATTTTTCAACAGGTTTTAGCTCAGTCTAGTCACCCACCTTCTACCGCTTTATCCACCACAACTGGTAAGTCTACTTGGTTTTTTGACTCCGCTTGTTCAAATCACATGACTTCAGATTCTCATTGTCTTATAAATCTATCATCTACCTCTCATTCCCCCTCTATATATACCACCGATGGTGCATCTATGGGTGTTAGCCATGTAGGATCTGTCTCCACAACAAATGCTTCTTTTAGTAACACTTATCTCGTTCCAAAACTCACTCTTAGTCTCATCTCTGTCGGTCAGCTTTGTGATCTTGGTCTAACAGTTACTTTCTCATTGTCTGGTTGTTGTGTGCAGGACCCTCAGACAGGGCAGACCCTTGGGATAGGTCGTAAGGTTGGACGACTCATCGAACTTGTTCATTTGCACCTGCCACCTCGTCTTCACACTGCGGCATCAACGACTTCCACATCTGGTTCATCCTCTATCCATCTCTGGCATTCTAGATTAGGTCATGCTTCAATAGGAAAACTCCAGACTTTAGTTTCTAGTGGACTACTTGAAAAAATTTCTATCGAAAAATTTGATTGTTTATCTTGTCATCTCGGAAAACAACCTGCTTTAAAATTTAATAAAAGTGATTCCATATCTCATGCATGTTTTGATTTAGTCCATTCTGATATATGGGGTCCATCACCTACACCTATAATGGGGGGATCTCGATATTTTGTAATTTTCATTGATGACTATTCCCGTTTTACTTGGATCTATCTCATGCATAAACGATCTGATTTGCCTCGCATTTATTCTGAATTCACTAACATGATATACACACAATTCTCCAAATGTGTTAAGATTCTTCGTGCAGATAATGACATGGAATACAAAGACTCTACTATATTAGATCTCTTTCGTCAACATGGTACTATCTCACATCGTTCGTGTCCCCACACCTCTCAACAAAATGGACGTGCCGAGCGAAAACATAGACATATCCTTGATATGACTCGCACATTCCTTATTTCAGCCTCTTGTCCTGAACGCTTTTGGGGGGAAGCTGCCCTTACAGCAGTGTACATTATAAATAGATTACCATCTCCTATTACTGGTAACCTCTCTCCCTATGAGCGTCTTTACACTACACCACCTGTCTAGTAATTAGCGACGAGTTCTTATTAAGAACTCGTAGCAAATAATTAGCGACGAGTTCTTCGCTTAAATCTCGTCGCTAAGTGTAAGAACTCGTCGCTAAATTTTTTTTTCCTTTTCTTTTCTTTCTTTTGGTTGATTTATATTATACTACTTATGAGATCTTAAATTTAAAACAACAAAATTAGACACCAACATGAATCGATATGTAACATTTTAACAACTATAAATTTAAAATCAAATCCATACTACGAAAATTTAAAACTAAAACAAAAAAATGCTTAAAAATGAAATATCTAATTAGTTTCGTATCCGCTAGTGTTTATAGGCTCCTCATCACTATCAATCGTAATAGGTTCCTCATCTTCGTACTCCTCCCACGTGTAATCTAACATCTCCTCGTTTTCATCAAAAACTAAGTCAACATGCAAATCACTGATGAGTCTCTCTGTGTCAAACACGATCTTTTCGGAAGTTGCCAAGTCCTCCAGTCGTGAGTAATCAGTTTGCGTGTTAACCAAAGGAATCGTGATACGCGTGTTATCAGTAGATACTGACTCTGCGCCCCATAACTCGGGGTTCCACCCGTGACGATCGTTGATTTCCCAAACGGCTTTCCATCCTTTCATTGTTTTCTTTGTGCTTATCTCGTCAAAATAAAACACCTTTTTGGCTTGAATTTCTAAGATGTATGGTTCTGTCTTCCACCAAAAAGTAGATGTGTTGATGAAGGTTACACCGCGTTCTTTCCTTACCTTCGATGTATTATACCACTTACAAGCGAATAACACAACTGAACAACCATCATTGAATGTAACCTCTATAATTTTCACTAATTCACCGTAAAATGGGGTATCATTATACATCGCAGATACTCCGTAATCTTGAGTCACTCTTTTTTCTTCTTTTTCCCTCGTAACCCATTTAACACCATTCACGATACATGAATCGTATATATGTACCGGACCATAAGACATGCTGGCCAAGGACACTATCTCAGGTGTAGCTATTGGATCACCAGCCACGCGCGTGGCATGAATCTAGCAAACGTAAAAAAGGTTGATTAATAGTCAAATCAGGAAAGTTTCCAAATATGGAAAGTTTCCAACTAAGGCAAGTCTACAAATAAGGTAAGTTTCTAAATAAAGAAACTTTCCAAATAAGGCAAGTCTACAAATAAGTTAGGTTTCTAAACGAAGAATGTTTCCAAATAAGACAAGTTTCCTAATAAAGAAAGTTTCCAAAAAGGGAAAGTTTCCAACTAAGGCAAGTCTACAAATAAGGTAAGTTTCTAAACAAAGTACGGTTCCAAATAAGGTAAGTTTCTAAACAAAGAACATTTCCAAATAAGTCAAGTTTCCTAATAAAGAAAGTTTTTGAATAAGGCAAGTCTACAACTTAATATACATGTTACGTACCTTTTCCAAAAAGCACTCCTTAAATGTTTGTCGGTGCATCTCCTCCACTGCTTTAGTCGTTCCTGATAGCATGGATTTGTGTTCTCTAAATTGCAAGAAAATAATAAAAATTAATGAACAAATAAATTTTTAAACATAAATTACGTTAACTTACGTCAGATATGTTTCGATCTCGTTGCAATTATTCGGAATGTACCAGTTGATTTGATCCTTCATTTTATGTGGTATATCACAAAACTCTTTTTTAAAACGGGATTACACTGACTCTTAAAAACAGATAGCTCTTTCGGTTTGGGCAGTGGGTCGTTGTATCTACCCGGATCATTGAACTTTGTCTTTTCTTCTCGAAGATACCGTGATATGAATGTCAACGTCTCTTAAACAACATAACCCTCGGCGATTGAACCCTCTGGCCTAGCAGGGTTCCGAATATACTCTTTTAACTTTTTCAAATACCTTTCAAATGGATACATCCACCGTATTTGAACGGGACCCCCTAATAATGCTTCGTCGTATAAGTGGGTCATTATATCAAAAAATGCGGGAGGTAAAATCAATTCTAATTTTCACATCACTTCAACCACTCCTGCCTTACCGGCTTCCAACTCTTTCCTACTCAAATTCTTGTTACAAACGACTCTAAACACGTTAGCCAACCCAATGATCGCATCGCTAATTGTTTTATCCTCTATAAGTCCAGGTAAACTAGCCACAAAAAGATACTGCATCATTACGTGAGTCATGGGTTTCATTCCAATAATCTTACCCGTGTTGCTTTGTACATTATTCCTCAAACTAGATGCGAAACCATCAAGAAACTTTTGTGTCTTCAATTGAGCACCGATTTACCTCCTTTAGTTATCAACCACAATTCTTTCCTGATGTTCATATCTTCAAGATCCATTCTCTCCTTCACATTATCTTTGTTGGGTTTCCCATCAAGTCCTACAACTGTACCGAGCAAGCTATCGCAAACATTCTTCTCGCAATGCATAACATCGACGTTATGTTTTAACAGATTTTCCGACCAATAAGGTAAGCGATAAAAAATACTCTTCTTCTTCCAGTCAAACTCGCGAGGACCTGTTTTTTTGTCACTTTGCCCCCAAAATCCTTGTGTTTACCAGGAAACACAATGGGCAACCCATCTAGCTGTGTTTGAATATCTGCTGTCTATATTTCCTCGGGGGGGCCCCTCGTTTCTTCACGGGGATACAAAGTTTTGTCTCTTCAGAGCCGGTGTCTCGTAGATAACCATTGCCTATGATCAATATATAATACACCTTTGTTCACCCTCAACGACGGAGTAGAATCCATGCATTCTGGACATGCTAAGTAACCTTGACCCAACCATCCTGAAGTGTATGACCGAGCGGGGTAATTATTAGTCATGGACAACAAACAAACTTTCATCGTAAACTCTTGCTTCGTATGAGCATCATACGTAAGGATCCCTTTATCCCACAAATCGTCCAACTCATCTATCATAGGGCGGAGGTAGACATCCATGTCCTTACCGGGTGAACGAGGACGTGGAATCAACAAACAAAGCTGAAATGTGGTTTGCTTCATGCATACCCACGGTGGCAAGTTGTATACAATCAATATAACTGGCCACATGATATACGAGTTGTTCTGCTTAGAGAAAGGACAAAAACCATCGATACCGAGACCCAAATATACATTACGAGGTTCGCTAGCAAACTTGGGATGTAGCGCTGCAAATCTATTTCAACTATCACCATCAACCGGATGATGCAACACATCTGGATCGGTAACCTTTCTGGCATGGTGCCATATCATGTCTTCGGCTGTGTGTTTCGATGCGTATAGACGCTGCAACCTCGGGGAAATCGAAAAATAACGAAGCTTTTTATGGGGTACTTTCTTACCCTTTTTCGGATCATATTTAGACTCGCTGCGTACTGGACACTTGTCAAGAGATTCATTCTCCTTGTAAAAAATGGCACAATCATTCAAGCAAACATCAATAATAGTGTAACCCATACCCATACTTTTCAACTTCTTGTTGAATTCTCGTAAGACCCAGGCAAATTGTGAGGTTTGGGCTAAACACGCCCTAACAGTTCCAATAACTCGGTGAAAGATGTGTTAGACCACTTGTTTTCTACCTTTATGCGCATAAGCTTTGCAATGTAATTCAAGGAACTCATCACCGTAGATCCAGGATATAATTCGGTCTCCATTTCCTCGAACATAGCGTCGTAAATGCCACGACTTGGTTGATTTGCTTCTGTCATCACGGTACCTCCTGAATGTCCACCAACATCGTAACTGTTTCTCAAATCGTCATATGAATTTAACATTTCATTTTCTTTATTTGGAACAGGTTCTTCGGGAATGTCTAGTGTTTCACCGTGTTTTGTCCAAACCTCCTACGTGGACATAACCCCTCTAGTTAAAAGGTGAGCCTGAACCGTTTGTAATGGATAGCGACGATTATTCGAACAACGATTACATGGGTAAAAAATATAGTCATTATAACTATCTTGTTTGGCGGCAAACTCGATGAAATCTGTTACACCATAAATATATTCTTCCGACTAAAGATCGGTGGCTTTTATCCAACTCTTATCAAGACCCGAAAACATCTTTTAATAACAATATGATATTTTTTTTAGTCAACCAAGCTTGTATTAAAGAGAACTATCAACCAAGAGGGAAGAAACCCACTCCAGTTGATGCGGGAAAACCCAATACATTACAAACAAAAAAGAACGGAAATAAAAAACAAGAACGAAATACAATCACTAAGCAAAGAAAATAAAAGAGGAAAAGCATTCTCAAACCAAGCAGTCTAAATGATAGCCGTCCTTCTAATCCCAAAATAGAATGTGTGTGGGATCTAACCGTACTCTCAAGATCAACAAGGATAGGCAAGCTCTTCGAAGAGCAGCACGGGCTTGGAGATCGTACAGGCTGAAGACAGGCTACGGCATTCGAAAACAACGAAATGCAAAGTGGAGCAGAAAGTAGAGTGAGACATAAATCACTATGAATCAACTTTGTAACTGCAAACAAACTGGATAAAATGAGGTCAATCTGATCAATATCATGAAGAACTTCACCCTTCAATTAACAAAAAACTGCGGCAGCTACTGCAATTCCCCTCACAAAGAGATTCTCCAGCCCAACCAACCAACTGCAACCCAAGAACGTCCAACAATTGAAATCGAAATCCAAAAAACCCCAAATGAACAGCAAACACTCGAGAATTCTCAAACTGAAGTCAACTGAACAGGCCATCTTGGCAAACGATGAATCACCATCTGCAAAAGAAGGGAGATCGGAGAAACAACACAAGAACGAAACAGACCACCCTCTTCGTCTTACTAACCCAGGCCAGGTCAGATTCGAGCCATCAGACCTCGAAAAGAAGAAGGGACAGGTGAACGGCAAACACCTAGACCTCCGGCTGTCGAAATCCCAAGAGCAAACAAAAGTAACCCAAAGTGTATCACCACAAGCACTTTGACAGTAAGAGCAAAAAGCGAGGCCCAAGAAACTTAACCACAAACGCCACCCAAGCAAAACAGAACCTGCCGAACAAAATACCCAACCTCCACAAACAAAACACCCTCGAAACCAACAAACCAGATAAAAAAAGGACAAGGAGGGGGTAAAGCCAACCTTACCAATTTCACCAAGCAGCCAGGAAAAGTCCAACAGCAACGAGAGAAATACCTCGGCGGGAATGGAGGCACAGACATTGTTAATCCAAAACGGGGACAGCAAGAAGCAAATGCTCCAAGATGAACCCAAAAGATCAGAAGAATCCGAGCACGAAATTAGATCAGAGGAAAAATCCTTTGTAAATGGGCCAAAAAAATGGGCCAAAAGGCTTGAAAGAGTTCTGACACTGGACCACCCTCTAAAAATTGGGACTGGAAACTTGCGCACAAGGGGGTCAAAGAGGAGGAAAAGTTGGCGATGTCACAACCAAAAGAAGAGAAAGATCCGAACAAAGAGAACAAAGGTTGTGACTGGAAATTAATGGCGAAGCATAAAATGAAGGGCCAGGAAGGGGAAAATAAAGGAAAGGAAGAACAATAAGACAAAGAGGGAGAGAAAGGGAGGCCGCCATCATCGGCAATAGGCTGCCATTGACAGCGGCCAAATTAGGTTAAAAAAGGGGTCTGCAAAGAGGAAGGCATTTTTCTTGAGAGAGAGAGAGAGAGAGAGAGAGAGAGAGAGAGAGAGAGAGAGAGAGAGAGAGAGAGAGAGAGCTTTGGTTAGAGAGAATTTTTATCAAATCAAAAGTAGTTGAGTTACAACATGATATAGCTAAGCAACTACATGCATATGAAAATAAAATAAAATAATTTATACAACCCAAATGATAAATAAATTACAAATTACAACCCAAATGAATAAATAAAGTACAAATTACAACCCAAATGAATAAAATAATTAAAACTACAACACATTGAATGAATTAAAAATACAAACTATTAAATAGAAAAAACAATTTCATATATAACTAAATAAACAACAAATAGATATATAGGAAAATAATACACAGTTGCATGAATTACAACATATCAATCAAATATACAATAATGAAACAAGTAGTTATTCGCCTAATCACATTTTATTCAATGTGATCACCTAATTATGATCAATTATAATCAAAACAATCAAATTATAGAAAATATGAATTTTATTGAAAATATCTTAAATTGGATGGGAAGATTGAAGATTGATCATACCCCACCTTGAATGTTGACCTGTTAATGGTGTAACAATTATTTATTAACCTAATCAAACATCAAATCATGCAAATCACCATTAAATTCAACAAAAAAAAGTGGTAATTCTAGAAAAATACCTCGAATGTGATGAAGAATATGTGGATTAACCTTGCACAAACTTGAATACGATGGTGTTAGATGATGTAGAGAATCAAGTAGTAAATATTTGAGAAAATAAGTGTTAGGTTTTTGAGAGAAAGTGGAAGAAAAAATTAATAATGGGGTATTTTCTGTGTTGACAAAACTGCTCACGGTTTATTTTAATTTTTTATTTGCGGCGACTCGCGTTTTCGTCGCTAACTTTTCAAATTTTCGTCTCTAACTCCGAAACTTAGCGATGACATAGGTTGTCTCTAATAACCAAAGAAAATTAGCGACGACGTCTCGATTAAAAAATTAATCGAAAAGAAAATTAAAATATTAGCGGCAAATTTTTAATTATCTTACGACGAAAACGTGTCGTCGCTAATAAGAAAACATGTTAGTGACGAATTTTTAATTTCTTAGCGACGAACGTGGACGGTCGTCGCTAAACGATGAACATTAGCGACAAACGCAGGTCGTCGCTAAGTTTGTCGCCCCTAAAAACCCGAACTGTAGTAGTGTTTGTAACACATTTTTTGCTAAGAATCAATTCCGTCCCATCTTTATACCCCTTAAATATATACACAATATATATATATATATATATATATATATATATATATATATATATATATATATATATATATATATATATATATATATATATATATATATATATATATAACATGTCACTTGGCTCAAAAGGAAATTTCGTTATCACATCATACAGCTTGTCTTTTTAGTTTGGTATTCAAGAAGTTTTTACACTTTAATAATTAAAAAGGTTGTTTCTAATGGTCAATATATGTTTTTTGCATGGTAATTGCTTATAATTATCAAAAACTTGTTCTGGCATGTATTATGTTAAATTAACTAACAATAACATTTTTCTTTCTTCTAGCTATGGACAGAGACAAATTTCTCAAAGGTGAAGCAATTGTCGATCTTTGGGGCCAGGGGCGGATCCATGTGGGGCCCAGAGGGGGCTCAAGCCCCCCTGAACCCGTAAAATTTATGATACGTTACTGTAATTTTGTCTCGAAAAATAATTTGCCCCCTATGAAAATTTATATAAAAGTTAATGCACTAAAGAACATATAAGTGATTGTGTCGTAGTGGTTTAGTATTTTTACATATTAGCATACGATATAGAGGTTGGGGGTTCGAATCATAACATTTACTTCTTCTTTTTTTCCAAATATACATATAATAGAAAAAATTTCCAATATAAATTTTGTATTTGATGATAGTATTACTTAATAATTTATTATTTACATCAATCTAATGAATTTATAATGTTTAATTTTTATAAATGGTTTATTTTTCATATTTATAAATTAGAATATTAAAATAACATATGCTATATAAATATAATACTAATGATACTATATACATTGGTGTATATATTGGTGTTGGTTTACATATTTTTTGGGTAATTAAGAACGGGTAAACTCATCAATTAAAGAGACGATGAATGTAATGGTGTTAGATTATCATATTTGCATTTTAACCTTTCTTGTTATGTGTTTATGTATCTTATTTTTACTTTAAAAAATTTAAAAAAGGGTTGATCCCCGAACTTCTATATATTTCAAGCCCCCCCTCAATTTAGGTTCTAGATCCGCCCCTGTTTGGGGCCCACGGGTTGATCATGGTATCTAAATCAGGTCTTATTTTTCATTTTTAATCTTTGATTGTTTAATGAACAAAGTCATTATTAGTAAACTAGTCAAAATGGCATATGATATGATTATTTTATATGTGATGTTCTTTTATCTCCTTGTCTTTCGGGGTTCAGAGGATGTTCCAGATGAATTGTTGACAGACTGGAACTTTTGGCACGAACCAGCTGGTAGATATTCCTGACTTATACTTTTGGTTAGAAGTTCCTTACCATATGTATGTTAACAAGAAATTTTGTTTTTTGGATCTTGTTGTATTATAGATCCAATAATTGAAGATGCCGGCAATGCTGTTTAAAAGTTCTAAGGAGACAAGGAAAACTGAATGACGGGGGAGATAAACTGAAAAAGAAATCGAAGGGCGCAGGTTCGGACGATGCAAATGATAAGACGAACAACATACTAACAATACACTCGCAACCAGATGCTGAATAGGTTTGTGTTAAAAAAATAATATTTGTTTCCTATTTTCTCACCTATAATCATTTATTTTATGCTCATCTCATGTTGTATAAGCATTTATAGGATACTGGTTTCAACTTTATTTGAAAAGTATTAGATAGAATAAAATTAAATATGCAATCCCTGATAGTCTGAAGAACAGTAAAAACTTATCAGGTTTGAGATTGCTGGATTAGAAAAAAAAATAATTCGGAAATTAGTAAGTTTACATACCTGGAGCAGCAATTAATTTTTTAGCCGGTTTCTTGCGGATTGCTTACTTTCTTTCCTATATTTTTATTCATAGTATATCCATCAAAATGAAATTTTGAGCATTGCAATTACATTAATTAGTAGATAACGCCTACTACTTGACTGATAGAGAAAAATAGGAAATCAGATTTATGTTTATCCTTGATCCCTCAAATCACAATCCAAGCATCCAATTATCATTAATTCACTTATTGCACCCTGTATCATAAAATTTCCATTCTAGGTATGCTTTTGTTTGACTTCTCTATTTTACTTGCCTCCTGATAGGTACAAGCAGCTATGGATAGTTTTCTGGATCCTTCACTTCTCCATGCTGGAGCAAGCAAGGAAACACCGATTTTCCTGAATGAATATGTATGTTAAATTCAGTAGCTGGCTCACATTGTTACGTGATAATTAATTGAGATATTATTAACTTATTTATGTTGGTTTTTCTGATTTTTTGTACTTAGCTGCAATGTTTTGCTTGATGCTTTGGATTTTCATGATATCGAGAGCCTTTCTTTCTTCACTATCAGAAATCCTTGTTAAATTATTCCGTTCAATTAACTTCTACATTTTTTATATAGTCGTTTACATTGGTATTAAAAGAAACTAAATTTCCAAAATTACACAGTTTTGTGCATCTGATGTTATTACATTTTATGGATAACACTCGACTAAATTAAACGAAAATACTTGTGCTTGTGCTGCTTCGCTTCCTATATCTATTTTATGTAAGGGCTCTCACTAGCTGAAACTTTTACAGCATGTCTCGGAATTTGTTGTATTTGGAGCAAATTAGATTGCCAGTTTCCTAAATCATTACAACTAATATCCGGTAGGAACATCGGTCCAAAAACGAATATTCAAAAGTGATAATTCATATCCTCTTCCATCCATGATGTGTCCTATAATTAAAATTTAGGATGTTTACTTTCAAAAATGTTTGTAGTACTTTTATTTCCAATTTAAATAGGTCTATAACTAATCTTTCTTCAATTTATTTGTGCAATACTTAACCTTTCCTCCAATCTTTGTTCAATTATGATAGATACTCTCAGTGGGAAACATAGTCCGTTCTTGCACTATTCTGTGTCGTGTTACTAGTGCATGATCTAAATTTTGAGTGTTCATGACCACACTAAAATTCTTCTATGTATAACCTGAACCATTTAAATATTATCCCTATCATTTTATGTATCTATAAATACGATGTATTGTATATAATTTTTGTTAACATGAGTTGACACCAAGTTGTTAAACACTTTTTGTAATCCATCTTGTATAATAAAATCTTTTCATCGTTTTTTATTTTGATTTTCCACTTATATTAATGTTTTTTCGATTCTCGTTTTTTGTTTTAGCTTTTTCTACTATCTTAATTCTAACAAACTGTATCACAATCAGAGGAAATGGAAAAATATATTCAAAAATCGGGTAAATAGAACTAAAAAAAGTAGGGTGAATTATATATAGGGTCTTGGAGACAAATTGTCTTCTCTATAGAGTAGTTTCTTAAATGCCATTCTTCTTAGGGACCTAAATTTTGACAACTGTCTTTCCTACCCTTACTATCACTAAAAGACAAAAATACTGTGATGTCACTATTTCTCTCTCCTCAACTACCACTACCCACCTACCTACAACCTCCCACCACCTACCACCGACCTCCGACCACCGACCACCGACCACCGACCACCGACCACCAGTCACCGGTCGCCGGAACAAAAACATAGAGTATCGGGAAAAACATAGAGTACTCTATATATTTGCTGAGTACTCTATTAATTTACGGAGTACTCTCTAAATTTTTCGAGTTCACTAATAAACTGTCGAAGTACTCTAAGAAAAACTCAGAGTACTCTAAGAAAAAACTCGGAGTACTCTGAGAAAATCTCGGAGTACTCTAAGAAAATCTTGGAGTACTCAAAAAATTAGTGAGTATTTTAATAATTTGATGAGTATTATTTAAGAACAAGGCATAAATAGTAAAAAAACACTTTTATTACAAATTTTTAAACAATTACAAAAATATATACAATTAAAAAATAAAAAAATAATTACAATTTTGTTTGACCAGATCTAGATCTGAAATGAAAAAAAAAAAACAGAAAAACCATCTTCACATCGACGAGCACCACCACCACCATCAAAAAACCTTCTCGTCGAGCACCACAACCACCACGGAACCTGTCTCCGTCAGCAGCAGCAACACCATAGATTCTTTTAATAACACCACCACCTAACCACCATTGGAGCTCGGAGCAGATGGAGGTTCACAGCTCCTTCGCGAGCACCGTTCTTCATCGAGCCTTGTTCGCGGTGGTGCTTCGCCGTCGTGATTCGCGCGAGCCTTGTTCTTCATCGAGCTGGACCAGAAATGGCGTTCTCCGTTCGTGGTGAAGCAACTAATCACCGAGGCTGTTCTCCGTTCGCGCAGCACCGGAGTCTACCTACGTTTCAGATCCAGCTCCGGCGAAGTAACCTCGAAACAGTGCAGCAGTGGCTCCGGCAGCAACAGTGCAGCAGTGGCTCCGGCAGCAACAGTGCAGCTCTTCTCCGGGCCGTCTCTCCTTGCTTCAAGCAGATCCGGTGGTGAAGCTCATTCACGCTGCTCCTCCACCGTGAATAATAAGAACCAGATCTGGTTCGGTGGTGGGCCTAGACTAACTCCGGCGAATGTGAATCGTGAGAAGAAGGAGAGTGGTGTTGGAGTGGTGGCAATTTCGGCGGTGGTGGAAGGAGAGTGGTGTTGGAGTGGTGGCGATTTCGGCGGTGGTGGTGACCATTTTGGTGGTGTCGGTTCCTATTGAGAGGATAGAGAAGCAAAACTGATTTGTGATTTAGTAAATGAATTGTAAATGGATAATAATTAGTATATATAGGTATAAAAAAAACAAAAGAGGGTATAATTGTAAATGGGGTTTTGGGTTTCATGTGTTAAATAGTTTCTGAGGTCTTTAGTAAGAAGAGGCTCTAGGCCGGGTCCCCATCTTGAAGAGGGGGTGTGGTCAAGACCCTAGGTGTAATTATCTCAAAAAAGTATGATTCAAAAAATCGGAAACTCTTAAGAATACCTATGGCCAACTTAACCAACAAATAAAATTGCTCCGATCAAACGTGATCAAACGTATAGATTGAGAAAAATCACAAAAATTATCAAATTTTATCAAAAATTGAAAAACATACTAAGGGTTAGAATTTTTAAAAATTTTTGAAAATTAAATCAAAATTTATCTCCCAAAATATACATTTAGTGAAGAAATTGGTGGTGAACTCGTGTTCAATTTGTCAAAACAAATATAACGGCATCAAAATTATCGAATTTGGTGGATTAAGGTTTTTAATTTTTAATTTGTTTTTTTTCTTATTTCTCACGTAATGAAGAATAAGAGAAATAAAAAACAAAAAAGTAACGTGAAAAAAAAAAAAATCACTTTCACGTACAGCATATGTCTCTTTTGTTTTGGTTAAGTTTTAAGTGCCTTTTACCAATTAAGTGGAAAAAATAAGTACAGTGAAGAAGAAGTTAACGCTACATAATTCTAAACCAAAATATATATTCATATATATTAATTAGCAATACATATTTTAATATATTTTTGAATTATTTTTAAATATGTTAACTATTGACCTATATTTTGGTCGTTCACTTTTACGCCGCGTTAACATTTTAGGTTATTCTACCTGAGGGTATTTTAAAGTCCCGAACCTATTCTCAAGGTCAAATCCTCTGAAATTTGATTAGTTTTTTCTTTTACCTCAATCTGTTTGTTTGACCACGTTTAATCAGAGATATTTTATCAGTTGGCTAAGGTGTCCATATAGGTATTCTTAAGGTTTTTCGGCGATCTGAATTTATTTTTTGAGGACGGTTAGTCAGATTTTCAAGTAATTTTTCCATTTTCTTGTATTTCTTTGTTATTTTGTGGTTATTAGAATCGTGAAAAATAAAATTCTGCTATTATACCGCAATAGAAGATATTTGTTGTGGCATGTATGTTTACTTTGACCTATCAAGTTCGGAATCATTGATTAAGGCTACTATTGACATTTGATTGCATTTATCGAGGCGCTTGTTACATTTTTTGACATTTTTAGTCAATATTTAGGTAAGTTCTTTAGATTTTTGTGTATCTTGTTGTTCTTGGTATTTTGTCGATATGTTGCTATTAATCATGTCTACTTTTGTATTTGCAATACAAGAGTTTTGTTTTTGCAAGTTAAGGTACATGGTTATACCCGCCTCTACAAATTTGGAGAGAAATTATTTTGGGGTTTTAACGATATCAACCCCCAAATTTCACATAGAATGCGAAAAGTGGATATATCGAGCCCTCTTCAGTTCTCAAAGGCCTTTGGTAATATCACAAATCAGTTTGATTTGGAATATCATGTTGGGCACGATGCTAATTCTTGTATAAAATTTGTTATTAGTACTCATGGTTATTTTGCAGATTTTTTGATCGTTGAGTTTGATATCTAGTTCATGTGTTTCTTGAACTTTGTTTGCATTCGCCGTTTAAGCTGAGCTCTTAAGAGATTTTTCAGTTATAATATCAAGGTCAAGTGTTCGTTGGACCGAGTCGGCATGTCATTTGGATTCGGTCATTCGAGACATATGCAGGTTTTCAAGGCTTATTCAGGCTTTCAAGGCTTATTCACCCCTTTGAGGCTTATATAGCCTTTCGAGGCTTATTCAGTCCTTCAATCCTTATTTAGCCTTTCGAGGCTTATTCTGCCTTTCGAGACTTATTTAGCCCTTGGAGGGTTTTTGGAAGGATAAATATTTTAAGACTGGTGATTTATTTAGTGACACCCTAGTAAATTTTGCGTCAATATGAAGATATTTGTTCGAAGTGGATATATTATTAGGTTTTTTGGGTCTCTATTACCGAATTTGTGTCATGGTGGAGATTGTAAGGTCTAACCCATTTAGTTATTAACCTACTATCTTCATTTACCTATAAATACAGTGTGTTGTATGTGTTGTTAGTTAACATGTTCAACTGGTAGCAACTCATTAGATTCTCGTTTGTAATCAATCATCTTTAATAAAATGTTATCCATCTAAATTGGGCTTTCTATAAAAGAAGTGCACAAGGGCTACAACATGTATTATATCTCCATCTGAGTAAATTGTAGAATTTTAAATTGTAGGTGTCAATTTTTGTTTCAGGCAGTATCAATATTTGACACAAATGATTACCTTTGAGGATTATTCTTCTGTCACGTTTTATTGTTGGGTCAACTGAAAACATTTCGCAACGATATCTAATATCTGAGTAGGAATGAGTTAACAATGTAAGACATAATTATGTAAATTAATGGCATGAATGTGATGTTACGGGATGAGGTGTTGGTTTAGATTTGGTTCTCCGGGAAGAGAGAATTTTGGTGACCCATCCAATTCAACACTAAACATAAGAATTGATCAACTTCAAAGCTAGACATGAAAGGCAATGTAAACAAACTTGTTCATTTCCACCCAAATAACTTGAAAGAAAAATTATGATCTACAAATAAGAAATTCAGTTTATAGTAAAAAATATCTAGATTGTAAGTGTTAGACTAACATACATTAGGAGATACAATTTCACAAGCGTTATTTTTATGATTACAATATTGTCAATAAACAAAAGAAAAAAGGCCTAATTAATGTTGTGCTAAGACTATCCTTATAACTCCCCGTTTATTCTACTCATCCTCCTCCTCCTCCTCCTCCTCCTCCTCCTCCTCCCCCTCCATTCATTTTGGGGGATAAAATATGAGATTTTTTTCATATTTATTGATGAGCTACACGATAAGAGAAACAAAGTGTAATCGAATTGAGCTTATATTTATAACTAAGTCTGACATTGACATTAAAGTAGATCCAACCAATGAAATTATTGTTATAGTTAGCACATCAGGAAGCTTAGCCTTCAAATACTTGTTGTCAAATTTTATATGCTTTCTGTTTAATTTGCCAGAAAAAGAAAACACCATACATATTGAAAGTCCTAGAGGGGGGGGGGGTGAATAGGATTACTAATAAGATTAATGCCTAATTAAAAATCTTTTGGACAATTATAAGTTTAAGAGAAAACTTCTAAGTCAACTAATATATCAAACACTTATGGGATCATGCAAAGGATAAGTTAAAGGTTTGATATATAAGTTTAACAAGTAAATCGACTATCTAATCTCTTACTACTCTAGATGACAATAGTTAGATAAACTAGATAATTAATATCACAATATTCATACTAGCATATTATCAAACATATAAAGTGCGGAAAGTAAATAGAGTAGGGATAGAAAGATACACACGATTTATAGTGGTTCGGTTTCCCTACATCCACTACCTAAGGAAGCCTCCTTAGGATTTCAAGCTTTTCACTAAGCTCCCGTGTCTCTCTTAACCGGGTCGAGAACACAATAACCCTTACAACCTCTTCGATAACACGAAGGACAACCTCTTCGAAACCACGAAGGAAACTCTTGTGTAATCACAACACAAGGACACCGAGTATACTCCCGATACTCAAATTCTCTCTTAATCTATCTATTACAAGAACTAGACTTAAGAGGATAAATACAAAGTGTTTAAAGGGTGAAACAACTTTTCTAATGAACTCCTAAAGAGATGATATAACTATAAGCTTAAAACTTCTTTTGAGTAGATAATAACTTAGAAACTCCTTGGATTAACTCCTTAATTGAGTGGATATGACAATTATAGCTCTTGACACCTTCTTGGATGATAACAATTAAGCCCCTTAATGTATATGGGTTGAAGGTGTAATTGTAGCCTTGAAAGACCTTCAATTTATAGCTGCAAAATGCTCCCAACGGTCATAAGATTTGTCTCCAACGGATATATTAATATCCCCAACGGATCTATTCCTTTTGTTTTCATTTTGCTGCAGAAAACCCTAACCTGCGGTGCACCGCGGGGTTGGTGAGGTGCACCGCGCCAACTTTCGCTTATTGCTCATTTTCTAGTCCCAGGCTAGCCATGCTCCGTGCCCTGGTCCGCACATCTGCGGTGTACCGCACACAAGGTCCGGTGTACCGCGCCAAAGGTCTAAAACACCTTTTAATGAGTATATCTTTTACTACGATGCTCGGATCAGAAAACTTTCTTCACGAGAGTTGTAGAGAACATCATTCTAATAAACTTTGTAGTTGATCACTAAAGCTAATTCTCAATGTACACAAAGATAAGGTTAAAGGTATTTGTATGAGAATTATTTTCTTAAGATAAAACAATAAAGCTTTGATCTAAAAGATAAAGAATGTGCTTTTAGATGAATTAGAGTGCAAGATAGAATGTATATAACAATAGTAATTAGCACACTAAACACAAGAGGATTTGTCACATTAAAACAACCTATTAAGGGAGGCTATATGCCAACACATATCACAAAAAATGAAACCGAGAAACAAAGTGTCAGTTTACTAACCTCTTGGCATATCGAGGATTCTGTTGATTTATAAAGCTGAATAAGCAAGATGCTTGATGATCTCAATGATCTTATAAATATTTGTCGGGTCAACTTCACCAGCCTTGCTTGTAGCAGACTTCCCATTGTCACCTTCATTACTCTTACCATCGTGCCCGTTCTCTTGCTTCCTATTGTCCTTACTCTTACTAGCCTGCCCAGCTATCTCATGCACATCAACAGACCTACATGGGATTAAATTTATCTTGAATATCTTAACCAATCCAGACTTCCTTCTCTTTGAACCAGTGGGTCGAACAGGTCTTACATCTACTTTGCCCATCACGACAGATTCTGCATTGGTAGCCATGGTTGGCCACTTTTCTTGAGATGGTCCTACATCAATCCTGATTGTCTCGGTGGTGTTCCCATCGGAAACCATGGTTGGCCTCTCTTCTCATTTGGAGTTATCCGAACTCTCAATAAGTTTTCTCTCCACCTGATTAGTGAAGCTAGCTCACCTTGATCAGGGGAAGTAAAAGGCTAGTTACATTAGGAGTAGCCGCTACTACACGAGAATGATTATGGATTGGCTTTTTCATAGCATGACCCGACTTACTTACATTCTTTCGCTTACATTTAAGACTTGACCGCTGTTTCTCGGGCCCCGTAATTCAAATTACAAACACATTATAAAAATCAAATTATAACAGATGATAAAAGGATATTTACATGAAAAGTATCCCAATATAAAAAAAACAGTGTGTAATTGGATATACAGTGCAACACGACAACTAAAGGTGCTATTTACACTTTCTTTAATTAATTAGAAATTCATAGTATTTAAAAGTTTTAGAAAATAAATAAATAGAAAATAAGGATTGATTAATATATGTTCTTCAATAATGTTATAACCAACAAATTTTCGCAAAACAACTATGTATATTCACTTTTTTTTACTATTGTTTTTTAAACTAAAAAAATCTAAACCAAAAGAAAGTCTATCTAGTGCTTGGTATTGGCATCAAATATTATTACTATAATGAAGAAATTGCTAACTTTTCTTCAAAAGTATCAACATCATCCTTAATTAATGCTACATTATCTGGAGGCTTCCATGTGTTATTCGATTCCTTCCATCTGTGCTTGCTCCGACATTAAAATAACATAAAACCATATTTTGGCCTTTTAATCCTAATTTAATTAATGAATTCAAACAAAAATTAACAAAAAATTTAAATTTTACCCACACCCATACAAAAAATGGACAATAGATTATATACTATTTGATCAAATACTTTACTTTTTTCAGTTTCCATAATAATTGTAAAATTTGACATGCAAATCAAAGAAAAAAATAACATTAGAAATTAGAAAATAGGAAATAAATGTGATAGAATAATAATCGATTATATACCAATTTTTGAAAAATAAAGAAAAATATTAGTTACCTTGTTCATTTGTTTTGTTATTGCCCTTCTCTCTCATAAAAACCTTCCGGATGATTCGCAATTTCATTGACACAATGGGTTTGTTCATTCTCGCAATGTCAATTTTTTTCGTCCTTTTCATCTCCCACCAACTCATCCTGATTTTCTTCCTTATTATCATGATGATTTTTTTTTTTCAATAACCGTGGTTAAACTCTGATTTTGTTGCAGAGTACGATATTCTTCCAACATCTTGTATTCGTTGGTGGCAGTGAAATTGGTTGTTGTACCAAATTCATACAGGGTATAGCATATTTGTTTTTGTTTTTTGTTTATTCATATTGTTCTCTTTTTCTTAAGTAAGGAGAACATCTTTCTCTCAAATTGGCTATAATAATTTTATTTTTGTCCTAACTTTTTTATATTGATAATATTTGTTCTAAATTCATAATTTTTAATAAATGTTTTACTTGTTTTACTTCCTATTATCAAATTAATGAGATTTGATTGGTTTAATGAATCTCAAACCCAGTTTCACCAATCATTTATTTATTTGTAAGTTTTTATTTTTTTATTTTTTTATTTTATGAAAAAATTAATTATAAAAATAATGAGACATAGATTGGTTTTATAAATTAAGGACTCAGATTGACTTTTTTATATCTAGATTTTTCTATATATTGTTATATATCAAAAATTATTTTATTTTTAATGTGTAGATATTTTCATTTTTAAATTAATAGAATTGGTTTATTTTTTAGTGAACTGAAACGGGAATATAGTAATTGCAATATAATAACAAATAGAGTAATGTTGAGTATTACTCAAAAAGGTATTACCTAAATATCACATATGATATGCTAGTTAATGGTTTAATCATGGATTTTTTCTTTTCAGATTTACTTTTTCTCTCTCTCTTTTATGATTGGACCACAAGATGATGTATAGGTGATATTTTTTTGGGTATACCCACCATTACTCTAACAAATATAATAAATTTTTAAATTATACTTAAATTAATACCCATTAAATATGATATCTAATTATTAGGCTAATAAAGAAAAGAAAATACAAATGGAATGAATGTGATATATCTCATGAAATTATAATATAATGAGATAATCTGATCTAGGAACTTTATAACATCCAAAAATTATTATAATATCTGATTCAATATCGATAAGTCAATGAGGGGGGCCTACTAAGTTTACAAAAATTCAAAAGTATATTAACTTTCCAGGTCAAAATAGTAAATAAGGTATTTCATTACCCTTCAATGTCACATCAACCCTAACTTCTCGTTTGTCGCCACCTTTCATATATGTGTATCACCTTTGCTTAATCTCACTCTTTCTGTTAGTTAAGCAATTTCATTCTGACTTAAATACACAGAGTCTAACTCTCTACATATACATACATATTTTGCAAATTCAAGCCATATTGAATCTCAGGTAGATTTCATTCTCCAAGATCGTATCTTTAATTCATATCTAATTTATTCATCTTTCATTTATAGTGTTATGATCTTGTATGTATCACTTGATGAAGCTAAAAATTACATATAACAGTTGATCTAATTCTTTCATTGAATTCTTATATAATTTATTATAAAAATGAGAACCAATTGTCAATGAATAGGTATTAAAGTTATAACCGTATAACGTTTTCTGTTGGTATTTGATATATATATATATATATATATATATATATATATATATATATATATATATACTTTTTCTATATAATGTTTGATGTTTATTATATGTACTCGTATATAAAAAAATATATTCTAATTTCTTTCACATTTGCAACTATTCAGTTCGATCTTGTTTATGCATTTTTATGTTGACGGAAATTTGGCGCTTTACATAAACAATAATGTATATGGAAAAGATTGTATTTAAATTTTTCACCCTTTAGATATTGAGCAATTATTGAGTACTGGAAATTTATAATTGATCTATTTTTTTTTTTTTGTTTGTGCAATGCATTAGCGATTTATCGAAAATGCATTTTGTGTAATAATACTTTCTAAATTTATCAGTTATTGCAATCTAAGAGAAAGATTGTTGTCGCAATTTAAATTACTTGCAGAACTTATGACTTGGCATGAGTTGTGTCATCCCTAAATTGAACACTGCAGAAATTTATTTATATATATATATATATCATAACATGTCATTGATTGCGGTTTTCCGATAAGTAAATTTAGGTTTTAGGTGTGGGCATATTTTGGGGATCATGATATCTGTTGCATACAGTTCACTTAGCTCAAAAGCAAATTTTGGTATCACACCATAGCTTGTCTTTTTACTTCGGTATTCAAGAATATTTTACACTTTAATAATTGAAAAGGTTGTTTCTAATGGCCAATATATGTTTTTGGCATGGTAATTGCTTATATAATTACCAAAATCTTAAATTAACTAACGCTTATATTTTTCTTCTTCTAGCAATGGACAGAGAGAAATTTCTCCAAGGTGCTGCAATTGTCGATCTTTGGGGCCCACTGGTAGATCATGGTATCCAAATCAAGTCTTATTATTCTTTTTTAATCTTTGATTGTATAATGAACAAAGTCATTCTTAGTAAACTAGTTAAAAATGGCATAGGATATGATTATTTTATATGTGGTGTTCATTTATCTCTCTCTCTCTTTTGCGATTCAGAGGATGTTCCAGATGAAATGTTGACAGACTGGAACTTTCCGGCCGGTAGATATTCCTGACTACTACTTTTTTGATTAGAAGTTCCTTACCATATGTATTTTAACAAGAAATTTTGTTTTTTGGAACTTGTTATATTATAGATCTAATAATTGAAGATGTGGTCAATGAAGAATACTTTGTAAAAGTTCCAAGGAGACAAGAAAAACAGAACGACGGGGGAGATAATAAACTGAAAAAGAAATCGCAGGTTGCAGATTTGAATGATGCAAATGACAAGACGAACAACACACTGACGATACACTCGCAACCAGATGCTGAACAGGTTTGTGTTAATGAAATAATATATGTTTCTTAGTTTCTCAACTATAATCATTTATGTTATGTTCATCTCATGTTGTATAAGCATTTATAGGATACTGCTTCAACTTTATTTGAGAAGTATTAGATAGAATTAAATTAAATATGCAATCCCTGATAGTCTGAAGAACAGTAGAAACTTATCAGATTTGAGATTGCTCGATTAGAATTAGTAAGTTCACATACCTGGAGTAGCAATTAATTTTTTAGCCGCGCAGATTGCTTACTTTCTTTCCTATATTTTTATTCATAGTATATGCATCAAAATGAAATTTTAAGCATTGCAATTACATTAATTAGTAGATAGCACCTACTTGACTGATAGAGAAAAATAGGAAACCAGATTTATGTTGATCCTTGATCACTCAAATCACAATTAAAGCATCCAATTATCATTAATTCACTTATTGCACCATGTATCATATATTTTTCATTCTAGGTATGCTTTTGTTTGACTTCTTGCCTCCTGATAGGTACAAGCAACTATGAATAGTTTTCTGGATTCTTCACTTCTCCATGCTGGAGCAAGCAAGGAAACACCAATTATCCTGGATGAAGATGTATGTTAAATTCAGTAGCTGGCGCACATTGTTAAGTGATAATTAATTGATATTATCATTGCACTTTGGTAACTTATTTATGTTTGTTTTTCTGATATTTTGTACTAAGCTGCAATATTTTGCTTGATGCTTTGGATTTTCATGATATCGAGAGCCTTTCTTTATTTACTATCAGAAATCCTTGTTAAATTATTCCGTTCAATTAACTTCAACATTTTTATATAGTGGTTTACATTGGTTTTAAAAGAAACTAAATTACACAGTTTTGTGCATCTGATATTATTACATCTTATGGAGAACGCTCGACTAAATTAAATGAAAACGCGACTATATATATTGTATGTAAGGGCTCTCACTGGTTTAAACTTTTACAGCATGTCCCGGAATTTGTTGTATTTGGAGTATATTAGATTGCAAGTTTCCTAAATCATTACAACTAATCTCGGGTAGGAATATCGGTCCAAACAAGAATATTCAAAAGTGATAATTGATATCCTCTTCCATCCATGATGTGTCCTATAATTCAAATTTGGGATGTTTACTTTCACAAATGTTTGTAATACTTTTATTTCCAATTTAAATAGGTCTATAACTAATCTTTCTTCCATTTATTTGTGCAATACTTAACCTTTCCTCCAATCCTTGTTCAAATATGATAGATACTCTCGGTGGGAAACATAGTCCGTTCTTGCACTACTCAGTCGGGGTACAAGTGCATGATCTAAATTTTGAGCGTTCATGACTATACTAAACTCTTCTATGTAAAACTTGACTCATTTAAATATGAGTAAAGATATATATCACCCTTTTTGCCTTCACCTTTATATCACCTCCTATGTGGAGGTTTTAAAAACCAATAAGATAGTTTCTTTCTCTTAATTAATAATTTTCTCTTTCTTTTATTTAATGCCACATAGGGTGATACATAGAAGGTGAAATAAGGATAAAGTAAATAGGAATGATATATAGCAATTCTCTTTAAATATTATCCTTATTATCTTTAATATCTTTATTTATCTATAAATACAATATGTTAGTATATAATTTTAGTTAACACGTCTAGTTGACACCAAACCACTTTGTAATCAATCTTGTATAATAAAATATTTTCATCGTTTTCTTTTATTTTGATTTTCCACTTATATTGATAGTGTTTTCGATTCTCGTTTTTTGTTTTAGCTTTTTCCACTATCTTAATTCTAACAAACCGTATAAGAGGAAATGAAAAAATTTGTTCGAAAATTAGATAAACGAAATTCAAAAAAATAGATTCAGAAAAGCAGAAAACCTTAAGAATATCTATAGCTAACTTAACCAACAAATAAAATTGCTCTGATCAAACGTGATCAAATATATAGATAGAGAAAAATCACAAAAATTATCGAATTTCGTCAAAAATTGAAAAATATACTGAGATTAGAGTTTCTTAATATTTTGAAATCTAAATTAAAATCTATCTCCCAAATTATACATCTATTGAAGAAATTGGTGGTGGGCTCGTGTTCTACTCGTCAAAACAAATACAATAACATTAAAATTATCGAATTTGATTAAGTAACGAAGAATTTACGGCGGATTAGGATTTTTAATTTTTAATTTATATTTTTTTCTTATTTCTCACGTAATGAAAAATATGAGAAACAGAAAACAAAAAATTAATGTGACAGCGAAAGAAAAAAGAATCATTTTCGCGTACAACATATGTCCTTTTTGTTTTGGTTAAGTCTTACATGCCTTTTACCAAGTACGTGGAAAAAAGAAGTATAGTGAAGCAGAAGTTAATGCTACCGAATTCCAAACCAAAAAATATATATTTTTTTTTTCATACAAGAGAGGCTAAAAGCCGTGAAAAACAAACAAACATTTATTAACTATCGAGCACAACTCTAATAGTTGCACTACCACTTCTATCACTAGTAATCAACTTCCATAGAAAATCCGGTGGATCATTAAGCACCTCTGATTGGGTATTCACTAAGGCCCCTTCTCGCGCAAGTCTATCAGCACAGAAATTAGCTTCCTGATACACATGAATCAACTCAATTCCCGGGAATTCTCGTAATAAAGCACAACACTCTCGAAGGATCGAAACATACCGACTACCTAAGTTCCCACCGCCCTTCACTAGCGCATGGAATTTCCCCGAGTCCATCTCAATACGAGTAGAGCTCCCACCGCCCTTCACTAGCGCATGGAGCTCCTCTGAATCTATTTCGATTACCATTTCGTTGTGGCCACTAGAGCAAATCCATCTAAGCCCAAAGTGTAATGCACATAATTCTGAAACTAAAGGGGAAATAACATCACAAGAGCCCATAAAACCGGAAATATACCCACGGTATTTATCCCTTATTAAGCCACCAATTCCAGCTGTTCTATTCGTTTTATGAAAACTTCCATCAATGTTTAACTTCAAGCCCTTATCGGGTTTTACCCATTTAACCATAACATTACTAGCTAGCTTGATTAAACCACCATCTTGTGTTTTACCCCAAGCAAGTACGAAGCTACTAGCTAAAGAGAAAATATCACACTTGAGTTCTAGTTCATGTGGTATACTTTGTCCCTCATTGAAGATAATCGAATTCCTTTTAATCCAAATCGTCCATAACATGGCTATGAACACAATAGGCCATTCGAAACCACCAACTCTTGCTTTAGATTGAAGGTGGCCTTGCATCCAAGCTTTAACACCTTCCGAAGAAGTTTGCGAAAAATCTGCAGCTGGAAACCGTGCAGAAAATTCTGCAGCAGTAGCTCCCAGCAGGTCCCGCGGCTGTGCTCCAGCTCCTTCTCGGCCAACAGCTCTGGAATTTGGTCTCGTTCGCTCCCATGTTGAATTCAGATTCTGCAGTAAAGCCCTGTCCGTCTTCTGCATCAGGTCCAACTCCCCACCATGTGCATCCAGCAGTTCGGTCCCAGCTGCAGCCGCATCAATCCTTCCAGCCGAGTCCATCACAGCAGCTCCAACACGATTTGCTACACCAGTCCCTGCAATCACAGTAGAACAACCCATTAAATTCCAAGCTAAACCAGCTATTTTGCATTTTAAAAAAATGTGAATGAAATCCTCCCTTTCGGCACCACAAATAGCGCAAGCTCTAGACTCGGTAATATTCCTTTTATAAAGGTTTTCCGATGTAGCAATCCGATGTAGCACAACTCTCCAAAGAAATACCCGAATCTTTTGCGAACACTTCAACTTCCAAATCAACTCCCACTTAAACGAATCATCGGCATTATCAACTTCAAAATTCATGAAAGCCGATTTAACCGAGAAAGTACCCGAATTCTCAAACTTCCATCTCACTCCTGGACCATCCAGCTCTTCATGGACAATAAACCCATCTCGAAACGCAGTAATACCCGCTAGAATAGCCTTACATATACTCGATTCATTACCACTTTGGACGCGATTTAGAATTCCATTCTTAAAGTACTTATTTTTGAAAACTTCAATCCAAGCCACAGATTGCTCTTTCCAACCAAGTTTTGCTAATAAGGACAAATTATATCTCTCGGAATCTCTTATCCCGAGGCCTCTATTTTCTTTTGATTTGCAAACTTGGTCCCACGCAACCCAATGTAGCTTTCTTTCCGCAACCGAGGATCCCCAAATAAAATCCCTAACCACTCTATCCACCTCATTACATACATACTTAGGTAGCTTCATGATTTGCATTTGGTATTGGTGGGTCCTTGTGTGGTATAAAATAATGCGATAAAGATTAAGGACTCACAAACCGCAAGTGTACGGTTGTCCAAGTAATACTCCTATAAGTCGGATTCGTTCTCAGGGATTGGACTGGTATAACCCAAGTGTTCAACAGATAAATAGTAATAATTTTGCAATTACAGAAAAGAAAATATGAAAGATATTTATTTGGTTTCGAGTTATTAAACTACTGGATGCAAATAAACAAATTAATGAAAATAAATACTAATAATTAAGATACAGATATGAGCTATACTTGAGTCTTGCTTGGGAATCACCTAAACTTACCTAATTAATGCTTTCTTTAAGGGCAAAACTGATATTTCTATATTAGTCGGGACTCTTTAATCTCCTAGCCCCCGTCAGGGTGGACCTGGGAGCTATTCTCAGATGTTACAAACCCCGTCAGGGCGATTATAATCAACCTTTGAATGAATACTATTTTACCCAATTGGCTATAAGGTTAACTAAGTCCGTCAGGATCAATAATTTCTACCTTACGTTTATTATCTAGTTCAGTAATTAAACCCCCCGTCAAGGCGATCACTTCCCCACCAAAGTGAATAGCTTAATTACTATGACCTATCTCCGATTAGCTAATTCATTGATAGTGAAATTAATATAAAATAAGAAACAATATGAAATACCTAATTCAAATTAAACTAGAAACTAATCCCAAATTGAATACATGAATTAAACAAATTAGGGTTCATCCCATTACGATTCTCAAGTAATTAAGGTTTAGCTCATATTAAAAGTAAAAACAATAAGGAAATTAATAATATACATGTTCCTAATAACAAAAATAAAATAAGAATCTAGATAGAGGAATTGGCTTGAACTGTTGTTGGAGATATAGACAGTCTCCAGCTTCTGCTCTTGCTTCCGCCTCTTGACGCTCTCTCTAAGGATGTATATATTGAATGAATTATGAGAGGTCTTTGACTCTCTCTCTAAGGATATTGAATAAATTGTGAGAGGTGCTGAATTATGAGGTCTAAGGGATGTATTTATAGGTGTTGGAAGACCCTAGGTCGAATTTCTTGGAGAGGAAGACAAGGCAAAGACTCTTAAATTCGTAGCTCTAAAAGATAAGATTCTGCTGATTTGATTTGGTCATATCTTTTTCAATACTTATCCGTTTGAGAAGTTCCAATATATGAAACTGCTTGTCTTGGAAAGCTCTTTCGATTGATGCAGACCATTCGTCCAGAATCCATGCCAATCTTTTATTATGATTTAATCTCTAAAACGTGGCTGGATTTTCAGATTTCAAAGGCAGCTTTATCTTTTCCTCCTTTGAATAAATCTTTCCTAAATCTTCTTATTTCCATGTAAATCTTCTTTCCTTTCATCTTTATCTTGACTTGGTCTCTAAGTAATTACCATTTATCTTTTAAAGCTTCACATTAAAGAAATAATTAAACAGCATATGCTTAAAAAGAATAAATCAATAAATCAAGAAATCGAAATAGGAAAGTGTACTCTAAAAATAGAAACTCGACTCAAAATCATTTCCTAACACTCTAAAATACACTAAGACTTTATTCTCACTTCTCCTCCTTGGATTGGTCTTTCATGAAATTCAAGAACCTATTAACTTTGCATTAAAAATAGTCAAATTTACGCACAAAAGCTCAGATTCTGCAATTAGTTAATTTCCAAGGGGAGGAAGTGCAATATGATCAATTAAGCCTAAAAGTCTATCTAATAACTCGTTTATTCACCTAAAAGGATGTCTCCAATGGGCTAAGAATTAGAACAAATAGGGAGACATCAAGACCCCAAACTCAAACCTTTGTCGTCCCGACAAAGTAAAATAAAAACAAAGGCCTTTTAGGTGAATGCAGAAGGTAGAATCTAGTAAATATTCCCAAAGCACAACTTAAAATAAATCTCATATAGTCTAATCTAGGAATTAATATCCACATACACATATCATGCAAAATCAAATACAAAACAATATCAATTCAAAATTAATTTCATAATGCTAGAAGGTTACGCTTAATACTTATCTCAAGATGGTGGCTATAGGGTGTTCCTCGATCTTTACTTGCATTGAGTGCTCCACTTAGAATAATCCCTATTAACTCACTGTGCATCTAGGAATCACGAGGTCTTTACGGTTTTAGCATAGGCTGAAGGACGGTATAGTATGTATATTTGGTAAATTTGAAGTGAGCTTTTGGCTCTCTCCTCACTTACCATCAACAAAACTGTCCAAGAGCTTGAGTTTACACTCGAATTACGTTCTCACTCAACCCAATTGACGCGCTTAATTAGCGTCCCCAAATTAACCCAATAAGCACTAAGGATGATTCACTTAAAAATTTCCACTTTGCCGGTCCGAATATAATTTCTTTTCAAATTTTTCATTTTTTTCTTCTTTTCTTATAGCTATGACTCTCTTTTTAATGTTGAGATATCATGCTATTTTTTCATAGTTATGCCTATTCATAACTTGAGCTCGAAGCTTCTTTTCCATTCACTATTACCCCGGCAAAGGGTTACAATATAATAAACCTGTGAATCATCATCATGTAAAGAACAGAGCATCATTGATAAGCTCAAAAAAATCCCAACCCAATGTAAATTCCCATATAGTGGACCCACCACCCCAAACTCAAGCTCAAGACAGGAAGTCTCAGGATCGTGATTCAAGTGCGGGTCATATGGTCATGCCTAACAATCTAAAGGGATATTGGCTTATAATGTGGCGACAAAAGAAAGGCTTAAAGGCTTAAAATTTGTCTAAGAAGGATAACATTAATTCAGGGATAGAAGGCCAAAAAGGATTCAAAGGGCTAACAAAGAACTGCCTCTATCATCTTCCTATTTACACAACTTGTCTCTAGTTCATACCTAAGTGGGTTCTCTACTCATTTAGATCTCACGTTCTACAAACCACCCATTATCCTTAAGCACAAGTTTACTTCTTTTGCATTGTTCATTAATTCTTCCTATCAATTACTTCATATTTGCATCCAATCAAAGTGCGTTTTACACTAACTCCTAAAGTCAACTATTTTCTATCATAAATTTATAAAAAGCATGCTTGATGGGGGCATTTAAAATACTCTACAACTCTACAGTCAAAACATTCCTCGAACTAAATTAAAAAAATCAGTAAAACACATAAAATTGGGATGAGGCAACGAACCCCACCCCAAACTCAAAAATGAGTCGTGTCCCCACGACTCGAAAAAGACTCAAGAAAGAAATTAAACAATTAAACAATTAAAACAAATAAGAAAGGAATAGGAAAACGTATCTGAACCAGCACGAAGCTGGTTTCCATTGTTGCGTGTAGGTTGATCTTCTTGTGTTGCGTAGGTGGCATGTTGAACATTGCTCACTCCACGTAATATGATTTGCATAAGCTCCAACTCTTTTGTGACTTTTTCCTATGGTTGTCAATCACCTCTTCATGACTATCCTCCAAAGTTTCCATTCTTCCAACTACATCTTTCAACACCCAAAAGTAATACAAGCTTCTCCAACTTCTCTTTTCTCTTCATGGTATTCTTGACCTCCCAATCTTGACATCTCAATGGAACCCAAACTCAAAACTTCAAATAATCAAAAACTAGAGAGGAGTTTTGAAATTTGATGTTTTGAGGATTTGTAATGAAGTATTATGGAGTCATATGAGATGGGTAATGAATATGTAACAGCTTGGGGAAGGTTTAATGAATAGGATTGAAGCTTTGATGAAGAGGCTTAAGGTTGAAGGAGAAGATTTCTTGATTTTCTTGAAGGATTGTGGTGTTGGATGTGTGTTTGGAATGGATTAGGAGGAAGGATTTAATGTTCTTGGGTGTTGTAGTGGTCTTTGTGCAGGTACATAAGGGTTAGGATCTGGAAAATTCGTATTGGGGGAGGCTAGGGTTTAGTCTTGACAAGGTGGGAAGCTTATAAGGTGAAAACTCTTCAAAACCGACATAGCGCGGTATACCGGGCATGATCAAGGAAATGGTAACTTCGATAAGTTCGTCAACAAAACATAATAGAAAGTAAAAGGCAATAAACCGTCTATTGCAAGTACCGAAGAAGATTTTCTCATTAGTGATGAAGATCACTTAAATCTTGCTTGTGAATAGTGTTAGTGGGTTGTTGACTCTAGCGCCTTATTTCATCTTACCTCACATCTTAATTTCTTCTCTTCTTACAGTTCTGGTGATTTCGGTCACGTAAGAAGTGGAAACGACTGTGTTGGTAATATTTGTTTGGAGAATAATAATGGTTGCAGGTTGACATTACGAGATGTGATACATGTCCTAGGTATTTAGCTAAATCTAGTATATGTCAAGAAACTCGATGATGAAGGTTATTTGAGCTATTTCGGTGGAGGAATGGAGGAAAATGGAAACTCACCAATTGATCATTAATCGTAGATCAAGGTAATAAACATTGGGCCATATACATGATGTAATAAAAGATAGAGAATAAACTAGTCAATACCGTCATGGACGATACCGAGCTATGACCTAAGCTGCTCGGGCATATAAGTAAAAAATGTTTTAAAATCATCACAAGGAAGAACCTTATCCTAGGTATGAAGAAAAATTCTTTGACACCTTGTGTCTATTGTTTAGCAGGTAAGCAATATTGCGTAGCTTCCCGTAGAACTCTTTCATCGAGATGAAAGAATATCCTCGATCTTGTTCACCCTAATGTTTTCTCCATAAAAAAAAAGGTTCTTGGTCGTGCACAATATTTTGTGACATTTATCAATGATCGTTCAATAATAACATTCTTAGTAAAAGGTAGAGAGCATCCAAGAACAACCGTGGCACCAAGTCCGCTGCTTGATTTTCATTTTTTCTAACAAAATTGATTGGAATGTTAGGAAAATCTTATTCCATCTAAATAAAATTCTTAGTAAAAAGGTAAGATTAGAAATATAACTTAGTTGTAGGGAGTAAATGGAGATCACAATTGTTTGCATCACTTTCAAGTGTAATTGTTCAGTAGGACAGACTGCTACAAAAAAAAATCATACCATTGCAGAATCTAAGGATCTCAAATATAAATTTGGAGGCACAATGAATATTGCATACATTTTGATATAGCAAAGACCTCTGAATTTTACCTAGCCACAGACATTCCTCCCACTCCTTCTTTATAAGTTGCGGCTAAATTAATTTTCATTGAGTGTTATACAAGATGTAATTATTTGGTGATAATATTTACTTTGTTAAGGTTATGACAATTATTTGTTTACTGAAAAGCACGCATATTAACATGAATACTAAATGATTTATGAGAGGTTCACCAGTTGATATAACTTTGAATGTCAACTATACAGGGTCAATACAGTTCTTTTTTTTAATTGACCAGGTTGTCGATAGGTCAATACTAATCATGGTAATACTTTCTTATTTTGTTATAGCATAATCGATACATCACTCCACTAAATTATGGAAAAGTCATTAATTCAACCGTGGGAAATCTGTAATTGTAAAACTATGTTGGGATCAGGATATAAACCAGTATACTCTTGTTCAATTGCATCCGTGAGATAAGTGTTATGTGGTTTCATACTCATCATGAAAATTGGTCACATCTTCAAAAGTGAGCAGTTTTGATTAGGACTATTGATTTGAGTTGGTAGAGCATTGTTTCATGCTTTTTCCGTATTATTCTTCTCCCAACAGCTCATCTTGATTCTCATTCTAAATATCTTGATGACTTTCTTTTTCAACAACAGTGGTTAAATTCTGATTTTGTTACATATTACGATATTCTTTTAATATCATGTATCCGATGGTGGTCGCTATAGTAACTTTGTCTTCACCCATATCTTGTGGAGTTGGTGGTGGCTGTGAAATGGGTTCTTGGAAAGATTTGGTTTTGTTTTTTCCTCTTTTCATATTGTTTACTTTTTTATGTAAAAGAAAAATAATTATCTCAAATTATCGTTAAAAATATATCTATATTTTTCTATATTTTTTTTTTGGTTACATAGGAGAGCCACTTTGGACTCGGAGTCATTGATTCGGTTCGAACCTGCACCACTAGATTGGTAGACCAAGGCCCTGCCTAGTGAGCTAATCTCACCTGGTTTATTTTTCTATATTTTGTTATATATCAATAATTTTTATTTTATTTTGTATGGGTAGAAAATAATGATTTTAAAATTAATAAGTTAATTTATCATTTTTACAATATCGATTAGTAAACCCAAACTTGATTCTAGTCATTGTGATTTACAGTGTTAAAATTAATTAGTAAGCCTTTTTTTTATAATAAAATAAAATTTATCTATTAGTAATCACAAATATCTTCAATATCATATATTTGATGGTGGTCGCTGTAGTAACTTTGTCTTCACCTAATCCACTTATGTTCATGGATAGTTATATTCAAACCATTTCTTAATTTCCATTTGATATCTTTATAAAAGGTTTCTCTTCCTATTAGTATGCTTTTTCATCCCTAATAAGGTGAACTTCCTAACTTAGCCTCAAGGAATATGCTGCTATGGAAATATTTTCTTTTTAACAATTTATATAATAAATTGTCTTTTTTATTTGTTATATTCCAAGCTTGTTTTCCTAATAAATTTTTATTCATAATATGGAGGTCTCTAAATCCAAGATCACCCTCAAATTTTGAATTGGTTAATAAAGCCCATTAGCCCAATGAATTTTATTAATGATATTTTATTCCTAAAAATATCGTTAATAAAATTCATTCCATCATTGCTTGTTTTTGGTCGGGTGATAAAGGAAGAAAAAGAATTCACTAGGATACTAATGAACCATTTCAGCTTTATGGCCAGGTTATGGTTAATCCAAAATAAAAATCCAAAGAAAGTACGACACCCTATCCAGAATTTTCTATAGTCTTCAGAATGCTACCAGGTGCGGAAAAGGTCTTCTTTGCAAATCCTCGCAATATACATAACAAGAACACATATAAAAAAAGATATAAAAGAGTGTTAATAGTAGAAAAATAATATACATCTTTAACCTGTGCATCCTTGGAATCGGTCAATGGAGTGAAAAAATCTCGATAGAAAAGTGGTCTGCTACAACTCTTCTAAATTTCTTTCATCTATACGCACCACAATTCTTAGTTGATACTTTAATCTCATACATAACATATGTTTCAACCCCAGGACTTGTCTCAAAATTACAACTCTTTATCTTCCTGTCATAATAACAAACACACCATAACTTGTAAGTGAAAACCATTTTGTAATTTATTCATTATTCTTTCTCCAGTTACCTAGTACTTGTAAGTAAAACGCTTGTACATTGATCACTCTGATCAACTTTGAAGCCCATTTCTTCAAATATTTTCAACTGTTACAAGAATACATGGTTTGGAGTCATAATTTCATTACATTGTCTTAACGATACAATATCATTTGTAGCATAAAGAAACAAAAGTATTGAGTGTGATAATTGTTTATTTACCGCTCGAGCCTCTTTGCCAATACAACACTTCTTGTACACTTTTTGATGAGATTAAATCAAAAAAACAAAAATTAGTATTTTTGATACATGATGTATATTAAGCTTATTTAAGAAAAAAGAACGATTATTGGATAATGCTAAACTTTATAGCGAGCTACACGAATACAGCTAGATTGCATAGTTTGAAAATAGCTTAAGATTTCTAAAAGTTCCTATAACAAAACACAAGCAAGAAGACGATGTAGTGATTGAGGTAAAATTAATTTGTTTCCATTAATATGTCTAATTTATATACGATATATATGGGTGTGTTTAAAGTGTACACAAATATAGCAATGTTAAATGTAGTTAATGATCGTGTAATTGACTGTCAAATTTTTGTCTTTTATATAATATAAGAATTTTTTTATTAAAAAGTGAGGGAATTCTTGGAATAACTAAAAAAAATGAACCTTCTAGGAACAAAAAACTATACTTTATAGTGAATGTGTTTTGGGTATTTAGACTTATTAGCTAATAACTCGCAAATATTCAGCTTATTTTCAACTTCTGAATGGATGTGCCTGTTCAGCTGCAGCAAATATTTACTTTCCATTTCACCAAAATATATCCTATTTAGGGAATTTCTAATGAAATATCATCAAATCAGGCTTTTGCGATATAACTCTTAAAAATGGGCAAAACAGATAGTAAAAATAACCTAAAAATTTCCTAAATTAAAACTCTTATGTTAATTTTACTATTTTTCATTACTTCAATCAAGAAGTAAGAATTTGATTCGAGTAAAGAAATTAAAAAACTAAAGATCATAAACAATTAAACATAATGAAGAAGACTACTACCTCCCTGGAACCATTGTTAAACATTTAAGGGGTTGCATGATAATATTAAATTTACCCTCGGTCTATCATCATACAACAAATACTCATCTGCCACGACCGTAGATCACAAGACCATCAACCTACCCTATAACTGAGGACCTTTATTCACAGCCTATAGAGGAAAGAATCCCTGAGAAACGCTCATGAAGACCAACTCACAAACGTGACAAGAATCATGGAACAGTTTCTAAATAAATCCAACAAAATCAAGGAAGTTATACGTTCACTCCAACATAGTGAATGTGGCATGAAATTTGGAGTAACATATCCAACAATGTCTATAAATACCTTGGCTCATTTCATGAATAAAGTACTCAAATCATAGTTTGAAACAAAATGCATACAAATAAATGCATCTTTATTTAGTGAATGAGGTATGTGAAGGCCTTTTTCTTGATCAAATATTAAGTTGATAGTTGGAAAACAATGAAGAACCTCCCTTCATCTGATGCGTGATGTATTTGTGATAGAACAGCCTACGGAGAGTACTACATGTATCACCGAGTAAGAATATCAGCACTAAAAGTATACATCACTCTCTGCCACTATCTCGACAAATTCATTAACAAAAACCGTGTTATCACCCTTTACCCTCGTATTTTCCGTTGCCAGCTTTAGCACTTTTCTTTGATCAAGTGGGTCGAACAGGCCTTAGACTGACCTTCATTGGTAGCCATGTCTGACCACTTTTGTTAAGCTGGTCCTACATCAATCCTGATTTTCTCGGTAGTATCCCCATCGGCAACCATTGTCGGCCTCTTTTCTCGTTTGAAGTTATCTGAACTCTCATTGACTTTGCTCTCCACCTGATCAGTGAAGCTCACGTTGATCAGGGGACGTAAAAGGCCAGTTACATTAGGAGTAGCCGCTACTACATGAGAAGGATTTCGGTTTGGCTTTTTCTTAGCATGAGCCGACTTACTTTTATTCTTTCGCTTACCTTTACGTGTTGATCACTCTTTCCCGGGCCCAATACTTCAAAATACAAAAACATATTAAAAATCAAATTAAGCCAAATAATAAAAGGTTATTTACCTGAACGCTCTATTTGGTCTGGACCATTCCTTTATGTTTGATCGCGTGTGGTCCTGTGCTATGTAAAATATCCCCATATACCAAAAATAGTGTGTAATTTGACATAAGGTGCAACACGACGATCAATGAATCTATTTTTTAACCTTTCTTTAATTGATTAGAAATGCAGTTTATTTTAAAATTTAGAAAATTAATAAATAGAAAATAGGGACTGATCAATCTATGTTCTTCCATAACGATATTACCAACAAATTTTTGCAAAACAACTATGTATATTCACTTTTTTTATAATTATTTTTTAAATTAAAACAATCCAAATCAAAAGAGAGTCTAAGTATTTCTTGTTATTGACATCAATTACTATTACTATAATAAGGAAATAGCTAACCTTTTTCCAAAAGCATCAAAATCGTCCTTGATTAATGCTAGATTCTCCGGAGGCTCCCATGTGTTGGACGATTCTGGCAATCTGAGCCTGCTCCGACATTAAAATAACATAAAATCAACATCTTGGCATTTTTATCAAAATTTAACTAAACAATTCATTAATAAAAACTCTCAATATTACGCTGACACATACAAAAACTGGACAATAGAGTACATACCATTTGATCAAATAGTAAACTTTACCCTTTTTTGTTTCCAATATAATTGTACAATTTGACATGTAAAGAAAAGTAAAAAATAAAATTAAAAGACAGAAAATATATAGTGGAATAGTTATTGATTATATACTAATTTTTTTCAAATACATAAAAAGAAAAATATTAGATACCTTTCTTAGTTTTTTTTCAACTATTTTCTCTATTTCATAGAATCCTTCAGGAAGATTTGAAATTTCATTGTCACCTTGTGTTTGCTCATCCCGTTGTCCCAGTTTACACCGTCTTTCATCTCCCAACAACTCATCATGATTATCATCCTCATTATCTTGATGACTTTCTTTTTAACAATATTGGTTAAACTATGATTTTGTTGCATATTACGATATGCTTTCAACATCCGGTATCCAATGGTGGCAGCTGTAGTAATTTTGTCTTCATCCATATCTTGTGGACTTGGTGGTGGCAGTGAAATTGGTTCTATGTACAGGTTTGCTTTTGTTTTTCCTATCTTTTCATATTGTTCTCTTTTTTGTGTAAGCAAAATTTTTTTATCTCAAATTATCTAAAATGATTGTATTTTTGTCTCAACTTTTTAAAATTTATAAATTGTTTTCCTAAATTGACAATTTTTAATAAATTATGTATAATTATTCCTATTTTTACAATTATGGATGAATTAATTATAAAATTAATGACACATGATTTGTTTTATGAATTACCAACTCATATTCACCCTATATTTATTTCTTTGTAATAGGTTTAGTTTTTTTCTTTTTCTTTATTTTTATGAAAACAAATAATTATAAAATTAATAAGACATGATTGATTTTATGACATGCTGACTTAAATTCATTACTTTTTATATCAAGATTTTCCTATATTTTGTTATATATCAAAATAAATTATTTTCTTTTGTATGTGTAGTAATTAATTATTTTAAAATTAATAATTAATTTATCTATTTTATCATAATAATTAGCGTAAGTAAAACAATATAAAACACCAAAATATCCTACAACCGAGCTATTTAACCAAAATATTTCTAACAATGTAACTCACATAGATTGACGACTGGTGAAAGACATCTAGGATTTTAGATTACAATACTTGGATTTCCTTATGCAGTGTTGTAGCTAAAAGAATATGGACAGGAATTTGTAGGATGAGTAAAGTAAGGTGTAGATGGATTTTTTGGAATGTCTTGGTGAACTATATGGCACTCAAATGAAATTTGGTACTCTCGCAGTACAAGTAATTGCTGCTACCTCTAACAAGATTTGCTTATGTGATATGGATATAAAAAAAACATGATTGTGTTTGTAAACTACTTAGTATACTCCTCATTGTGATTTAGTGTAATACTCATTTTATACATAAGTTATCAAATAATATTTTTTCAAGATACTCTATCAAACTCAAAAGCTTTCGTGGTTCTTCATTTATCAAGTTTATTTCATGTGTTTATGGGGATGAGTTGGGGTAGAATAATTTTCAAAATTTGAAAAATATAATTGTTTGTTGACGTAATAAAACCTATGACTTAATTTTTTTTTCATCATTTATTGTTAGGGACAAGTTAAATGTTTTGATGATAAATTTACTCTTAATTAAGAAGTAATGCCGGATCGGGATTCTAAATTTATTTCTCCAACAACCACCATTAAGGCCTAGTTAATGACATATTCATATATTGTATATATTCGTATAAACTAAGTCCCGTATGTGGAGAATTCTTTTATACCAATTGCATTAAACTCGGAACACCCCCAATGCATGCGTTCTTAATTGCAACAACTTCTGAATTTTGAATAATCCTTAATCAAATATATATCTAGGAATTCTGACAATGTGATACAATTAAATTCGAATGAGCTTCTTCTGTTTGGAAGTAAATGTTATGTGTATTCTAAACTTCTGGTTGGAAGTGCATGTTCAGTTGCAGAAAATACTTACTTTACAAATTCACCAAAATATATCCTATTAGTCAATTTCTAAGACAATATAATCAAATCATTCTTTTGCGATATAACTCCTAATAATGGGAAAAACAAAATAGTAAAAAAAACCTAAGAGTTTCCTAAATAGTTGAGTATTCATTCGATTATTGGGACACATCAGTTACTTTACATTCTCATCAATACAATAAAAAAGTAAGAATTTGATTCGAGTAAAGAAATTAAAACACTGAAGATCAGAAACAATCAGAAATAATGTAGAAGACTACAACCTCCCTCGAACCATTGTTAAACATTTAAGGGGCTATACTATAAGATTAAGTCTACCCGCGGTCTATCATCATACAACAAATACTCATCTGCCACAACCCTAGATCACAAGACCATCATCCTACCATGTAACTGAGGACCTTTATTCACAGTTTATAGAAGAAAAATCCCTGAGAAACGCTCATGAAGACCCATTCAAGAATGTGACAAGAATCGTGAAACAGTTTATAAATATACTTCCAACACAATCAAGGGAGTTGTAGGTTCACTCCAACATAGTGAATGTGACATGAAATTCGGAAGTAACGGATCCACCAATGTCAATATATACCTCGGCACATTTCATGAATAAAGTACAAATCATAGTTTGAAACACAGTGCATACTCATAAATGCATTTCTATTAATGAATGGGGTACGGGAAGGCCGTTTTCTTGATTAAATATTAAATTGATCGTCGGAAAATCATGAAGATCCTCCCTTCATCTGATTTATGATGTATTTGTGATAAAACATACTAAGAAGGGAACTACATGGTGTCACTGAGTGAGAATATCAGCAATGGAAGTATGCATCACTCTCTTTCACTATCTTGACAAAGTCATCAACAACAACCGTGTTATCACCCTTTACCCTTGTATCTTTCCGTTGCCAGCTTTAGTCTTCCCTTGTTTCAACATCTTCTATACATCTTCCAAACATAATTCTTCCATCTTCACTATTAGTAAAATTAAATCCATGGGAACTTCAAGACCTTCATCTCTTATCTTTTAAATCTTCTTCTTTCTCCAGAGGACGATCCCCGTTATCTAACTTCATGTATTTTCCTACCTCGAGATAACTAGATTCGACTTTTTAATACCATGAATACAACTTCATACGTCTCAAGAAACACCTCTTAACTTAACTAGAAAAACTCTTGATGCTACACATCATGCTATTCCTTTTGCGTATAATACTAAGAGTCCCAAGACCAGTTCTCCTTCAGCATCGGGCATTTTATAAAAAAGTGCACACGGGCTACAACTGGTATTATATATGAATAGGATTAAATTGTATATTTTCAAATCGTAGGAGTAATTTTTGTTTTAGGCAGTATCAATATTTGACACAAATGATTACCTTTGGGAATTATTCTTCTTTCACGTTTTACTGTGGGGTCCACTGAAACAATTTAACGGCCATATCTAGTATCTATTAGGCATGGGTTAACAATGTAAGACATAATTATGAAGATTAATGGCATGAATGTGATGTTAAACGGGTCAGGATTGGGTTCTCCGAGAAGGGAGAATTTCTGTGACTCATCCGATTCAACTCTAAACATAAGAACTCCACTTCAAAGCTAGACATGAAAGGAAATGTATACAAACTTGTTCACTTCTATCCAAAAAACTTGAAATAAAAAATTATTATCCGCGAGCTTAGAATATCAGTTCTACAGTCACAAAACTCTACATTGTATGTGTTATAGTCAAACACTAACACACATGAGCAGCTACAATATCACAAACATTATTCTTATGATTAAACAACTGTCAACAAAGAAACAAATATTGGCCCAATTTATTGTTCTGCTAAGACTATCCTTATAACTCCATGTTCGTTCTCCTCCTCCTCCTCCATTGCTTGCGGGGGATCAAATATGAGATGTTTTTCATAGTAATTGATGAGCTGCATGATAAGAGAAGCATAGTGTAATCAGATTGAATATATATTCATAACTAAGTCTAAGACTGAAATTAAAGTAGTGGCAACCAATGAAATAATAGGTATAGTTACCAAATCAGGATGCTTAGCCGCCAGATACTTGTTGTCAACGTTTATGTTCTTTCCATTTGACCTGCAGGCACAAGCAAATACCATATATATCAGTAAAAATGAAACTGAGAAAGAAAGTGTCTTATTACTAACCTTTTGGCATCAAAAAGAAGTGACACATCGCGGATTCCATTGACTTCTGAAGTTGAATGGCCAACGAGCTTTATGATCTCAGTGATCTTATAGAAATTAGTTGGATCAACTTCACCGGCCTTACTTGTAGAAGCCTGCCCATTGTCATCTCCCTTACTCTTACCATCCGGCACGTTCTCTTGCTTTCCATTTTCCTTACCCTTACTAGCATTCCATGCTATCACTTGCACATCGTCAATCCCAACTACACGAGAAGGATTTCGGTTTGGCTTTTTCTTAGCAGGTCCCGACTTACTTCCATTCTTTCGCTTACCTCTGCGAGTTGATCGCTTTTTCTGGGGTCCAATACTTAAAAATACAAAAACATTAAAAAAAATCAAATTAAAACAGAAAATAAAAGGATATTTACATGAATTCTCTATTTGGTTTGAACCATTCTTTTAAGTTTTATTGTGTGATTGGTCCATGTGCTATGCAAAATATCCAAATATACAAAAGGAAAGTCTGTAATTGGCCATTACATGCAACACAACGACCAATGATAATATTTACCTTTATTTAATTACTTAGAAATGCATAATATTTAAAATATATAAAATAAATATATAAAAATAAGGATAGATTAATATGCTTTCTTCCATAACGACAATTATTTGCAAACAACTATGTATATTCACTTTTTTTATAATTAGTTTTTTAAAAAGAAAAATTTAAACCGAGAGTCTGAGTAGTGTTTGTTATTGTCATAAAATACTACTACTTTGAGGAAATAGCTAACCTTTTTTCAAAAGCCTCAACATCATCTTTGATTAATGCTAGATTCTCTAGAGGCTCCCATGTGTTGGACGATTCAGGCCATCCGCGCCTGCTCCAACATCAAAAAAACATAAAATCATCATCTTGGTGTTTTAATCAAAATTTAATTAATAAATTCAATAAAAAATAAATGAAAACTCTCAACTTTACGCGGACACATAAAAAAACTGGACAATAGAGAACATACCATTTGATCAAATAGTGAACTTTACCCTTTTTTTGTTTCCACGATAATTGTACAATTTTACATGTAAAGAAAAGTAAAAAATAAAATTAAAAAACAGAAAATAAATATTATTGATTATATACTATTTTGTTTCAAATACAGAATAAGAAAAATGTTAGTTACCTTTCTCAGTTTTTTTTCGACAATTTTCTCTATTTCATAGAATCCTTCAGGAAGATTTGTAATTTCATTGTCACCTTGTGTTTGTTCATCCTCGTCGTCCCAATTTTCAACATCTTCTTCATCTCCCAACAGCTCATTCTGATTCTCATCCACATTATCTTTATGACTTTCTTTTTCAGCAACATTGATTAAACTCTGATTTTGTTGCATATTACGATATGCTTTCATTATACGGTATCCGATGGTGGTCGGTGTAGTAATTTTGTTTTCGTCCATATCTTGTGGAGTTGGTGGTGGCAGTGAAATTGGTTCCTGTACAGATTTGTTGTTGTTTTCCCTCTGTTTATATTGTTCTCTTTTTTGTGTAAGATAATGTTTGTATCAATAATTATCTAAAATGATTGTATTTTTGTCTTTAACTCTTTTAAAATTTATAAATTGTTTTCCTAACTAGACAATTTTTAATAAATTATATCTTTTGATTTTTCATTTATGGATGAATTAATTATAAAATTAATGAGAAATGATTTGTTTTATGAATTGCCAACTCATAATCACCCGTCATTTATTTCTTTGTAATAAATTTAGTTTTTTTCTTTTTCTTTATTTTTATATAAACAATTAATTATAATATTAATAAGAAATGAATGATTTTATGAATTGCTGACTTAAATTCATTACTTTTTTTATCTAGATTTTCATATATTTCGTTATATATATCAATAATTTTATTTTATTTTTTATGTGTAGAGATTAATGATTTTAAAATTAATAAGTTATCTATTTTATCATACTAAACATAAGTAAAACCATATAAAACACTAGAAATATCCTACAAGCAAGCTATTTAACCAAAATATTTCTAAACGATGTAACTCACTTAGACGGGCAACAGTTGAAAGACATCTAGGATTTGGATTATAATACATGAATTTGCTTGTGCAGTGTAGTATCTAAAAGAATATGGACAGATATTTGTAGGATGTGTAAAGTAAGGTGTAGATGGCCTTTTTGGAATGTCTTGGTGGACTATATAGTACTCAAATGAAACTTGGTACTCTCACTGTACAAGTAATTGCTGCTACCTTTAACAAGTTTTGCTTATTTGATATGGATATCAAAAAAACCCCGTATTCTGTTTGTAAAGTACTTACTGTACTCCTCATTTTGATTTAGTGTAATACTCATTTTATACATAAGTTATCAAACAACATTTTTTTCAAGATACTCTATCAAACTCAAAAGCTTTCTTGGTTCTTCATTTATCAAGTTTATTTCATGTGTTTATGGGGATGAGTTGGAGTAGAATAATTTTCAAAATTTGAAAAATATAATTGTTTGTTGACGTAACAAAACCTATGACTTCATATATTTTTTTTAAATCATTTATTTTTAAGGACAAGTTAAATGTCTTGATAATAAATTTACTCTTAATTGAGAAGTAATGCCGGATCGGGATTCTAAATTTATTTCTCCAACAACCACCATTAAGGCCTAGTTAATGACATATTCATATACTGTATATATTCGTATAAATTAAGTCCCATATGTGGAGAATTCTTTTATACCAATTGCATTAAACTCGGAACACCCCAATGCATGCGTTCTTAATTGCAACAACTTTTGAATTTTGAATAATCCTTAATCAAATATATATCTAGGAATTCTGACAATGTGATACAATTAAATTCGAATGAGCTTCTTCTGTTTGGAAGTAAATGTTATGTTTATTCTAAACTTCTGGTTGGAAGTGCATGTTCAGTTGCAGAAAATACTTACTTTACAAATTCACCAAAATATATCATATTAGGCAATTTCTAAGACAATATAATCAAATCATTCTTTTGCGATATAAATCCTAATAATGGGCAAAACAAAATAGTAAAAAAAACCTAAGAGTTTCCTTAATAGTTGAGTATTCATTCGATTATTGGGACACATCAGTTACTTTACATTCTCATCAATACAATCAAAAAGTAAGAATTTGATTCGAGTAAAGAAATTAAAACACTGAAGATCAGAAACAATCAGAAATAATGTAGAAGACTACAACCTCCCTCGAACCATTGTTAAACATTTAAGGGGCTACACTATAAGATTAAGTCTACCCGCGGTCTATCATCATACAACAAATACTCATCTGCCACGACCCTAGATCACAAGACCATCATCCTACCCTGTAACTGAGGACCTTTATTCACAGTCTATAGAAGAAAAATCCCTGAGAAACGCTCATGAAGACCCATTCACGAATGTGACAAGAATCGTGAAACAGTTTATAAATATACTTCCAACACAATCAAGGGAGTTGTAGGTTCACTCCAACATAGTGAATGTGGCATGAAATTCGGAAGTAACGGATCCACCAATGTCAATATATACCTCGGCACATTTCATGAATAAAGTACAAATCATAGTTTGAAACACAGTGCATACTCATAAATGCATTTTCTATTAATGAATGAGGTACGAGAAGGCCTTTTTCTTGATTAAATATTAAATTGATCGTCGGAAAACCATGAAGATCCTCCCTTCATCTGATGTATGATGTATTTGTGATAAAACATACTAAGAAGGGAACTACATGGTGTCACTGAGTGAGAATATCAGCAATGGAAGTTGTTGGCATATTGCCCCCATCGATTAGGTGTTTTAATGTGACAAATCCTCTATTGTTTAGTGTGCTAATTTCACTTTATTATCTTGCACTCTAATTCATCAAAAAGCACAATTGCCTTCATTTGGATCAAATCTTTTTTGTTATATCTTAAGAAACTAATTCTCTTACAAATGCTATTAACTTTATCTTTGTGTACATTGAGAATTAGCTTTAGTGATCAACTACAAAGTTTATAAGAATGATGTTCTCTACAACTCTCGTGAAGAAGGTTTTCCAATCCGAGCATCATAGTAAAAGATATACTCACTAGAAGGTGTCTTAAACCTTTGGTGCGGTACACCGGAGTACACCTACGGTACACCGCAGAGCCACGGACCAGAGACGCGGTGCATAGGCTAGTCCGACCAGTAAGCTAAGAAAGTGTGCGGTACACCGGACTGAATCGCGGTACACCGGAGTGAGGCACGGACCAGGAGCACGGTGCATGGGGTAGCCCGTCAGTATGCTATGAAATCAACACGTTGAGTTGTGCGGTACACCGCACCATATCCGCGGTACACCGCGAGTAAGGTTTTCCTGCAGCAAAATGAAGACAAAAGGAATAGATCCGTTGGGAATATTAATATATCCGTTGGAGACAAATCATATGACCGTTGGGAGCATTTTGCAGCTATAAATTGAAGGTCTTTCAAGGCTACAAATACACCTTCAACCCATATACACTTAGGGGATTAATTGTTATCATCCAAGAAGGTGTCAAGAGCTTCATAGTTCATATCCACTCAATTAAGGAGTTAATCCAAGGAGCTATCAAAGTTATTATCTACTCAAAGAGGAGTTTACAAGCTTATAGTCATATCTACTCTTTAGGAGATTATCTAGCAAAGTTGTTTGCACCCCTTTAAACACTTTGTATCTATCCTCTTAAGTCTAGGTCTTGTAATAGATAGATTAAGAGAGAATTCAAGTATAGGGAGTATACTTGGTATCCTTGTGTTGAGATAGCATAAGTGTTTGAGTATCGGGAGTATACTTGGTGTCCTTGTGTTGCGATAGCACAAGTGTTTGTCCTTCGTGTTATCGAAGAGGTTGTAAGGGTTTTTGTGTTCTCGACCCGGTTAAGAGAGACACGGGAGCTTAGTGAAAATCTTGAAATCCTAAGGAGGCTTCCTTAGGTAGTGGATGTAGGGAAACCGAACCACTATAAATCGTGTGTATCTTTCTATCCCTACTCTATTTACTTTCCGCACTTTATATGTTTGATAATATGCTAGTATGAATATTGTGATATTGATTATCTAGTTTATCTAACATATTGCCATCTAGAGTAGTTAGAGATTAGAAACTCGTTTTACTTGTATCAATTATATATCGAACCTCTTAGCTTATCCATTGCATGATCCCTTAAGAGTTTGATATATTAGTTGACTTAGAAGTTTCTTTCTTAAACTTATAATTGTCCAAAAGATTTTTAATTAGGCATTAATCTTATTAGTAATCCTATTTACCCCCCCTCTAGGACTTTCAATTGGTATCAGAGCCTAACTCTACGTGAATAGCTTAACCGTTAGTAGAGTAAACGATTTGGAATTTAATCTTTGGGAAGTGTTGTTTTCTACACAACCTCCATTCTCTTTGTAGGTGATCGTTACTTTGCTTGGAGGAAACTAATGGAAGAATTAATATACGAAAGAACGCTCAAATCTCGAAAAAGGAAAATCCGGTGATTTCTTTTCTTTATCTCGTATATTTACTTTGCGTTCCTCCTTATGGCTTGTGCTTATAATTATGAATTTGTTGTGATTTGATTAGTTGTGTTTATCATGTTTTATCTTGGGATATTATCTTGTGATACTTATCATTGTTTTAAATGTTATTAGTGTTATTGCATCTAATTCTCATGAATGATGTTTTTGCACTTTAGCTCTTAGAATTTTGGTAATTGCTTTTTAGTCCCCAAAATTTTCAAAATTGCACTTTGACCCCTCATAGTTATTATATTCTCCAAAGTGTCATAGTTTGGACTTCATAATCTTTCACTTGTAAAATTTGCCATTTTAGTTCATATCTTTGAAAAATTGCATTTTTAGTCCCTACTATGTGAAATTGCTTTTTAGTCCCTCAACGATTATAAATTGCACTTTTTATTCTTACAAGTGTTTATATCTTTTTAAAAGTGCCTATTGATTGATAAAAGGGAAAAAGATCAAAGATATTAGTTTACACTTTTAAATCTTAATTTATCTTTGATCACAAATTTGCATTTTCATATGGGTGAGTTTTTAAAGAAATTGTTTTTCAAAAATATTTTTTCGATAATCGTTTGCATTTTCCATAGCATTTCAAAAATGTTTTATGCATAGTATTATGGGAATTCTATCCATTATTGGTCATTAACTCATTTGCATGAATTTGCTTTGCTTACTATCTTTATGATGTGCTTCATTATGTGCTTATATGGTTTATTCCCTATTGTGCTAATATCTTGTATAACTTGACCTTATCATGCTTAAAATTGCTTAGTTTTTACATTGGGGCTTTTTGTACTTTTTTTAAAATATAGGGGTATTTGTGAAATAAACGGTTTTATTTGTTTTCGGGATTTCCATGTTGAATCTTTTCAAAACAAAAGTGTTTTTAGTAGTTTTAAAATATTTCTAAACTATTGGGGAGTTTTCGTATTAATTTCGGGTGTTTATGCAATTTGCTTATTTTCTAAATCTCTCTTCTTACCCTTTTAGTCGAGCAGTTGTGCGGTGCACCGCAACAATGGTCCGGTACACCGCAATTCGGGGTTTTATTGTTTTATTTTGCATTGTGGTCCCTATTGGTTGAAAATATTGCATTGTGATCCCTATAAGTTGAAAAATATTGATTTTAGATCCCTATAGTTTGAACAAGTTGCATTTAGCTTTCTTATGCTTGAAAATTAGACCTAGGTCCCTATTGTCTTAAGAAAGTTATACTTAGGTCCTTGAAGGTTTTCAAAATTGCATTTAGTCCCTAAACATTTGAAAAATGCATTTTGACCCCCATACTTTTCAAAGTTTAAATTTTACCCCTAGATTTCTTAAAATCGGTTTCAAATTATTCTTATTGGGTGTTTTTAATCTTCATATTATCCTACTTGGTCATTATTGTGGTTGTTTTGGTTGTTTTGGTTGTTTATGCTTTGAATGCTTATGAATCCATGTTTTGGATATTTAGGATATCATTGCTACTTGGTTAAATTTGGATGATTGGTTTAAGATGCTATGTGTTTAACTTGGATAATTGGTTATGTATGTATTGTTGAATGTTAGTTGCTTAAATTTTATGCTTCGGATATTATTTAAATGTGTTAATGTTGCTAACATTTTCCTTGATGATATAGGTACTATTGCATCATTCATCCTTGATCTTATTCTATATTGTTTTATAGTCCCTTTAGTTTGTTCAAATTAATCTTAGTTCTTCAAATGGTTGAAAATTGCATTTAGGTCCATTGAAGTTTTTCAAAATTGCGTTTAGTCCCTAAACTTTTGGAAAATACATCTTGACCCCTTTGCTTTTCAAAAATGACAATTTACCCCATGATTTCTTAAAATTGATTCAAATTTTCTTATTGGTAAAAAGGGGAGAAATTATTGGTCAAACTTTTCAAAATTGAAACAAACACTCTATGCATTTCGTGAGGGGGAGTTTTTAGTAAATTATCTTTAAAAACTAAAATGCTTGATTAATCGTTTGCACTAATCGTTTATCTTATAATTGCACTAATCGTTTGCGTTGTTAGAAAGCTTATAAGATGAAAACCTATCGATCAAGGAGTTGGTAAAATGTCTCTATCCTTAGCTATTGCTTTCAAATTATCTATCTTTGTGCATCTCCTTCTAAAAATTGTTTTAATCCCTAAACTCTTGCACACTCTTAGAATCGTTGTTTCAAATCTATTCTCTTGAGTTTTTAGCTCTTCTTCCTTAATTATGAATTACATTTATCTTGTCTTTTTGATGAAGACAAAGGGGGAGAAATATGTGCACTAAAACTTTCAAAATTTGCACTTTACAAAACTCACTAATGCATATCTTTTTCATAAAAATACACTTTGATTTTATGCTTTTTGTGAGGGGGAGTTAGACTCCATATGTGTTTTAGTGATTGATTTGTCATCATCAAAAAGGGGGAGATTGTTGGCATATTGCCCCCATCGATTAGGTGTTTTAATGTGACAAATCCTCTATTGTTTAGTGTGCTAATTTCACTTTATTATCTTGCACTCTAATTCATCAAAAAGCACAATTGTCTTCATTTAGATCAAATCTTTTTTGTTATATCTTAAGAAACTAATTCTCTTACAAATGCTATTAACTTTATCTTTGTGTACATTGAGAATTAGCTTTAGTGATCAACTACAAAGTTTATAAGAATGATGTTCTCTACAACTCTCGTGAAGAAGGTTTTCCAATCCGAGCATCATAGTAAAAGATATACTCACTAGAAGGTGTCTTAAACCTTTGGTGCGGTACACCGGAGTACACCTACGGTACACCGCAGAGCCACGGACCAGAGACGCGGTGCATAGGCTAGTCCGACCAGTAAGCTAAGAAAGTGTGTGGTACACCGTACTGAATCGCGGTACACCGGAGTGAGGCACGGACCAGGAGCACGGTGCATGGGGTAGCCCGTCAGTATGCTATGAAATCAACACGTTGAGTTGTGCGGTACACCGCACCATATCCGCGGTACACCGCGAGTAAGGTTTTCCTGCAGCAAAATGAAGACAAAAGGAATAGATCCGTTGGGAATATTAATATATCCGTTGGAGACAAATCATATGACCGTTGGGAGCATTTTGCAGCTATAAATTGAAGGTCTTTCAAGGCTACAAATACACCTTCAACCCATATACACTTAGGGGATTAATTGTTATCATCCAAGAAGGTGTCAAGAGCTTCATAGTTCATATCCACTCAATTAAGGAGTTAATCCAAGGAGCTATCAAAGTTATTATCTACTCAAAGAGGAGTTTACAAGCTTATAGTCATATCTACTCTTTAGGAGATTATCTAGCAAAGTTGTTTGCACCCCTTTAAACACTTTGTATCTATCCTCTTAAGTCTAGGTCTTGTAATAGATAGATTAAGAGAGAATTCAAGTATAGGGAGTATACTTGGTATCCTTGTGTTGAGATAGCATAAGTGTTTGAGTATCGGGAGTATACTTGGTGTCCTTGTGTTGCGATAGCACAAGTGTTTGTCCTTCGTGTTATCGAAGAGGTTGTAAGGGTTTTTGTGTTCTCGACCCGGTTAAGAGAGACACGGGAGCTTAGTGAAAAGCTTGAAATCCTAAGGAGGCTTCCTTAGGTAGTGGATGTAGGGAAACCGAACCACTATAAATCGTGTGTATCTTTCTATCCCTACTCTATTTACTTTCCGCACTTTATATGTTTGATAATATGCTAGTATGAATATTGTGATATTGATTATCTAGTTTATCTAACATATTGCCATCTAGAGTAGTTAGAGATTAGAAACTCGTTTTACTTGTATCAATTATATATCGAACCTCTTAGCTTATCCATTGCATGATCCCTTAAGAGTTTGATATATTAGTTGACTTAGAAGTTTCTTTCTTAAACTTATAATTGTCCAAAAGATTTTTAATTAGGCATTAATCTTATTAGTAATCCTATTTACCCCCCCTCTAGGACTTTCAGAAGTATGCATCACTCTCTTTCACTATCTTGACAAAGTCATCAACAACAACCGTGTTATCACCCTTTACCCTTGTATCTTTCCGTTGCCAGCTTTAGCCTTCCCTTGTTTCAACATCTTCTATACATCTTCCAAACATAATTCTTCCATCTTCACTATTAGTAAAATTAAATCCATGGGAACTTCAAGACCTTCATCTCTTATCTTTTAAATCTTCTTCTTTCTCCAGAGGACGATCCCCGTTATCTAACTTCATGTATTTTCCTACCTCGAGATAACTAGATTCGACTTTTCAATACCATGAATACAACTTCATACGTCTCATGAAACACCTCTTAACTTAACTAGAAAAACTCTTGATGCTACACATCATGCTATTCCTTTTGCGTATAATACTAAGAGTCCCAAGACCAGTTCTCCTTCAGCATCGGGCATTTTATAAAAAAGTGCACACGGGCTACAACAGGTATTATATATAAATAGGATTAAATTGTATATTTTCAAATCGTAGGAGTAATTTTTGTTTTAGGCAGTATCAATATTTGATACAAATGATTACCTTTGGGAATTATTCTTCTTTCACGTTTTACTGTGGGGTCCACTGAAATAATTTAACGGCCATATCTATTATCTATTAGGCATGGAATAACAATGTAAGACATAATTATGAAGATTAATGGCATGAATGTGATGTTAAACGGGTCAGGATTGGGTTCTCCGAGAAGGGAGAATTTCTGTGACTCATCCGATTCAACTCTAAACATAAGAACTCCACTTCAAAGCTAGACATGAAAGGAAATGTATACAAACTTGTTCACTTCTATCCAAAAAACTTGAAATAAAAAATTATTATCCGCGAGCTTAGAATATCAGTTCTACAGTCACAAAACTCTACATTTTATGTGTTATAGTCAAACACTAACACACATGAGCAGCTACAATATCACAAACATTATTCTTATGATTAAACAACTGTCAACAAAGAAACAAATATTGGCCCAATTTATTGTTCTGCTAAGACTATCCTTATAACTCCATGTTCGTTCTCCTCCTCCTCCTCCATTGCTTGCGGGGGATCAAATATGAGATGTTTTTCATAGTAATTGATGAGCTACATGATAAGAGAAGCATAGTGTAATCAGATTGAATATAAATTCATAACTAAGTCTAAGACTGAAATTAAAGTAGTGGCAACCAATGAAATAATAGGTATGGTTACCAAATCAGGATACTTAGCCGCCAGATACTTGTTGTCAACGTTTATGTTCTTTCCATTTGACCTGCAGGCACAAGCAAATACCATATATATCAGTAAAAATGAAACTGAGAAAGGAAGTGTCTTATTACTAACCTTTTGGCATCAAAAAGAAGTGACACATCGCGGATTCCATTGATTTCTGAAGTTGAATGGCCAACGAGCTTTATGATCTTAGTGATCTTATAGAAATTAGTTGGATCAACTTCACCGGCCTTACTTGTAGAAGCCTGCCCATTGTCATCTCCCTTACTCTTACCATCCGGCACGTTCTCTTGCTTTCCATTTTCCTTACCCTTACTAGCATTCCATGCTATCACTTGCACATCGTCAATCCCAGCTACACGAGAAGGATTTTGGTTTGGCTTTTTCTTAGCAGGTCCCGACTTACTTCCATTCTTTCGCTTACCTCTGCGAGTTGATCGCTTTTTCTGGGGTCCAATACTTAAAAATACAAAAACATTAAAAAAAAATCAAATTAAAACAGAAGATAAAAGGATATTTACATGAATTCTCTATTCGGTTTGAACCATTCTTTTAAGTTCTATTGTGTGATTGGTCCATGTGCTATGCAAAATATCCATATATACAAAAGGAAAGTCTGTAATTGGCTATTACATGCAACACAACGACCAATGATAATATTTACCTTTATTTAATTACTTAGAAATGCATAATATTTAGAATATATAAAATAAATATATAAAAATAAGGATAGATTAGTATGCTTTCTTCCATAACGACAATTTTTAGCAAACAACTATGTATATTCACTTTTTTTATAATTAGTTTTTGAAAAAGAAAAATTTAAACCGAGAGTTTGAGTAGTGTTTGTTATTGTCATAAAATACTACTACTGTGAGGAAATAGCTAACCTTTTTTCAAAAGCCTCAACATCATCTTTGATTAATGCTAGATTCTCTAGAGGCTCCCATGTGTTGGACGATTCAGGCCATCCGCGCCTGCTCCAACATCAAAAAAACATAAAATCATCATCTTGGTGTTTTAATCAAAATTTAATTAATAAATTCAATAAAAAATAAATGAAAACTCTCAACTTTACGCGGACACATAAAAAAACTGGACAATAGAGAACATACCATTTGATCAAATAGTGAACTTTACCCTTTTTTTGTTTCCACGATAATTGTACAATTTTACATGTAAATAAAAGTAAAAAATAAAATTAAAAAACAGAAAATAAATATTATTGAATAATTATTGATTATATACTATTTTGTTTCAAATACAGAATAAGAAAAATGTCAGATACCTTTCTCAGTTTTTTTTCGACAATTTTCTCTATTTCGTAGAATCCTTCAGGAAGATTTGTAGTTTCATTGTAACCTTGTGTTTGCTCATCCTCGTCGTCCCAATTTTCAACATCTTCTTCATCTCCCAACAGCTCATTCTGATTCTCATCCACATTATCTTTATGACTTACTTTTTCAGCAACATTGATTAAACTCTGATTTTGTTGCATATTACGATATGCTTTCATTATACGGTATCCGATGGTGGTCGGTGTAGTAATTTTGTTTTCGTCCATATCTTGTGGAGTTGGTGGTGGCAGTGAAATTGGTTCCTGTACAGATTTGTTGTTGTTTTCCCTCTGTTTATATTGTTCTCTTTTTTGTGTAAGATAATTTTTGTATCAAGAATTATCTAAAATGATTGTATTTTTGTCTTTAACTCTTTTAAAATTTATAAATTGTTTTCCTAACTAGACAATTTTTAATAAATTATATCTTTTGATTTTACTTTTATGGATGAATTAATTATATAATTAATGAGAAATGATTTGTTTTATGAATTGCCAACTCATAATCACCCGTCATTTATTTCTTTGTAATAAATTTAGTTTTTTTCTTTTTCTTTATTTTTATATAAACAATTAATTATAATATTAATAAGAAATGAATGATTTTATGAATTGCTGACTTAAATTCATTACTTTTTTTATCTAGATTTTCATATATTTCGTTATATATATATCAATAATTTTATTTTATTTTTTATGTGTAGAGATTAATGATTTTAAAATTAATAAGTTATCTATTTTATCATACTAAACATAAGTAAAATCATATAAAACACTAGAAATATCCTACAAGCAAGCTATTTAACCAAAATATTTCTAAACGATGTAACTCACTTAGACATGCAACAATTGAAAGACATCTAGGATTTGGATTATAATACATGAATTTGCTTGTGCGGTGTAGTATCTAAAAGAATATGGACAGATATTTGTAGGATGTGTAAAGTAAGGTGTAGATGGCCTTTTTGGAATGTCTTGGTGGACTATATGGTACTCAAATGAAACTTGGTACTCTCACTGTACAAGTAATTGCTGCTACCTCTAACAAGTTTTGCTTATTTGATATGGATATCAAAAAATCCCCCGTATTGTGTTTGTAAAGTACTTACTGTACTCCTCATTTTGATTTAGTGTAATACTCATTTTATACATAAGTTATCAAATAATATTTTTTCAAGATACTCTATCAAACTCAAAAGCTTTCTTGGTTCTTCATTTATCAAGTTTATTTCATGTGTTTATGGGGATGAGTTGGAGTAGAATAATTTTCAAAATTTGAAAAATATAATTGTTTGTTGACGTAACAAAACCTATGACTTCATATATTTTTTTAAAATCATTTATTGTTAAGGACAAGTTAAATGTCTTGATGATAAATTTACTCTTAATTGAGAAGTAATGCCGGATAGGGATTCTAAATTTATTTCTCCAACAACCACCATTAAGGCCTAGTTAATGACATATTCATATACTGTATATATTCGTATAAATTAAGTCCCATATGTGGAGAATTCTTTTATACCAATTGCATTAAACACGGAACACCCCAATGCATGCGTTCTTAATTGCAACAACTTCTGAATTTTGAATAATCCTTAATCAAATATATATCTAGGAATTCTGACAATGTGATACAATTAAATTCGAATGAGCTTCTTCTGTTTGGAAGTAAATGTTATGTTTATTCTAAACTTCTGGTTGGAAGTGCATGTTCAGTTGCAGAAAATACTTACTTTACAAATTCACCAAAATATATCCTATTAGGCAATTTCTAAGACAATATAATCAAATCATTCTTTTGCGATATAACTCCTAATAATGGGCAAAACAAAATAGTAAAAAAACCTAAGAGTTTCCTAAATAGTTAAGTATTCATTGGTTTTTTGGGACACATCAGTTACTTTACATTCTCATCAATACTATCAAAAAGTAAGAATTTGATTCGAGTAAAGAAATTAAAGCACTGAAGATCAGAAACAATCAGAAATAATGTAGAAGACTACAACCTCCCTCGAACCATTGTTAAACATTTAAGGGGCTACACTATAAGATTAAGTCTACCCGCGGTCTATCATCATACAACAAATACTCATCTGCCACGACCCTAGATCACAAGACCATCATCCTACCCTGTAACTGAGGACCTTTATTCACAGTCTATAGAAGAAAAATCCCTGAGAAACGCTCATGAAGACCCATTCACGAATGTGACAAGAATCGTGAAACAGTTTATAAATATACTTCCAACACAATCAAGGGAGTTGTAGGTTCACTCCAACATAGTGAATGTGGCATGAAATTCGGAAGTAACGGATCCACCAATGTCAATATATACCTCGGCACATTTCATGAATAAAGTACAAATCATAGTTTGAAACACAGTGCATACACATAAATGCATTTTCTATTAATGAATGAGGTACGGGAAGGCCTTTTTCTTGATTAAATATTAAATTGATCGTAGGAAAACCATGAAGATCCTCCCTTCATCTGATGCATGATGTATTTGTGATAAAACATACTAAGAAGAGAACTACATGGTGTCACTGAGTGAGAATATCAGCAATGGAAGTATGCATCACTCTCTTTCACTATCTTGACAAAGTCATCAACAACAACCGTGTTATCACCCTTTACCCTTGTATCTTTCCGTTGCCAGCTTTAGCCTTCCCTTGTTTCAACATCTTCTATACATCTTCCAAACATAATTCTTCCATCTTCACTATTAGTAAAATTAAATCCATGGGAACTTCAAGACCTTCATCTCTTATCTTTTAAATCTTCTTCTTTCTCCAGAGGACGATCCCCGTTATCTAACTTCATGTATTTTCCTACCTCGAGATAACTAGATTCAACTTTCTAATACCATGAATACAACTTCATACGTCTCATGAAACACCTCTTAACTTAACTAGAAAAACTCTTGATGCTACACATCATGCTATTCCTTTTGCGTATAATACTAAGAGTCCTAAGACCAGTTCTCCTTCAGCATCGGGCATTTTATAAAAAAGTGCACACGGGCTACAACAGGTATTATATATAAATAGGATTAAATTGTATATTTTCAAATCGTAGGAGTAATTTTTGTTTTAGGCAGTATCAACATTTGATACAAATGATTACCTTTGGGAATTATTCTTCTTTCACGTTTTACTGTGGGGTCCACTGAAATAATTTAACGGCCATATCTAGTATCTATTAGGCATGGGTTAACAATGTAAGACATAATTATGAAGATTAATGGAATGAATGTGATGTTAAACGGGTCAGGATTGGGTTCTCCGAGAAGGGAGAATTTCTGTGACTCATCCGATTCAACTCTAAACATAAGAACTCCACTTCAAAGCTAGACATGAAAGGAAATGTATACAAACTTGTTCATTTCTATCCAAAAAACTTGAAATAAAAAATTATTATCCGGGAGCTTAGAATATCAGTTCTACAGTCACAAAACTCTACATTGTATGTGTTATAGTCAAACACTAACACACATGAGCAGCTACAATATCACAAACATTATTCTTATGATTAAACAACTGTCAACAAAGAAACAAATATTGGCCCAATTTATTGTTCTGCTAAGACTATCCTTATAACTCCATGTTCGTTCTCCTCCTCCTCCTCCATTGCTTGCGGGGGATCAAATATGAGATGTTTTTCATAGTAATTGATGAGCTGCATGATAAGAGAAGCATAGTGTAATCAGATTGAATATAAATTCATAACTAAGTCTAAGACTGAAATTAAAGTAGTGGCAACCAATGAAATAATAGGTATGGTTACCAAATCAGGATACTTAGCCGCCAGATACTTGTTGTCAACGTTTATGTTCTTTCCATTTGACCTGCAGGCACAAGCAAATACCATATATATCAGTAAAAATGAAACTGAGAAAGAAAGTGTCTTATTACTAACCTTTTGGCATCAAAAAGAAGTGACACATCGCGGATTCCATTGATTTCTGAAGTTGAATGGCCAACGAGCTTTATGATCTCAGTGATCTTATAGAAATTAGTTGGATCAACTTCACCGGCCTTACTTGTAGAAGCCTGCCCATTGTCATCTCCCTTACTCTTACCATCCGGCACGTTCTCTTGCTTTCCATTTTCCTTACCCTTACTAGCATTCCATGCTATCACTTGCACATCGTCAATCCCAACTACACGAGAAGGATTTTGGTTTGGCCTTTTCTTAGCAGGTCCCGACTTACTTCCATTCTTTCGCTTACCTCTGCGAGTTGATCGCTTTTTCTGGGGTCCAATACTTAAAAATACAAAAACATTAAAAAAAATCAAATTAAAACAGAAGATAAAAGGATATTTACATGAATTCTCTATTTGGTTTGAACCATTCTTTTAAGTTTTATTGTGTGATTGGTCCATGTGCTATGCAAAATATCCATATATACAAAAGGAAAGTCTGTAATTGGCTATTACATGCACACAACGACCAATGATAATATTTACCTTTATTTAATTACTTAGAAATGCATAATATTTAAAATATATAAAATAAATATATAAAAATAAGGACAGATTAGTATGCTTTCTTCCATAACGACAATTTTTAGCAAACAACTATGTATATTCACTTTTTTTATAATTAGTTTTTGAAAAAGAAAAATTTAAACCGAGAGTTTGAGTAGTGTTTGTTATTGTCATAAAATACTACTACTGTGAGGAAATAGCTAACCTTTTTTCAAAAGCCTCAACATCATCTTTGATTAATGCTAGATTCTCTAGAGGCTCCCATGTGTTGGACGATTCAGGCCATCCGCGCCTGCTCCAACATCAAAATAACATAAAATCATCATCTTGGTGTTTTAATCAAAATTTAATTAATAAATTCAATAAAAAATAAATGAAAACTCTCAACTTTAAGCGGACACATAAAAAAACTGGACAATAGAGAACATACCATTTGATCAAATAGTGAACTTTACCCTTTTTTTGTTTCCACGATAATTGTATAATTTTACATGTAAAGAAAAGTAAAAAATAAAATTAAAAAACAGAAAATAAATATTATTGAATAATTATTGATTATATACTATTTTGTTTCAAATACAGAATAAGAAAAATGTTAGATACCTTTCTCAGTTTTTTTTCGACAATTTTCTCTATTTCATAGAATCCTTCAGGAAGATTTGTAATTTCATTGTAACCTTGTGTTTGCTCATCCTCGTCGTCCCAATTTTCAACATCTTCTTCATCTCCCAACAGCTCATTCTGATTATCACCCACATTATCTTTATGACTTACTTTTTCAGCAACATTGATTAAACTCTGATTTTGTTGCATATTACGATATGCTTTCATTATACGGTATCCGATGGTGGTCGGTGTAGTAATTTTGTTTTCGTCCATATCTTGTGGAGTTGGTGGTGGCAGTGAAATTGGTTCCTGTACAGATTTGTTGTTGTTTTCCCTCTGTTTATATTGTTCTCTTTTTGGTGTAAGATAATTTTTGTATCAAGAATTATCTAAAATTATTGTATTTTTTACTTTAACTCTTTTAAAATTTATAAATTGTTTTCCTAACTAGACAATTTTTAATAAATTATATCTTTTGATTTTACTTTTATGGATGAATTAATTATAAAATTAATAAGAAATGATTTGTTTTATGAATTGCCAACTCATAATCACCCGTCATTTATTTCTTTGTAATAAATTTAGTTTTTTTCTTTTTCTTTATTTTTATATAAACAATTAATTATAATATTAATAAGAAATGAATGATTTTATGAATTGCTGACTTAAATTCATTACTTTTTTTATCTAGATTTTCATATATTTCGTTATATATATCAATAATTTTATTTTATTTTTTATGTGTAGAGATTAATGATTTTAAAATTAATAAGTTATCTATTTTATCATACTAAACATAAGTAAAACCATATAAAACACTAGAAATATCCTAAAAGCAAGCTATTTAACCAAAATATTTCTAAACGATGTAACTCACTTAGACGGGCAACAGTTGAAAGACATCTAGGATTTGGATTATAATACATGAATTTGCTTGTGCTGTGTAGTATCTAAAAGAATATGGACAGATATTTGTAGGATGTGTAAAGTAAGGTGTAGATGGCCTTTTTGGAATGTCCTGGTGGACTATATGGTACTCAAATGAAACTTGGTACTCTCACTGTACAAGTAATTGTTGCTACCTCTAACAAGTTTTGCTTATTTGATATGGATATCAAAAAATCCCCCGTATTGTGTTTGTAAAGTACTTACTGTACTCCTCATTTTGATTTAGTGTAATACTCATTTTATACATAAGTTATCAAATAATATTTTTTCAAGATACTCTATCAAACTCAAAAGCTTTCTTGGTTCTTCATTTATCAAGTTTATTTCATGTGTTTATGGGGATGAGTTGGAGTAGAATAATTTTCAAAATTTGAAAAATATAATTGTTTGTTGACGTAACAAAACCTATGACTTCATATATTTTTTTAAAATCATTTATTGTTAAGGACAAGTTAAATGTCTTGATGATAAATTTACTCTTAATTGAGAAGTAATGCCGGATCGGGATTCTAAATTTATTTCTCCAACAACCACCATTAAGGCCTAGTTAATGACATATTCATATACTGTATATATTCGTATAAATTAAGTCCCATATGTGGAGAATTCTTTTATACCAATTGCATTAAACTCGGAACACCCCAATGCATGCGTTCTTAATTGCAACAACTTCTGAATTTTGAATAATCCTTAATCAAATATATATCTAGGAATTCTGACAATGTGATACAATTAAATTCGAATGAGCTTCTTCTGTTTGGAAGTAAATGTTATGTTTATTCTAAACTTCTGGTTGGAAGTGCATGTTCAGTTGCAGAAAATACTTACTTTACAAATTCACCAAAATATATCATATTAGGCAATTTCTAAGACAATATAATCAAATCATTCTTTTGCGATATAAATCCTAATAATGGGCAAAACAAAATAGTAAAAAAAACCTAAGAGTTTCCTAAATAGTTGAGTATTCATTCGATTATTGGTACACATCAGTTACTTTACATTCTCATCAATACAATCAAAAAGTAAGAATTTGATTCGAGTAAAGAAATTAAAACACTGAAGATCAGAAACAATCAGAAATAATGTAGAAGACTACAACCTCCCTCGAACCATTGTTAAACATTTAAGGGGCTACACTATAAGATTAAGTCTACCCGCGGTCTATCATCATACAACAAATACTCATCTGCCACGACCCTAGATCACAAGACCATCATCCTACCCTGTAACTGAGGACCTTTATTCACAGTCTATAGAAGAAAAATCCCTGAGAAACGCTCATGAAGACCCATTCACGAATGTGACAAGAATCGTGAAACAGTTTATAAATATACTTCCAACACAATCAAGGGAGTTGTAGGTTCACTCCAACATAGTGAATGTGGCATGAAATTCGGAAGTAACGGATCCACCAATGTCAATATATACCTCGGCACATTTCATGAATAAAGTACAAATCATAGTTTGAAACACAGTGCATACTCATAAATGCATTTTCTATTAATGAATGAGGTACGTGAAGGCCTTTTTCTTGATTAAATATTAAATTGATCGTCGGAAAACCATGAAGATCCTCCCTTCATCTGATGTATGATGTATTTGTGATAAAACATACTAAGAAGGGAACTACATGGTGTCACTGAGTGAGAATATCAGCAATGGAAGTATGCATCACTCTCTTTCACTATCTTGACAAAGTCATCAACAACAACCGTGTTATCACCCTTTACCCTTGTATCTTTCCGTTGCCAGCTTTAGCCTTCCCTTGTTTCAACATCTTCTATACATCTTCCAAACATAATTCTTCCATCTTCACTATTAGTAAAATTAAATCCATGGGAACTTCAAGACCTTCATCTCTTATCTTTTAAATCTTCTTCTTTCTCCAGAGGACGATCCCCGTTATCTAACTTCATGTATTTTCCTACCTCGAGATAACTAGATTCGACTTTTCAATACCATGAATACAACTTCATACATCTCATGAAACACCTCTTAACTTAACTAGAAAAACTCTTGATGCTACACATCATGCTATTCCTTTTGCGTATAATACTAAGAGTCCCAAGACCAGTTCTCCTTCAGCATCGGGCATTTTATAAAAAAGTGCACACGGGCTACAACAGGTATTATATATAAATAGGATTAAATTGTATATTTTCAAATCGTAGGAGTAATTTTTGTTTTAGGCAGTATCAATATTTGATACAAATGATTACCTTTGGGAATTATTCTTCTTTCACGTTTTACTGTGGGGTCCACTGAAATAATTTAACGGCCATATCTAGTATCTATTAGGCATGGGTTAATAATGTAAGACATAATTATGAAGATTAATGGAATGAATGTGATGTTAAACGGGTCAGGATTGGGTTCTCCGAGAAGGGAGAATTTCTGTGACTCATCCGATTCAACTCTAAACATAAGAACTCCACTTCAAAGCTAGACATGAAAGGAAATGTATACAAACTTGTTCATTTCTATCCAAAAAACTTGAAATAAAAAATTATTATCCGGGAGCTTAGAATATCAGTTCTACAGTCACAAAACTCTACATTGTATGTGTTATAGTCAAACACTAACACACATGAGCAGCTACAATATCACAAACATTATTCTTATGATTAAACAACTGTCAATAAAGAAACAAATATTGGCCCAATTTATTGTTCTGCTAAGACTATCCTTATAACTCCATGTTCGTTCTCCTCCTCTTCCTCCATTGCTTGCGGGGGATCAAATATGAGATGTTTTTCATAGTAATTGATGAGCTACATGATAAGAGAAGCATAGTGTAATCAGATTGAATATAAATTCATAACTAAGTCTAAGACTGAAATTAAAGTAGTGGCAACCAATGAAATAATAGGTATGGTTACCAAATCAGGATACTTAGCCGCCAGATACTTGTTGTCAACGTTTATGTTCTTTCCATTTGACCTGCAGGCACAAGTAAATACCATATATATCAGTAAAAATGAAACTGAGAAAGAAAGTGTCTTATTACTAACCTTTTGGCATCAAAAAGAAGTGACACATCGCGGATTCCATTGATTTCTGAAGTTGAATGACCAACGAGCTTTATGATCTCAGTGATCTTATAGAAATTAGTTGGATCAACTTCACCGGCCTTACTTGTAGAAGCCTGCCCATTGTCATCTCCCTTACTCTTACCATCCGGCACGTTCTCTTGCTTTCCATTTTCCTTACCCTTACTAGCATTCCATGCTATCACTTGCACATCGTCAATCCCAACTACACGAGAAGGATTTTGGTTTGGCTTTTTCTTAGCAGGTCCCGACTTACTTCCATTCTTTCGCTTACCTCTGCGAGTTGATCGCTTTTTCTGGGGTCCAATACTTAAAAATACAAAAACATTAAAAAAAATCAAATTAAAACAGAAGATAAAAGGATATTTACATGAATTCTCTATTTGGTTTGAACCATTCTTTTAAGTTTTATTGTGTGATTGGTCCATGTGCTATGCAAAATATCCATATATACAAAAGGAAAGTCTGTAATTGGCTATTACATGCAACACAACGACCAATGATAATATTTACCTTTATTTAATTACTTAGAAATGCATAATATTTAGAATATATAAAATAAATATATAAAAATAAGGACAGATTAGTATGCTTTCTTCCATAACGACAATTTTTAGCAAACAACTATGTATATTCACTTTTTTTATAATTAGTTTTTGAAAAAGAAAAATTTAAACCGAGAGTTTGAGTAGTGTTTGTTATTGTCATAAAATACTACTACTGTGAGGAAATAGCTAACCTTTTTTCAAAAGCCTCAACATCATCTTTGATTAATGCTAGATTCTCTAGAGGCTCCCATGTGTTGGACTATTCAGGCCATCCGCGCCTGCTCCAACATCAAAATAACATAAAATCATCATCTTGGTGTTTTAATCAAAATTTAATTAATAAATTCAATAAAAAATAAATGAAAACTCTCAACTTTACGCGGACACATAAAAAAACTGGACAATAGAGAACATACCATTTGATCAAATAGTGAACTTTACCCTTTTTTTGTTTCCACGATAATTGTATAATTTTACATGTAAAGAAAAGTAAAAAATAAAATTAAAAAACAGAAAATAAATATTATTGAATAATTATTGATTATATACTATTTTGTTTCAAATACAGAATAAGAAAAATGTTAGATACCTTTCTCAGTTTTTTTTCGACAATTTTCTCTATTTCATAGAATCCTTCAGGAAGATTTGTAATTTCATTGTAACCTTGTGTTTGCTCATCCTCGTCGTCCCAATTTTCAACATCTTCTTCATCTCCCAACAGCTCATTCTGATTCTCACCCACATTATCTTTATGACTTACTTTATCAGCAACATTGACTAAACTCTGATTTTGTTGCATATTACGATATGCTTTCATTATACGGTATCCGATGGTGGTCGGTGTAGTAATTTTGTTTTCGTCCATATCTTGTGGAGTTGGTGGTGGCAGTGAAATTGGTTCCTGTACAGATTTGTTGTTGTTTTCCCTCTGTTTATATTGTTCTCTTTTTGGTGTAAGATAATTTTTGTATCAAGAATTATCTAAAATGATTGTATTTTTGTCTTTAACTCTTTTAAAATTTATAAATTGTTTTCCTAACTAGACAATTTTTAATAAATTATATCTTTTGATTTTACTTTTATGGATGAATTAATTATAAAATTGATAAGAAATGATTTGTTTTATGAATTGCCAACTCATAATCACCCGTCGTTTATTTCTTTGTAATAAATTTAGTTTTTTTCTTTTTCTTTATTTTTATATAAACAATTAATTATAATATTAATAAGAAATGAATGATTTTATGAATTGCTGACTTAAATTCATTACTTTTTTTATCTAGATTTTCATATATTTCGTTATATATATCAATAATTTTATTTTATTTTTTATGTGTAGAGATTAATGATTTTAAAATTAATAAGTTATCTATTTTATCATACTAAACATAAGTAAAACCATATAAAACACTAGAAATATCCTAAAAGCAAGCTATTTAACCAAAATATTTCTAAACGATGTAACTCACTTAGACGGGCAACAGTTGAAAGACATCTAGGATTTGGATTATAATACATGAATTTGCTTGTGCGGTGTAGTATCTAAAAGAATATGGACAGATATTTGTAGGATGTGTAAAGTAAGGTGTAGATGGCCTTTTTGGAGTGTCCTGGTGGACTATATGGTACTCAAATGAAACTTGGTACTCTCACTGTACAAGTAATTGCTGCTACCTCTAAAAAGTTTTGCTTATTTGATATGGATATCGAAAAATCCCCCGTATTGTGTTTGTAAAGTACTTATTGTACTCCTCATTTTGATTTAGTGTAATACTCATTTTATACATAAGTTATCAAATAATATTTTTTCAAGATACTCTATCAAACTCAAAAGCTTTCTTGGTTCTTCATTTATCAAGTTTATTTCATGTGTTTATGGGGATGAGTTGGAGTAGAATAATTTTCAAAATTTGAAAAATATAATTGTTTGTTGACATAACAAAACCTATGACTTCATATATTTTTTTTAAATCATTTATTGTTAAGGACAAGTCAAATGTCTTGATGATAAATTTACTCTTAATTGAGAAGTAATGCCGGATCGGGATTCTAAATTTATTTCTCCAACAACCACCATTAAGGCCTAGTTAATGACATATTCATATACTGTATATATTCGTATAAATTAAGTCCCATATGTGGAGAATTCTTTTATACCAATTGCATTAAACACGGAACACCCCAATGCATGCGTTCTTAATTGCAACAACTTCTGAATTTTGAATAATCCTTAATCAAATATATATCTAGGAATTCTGACAATGTGATACAATTAAATTCGAATGAGCTTCTTCTGTTTGGAAGTAAATGTTATGTTTATTCTAAACTTCTGGTTGGAAGTGCATGTTCATTTGCAGAAAATACTTACTTTACAAATTCACCAAAATATATCCTATTAGGCAATTTCTAAGACAATATAATCAAATCATTCTTTTGCGATATAACTCCTAATAATGGGCAAAACAAAATAGTAAAAAAACCTAAGAGTTTCCTAAATAGTTGAGTATTCATTGGTTTTTTGGGACACATCAGTTACTTTACATTCTCATCAATACTATCAAAAAGTAAGAATTTGATTCGAGTAAAGAAATTAAAACACTGAAGATCAGAAACAATCAGAAATAATGTAGAAGACTACAACCTCCCTCGAACCATTGTTAAACATTTAAGGGGCTACACTATAAGATTAAGTCTACCCGCGGTCTATCATCATACAACAAATACTCATCTGCCACGACCCTAAATCAAAAGACCATCATCCTACCCTGTAACTGAGGACCTTTATTCACAGTCTATAGAAGAAAAATCCCTGAGAAACGCTCATGAAGACCCATTCACGAATGTGACAAGAATCGTGAAACAGTTTATAAATATACTTCCAACACAATCAAGGGAGTTGTAGGTTCACTCCAACATAGTGAATGTGGCATGAAATTCGGAAGTAACGGATCCACCAATGTCAATATATACCTCGGCACATTTCATGAATAAAGTACAAATCATAGTTTGAAACACAGTGCATACTCATAAATGCATTTTCTATTAATAAATGAGGTACGGGAAGGCCTTTTTCTTGATTAAATATTAAATTGATCGTCGGAAAACCATGAAGATCCTCCCTTCATCTGATGCATGATGTATTTGTGATAAAACATACTAAGAAGAGAACTACATGGTGTCACTGAGTGAGAATATCAGCAATGGAAGTATGCATCACTCTCTTTCACTATCTTGAAAAAGTCATCAACAACAACCGTGTTATCACCCTTTACCCTTGTATCTTTCCGTTGCCAGCTTTAGCCTTCCCTTGTTTCAACATCTTCTATACATCTTCCAAACATAATTCTTCCATCTTCACTATTAGTAAAATTAAATCCATGGGAACTTCAAGACCTTCATCTCTTATCTTTTAAATCTTCTTCTTTCTCCAGAGGACGATCCCCGTTATCTAACTTCATGTATTTTCCTACCTCGAGATAACTAGATTCGACTTTTTAATACCATGAATACAACTTCATACGTCTCATGAAACACCTCTTAACTTAACTAGAAAAACCCTTGATGCTACACATCATGCTATTCCTTTTGCGTATAATACTAAGAGTCCTAAGACCAGTTCTCCTTCAGCATCGGGCATTTTATAAAAAAGTGCACACGGGCTACAACAGGTATTATATATAAATAGGATTAAATTGTATATTTTCAAATCGTAGGAGTAATTTTTGTTTTAGGCAGTATCAATATTTGATACAGATGATTACCTTTGGGAATTATTCTTCTTTCACGTTTTACTGTGGGGTCCACTGAAATAATTTAACGGCCATATCTAGTATCTATTAGGAATGGGTTAACAATGTAAGACATAATTATGAAGATTAATGGCATGAATGTGATGTTAAACGGGTCAGGATTGGGTTCTCCGAGAAGGGAGAATTTCTGTGACTCATCCGATTCAACTCTAAACATAAGAACTCCACTTCAAAGCTAGACATGAAAGGAAATGTATACAAACTTGTTCACTTCTATCCAAAAAACTTGAAATAAAAAATTATTATCCGGGAGCTTAGAATATCAGTTCTACAGTCACAAAACTCTACATTGTATGTGTTATAGTCAAACACTAACACACATGAGCAGCTACAGTATCACAAACATTACTCTTATGATTAAACAACTGTCAACAAAGAAACAAACATTGGCCCAATTTATTGTTCTGCTAAGACTATCCTTATAACTCCATGTTCGTTCTCCTCCTCCTCCTCCATTGCTTGCGGGGGATCAAATATGAGATGTTTTTCATAGTAATTGATGAGCTGCATGATAAGAGAAGATAGTGTAATCAGATTGAATATAAATTCATAACTAAGTCTAAGACTGAAATTAAAGTAGTGGCAACCAATGAAATAATAGGTATGGTTACCAAATCAGGATACTTAGCCGCCAGATACTTGTTGTCAACGTTTATGTTCTTTCCATTTGACCTGCAGGCACAAGCAAATACCATATATATCAGTAAAAATGAAACTGAGAAAGAAAGTGTCTTATTACTACCTTTTGGCATCAAAAAGAAGTGACACATCGCGGATTCCATTGATTTCTGAAGTTGAATGGCCAACGAGCTTTATGATCTCAGTGATCTTATAGAAATTAGTTGGATCAAATTCACCGCCCTTACTTGTAGAAGCCTGCCCATTGTCATCTCCCTTACTCTTACCATCCGGCACGTTCTCTTGCTTTCCATTTTCCTTACCCTTACTAGCATTCCATGCTATCACTTGCACATCGTCAATCCCAACTACACGAGAAGGATTTTGGTTTGGCTTTTTCTTAGCAGGTCCCGACTTACTTCCATTCTTTCGCTTACCTCTGCGAGTTGATCGCTTTTTCTGGGGTCCAATACTTAAAAATACAAAAACATTAAAAAAAATCAAATTAAAACAGAAGATAAAAGGATATTTACATGAATTCTCTATTTGGTTTGAACCATTCTTTTAAGTTTTATTGTGTGATTGGTCCATGTGCTATGCAAAATATCCAAATATACAAAAGAAAAGTCTGTAATTGGCTATTACATGCAACACAACGACCAATGATAATATTTACCTTTATTTAATTACTTAGAAATGCATAATATTTAAAATATATAAAAATAAGGACAGATTAATATGCTTTCTTCCATAACGACATTTTTTTGCAAACAACTATGTATATTCATTTTTTTTATAATTAGTTTTTTAAAAAGAAAAATTTAAACCGAGAGTCTGAGTAGTGTTTGTTATTGTCATAAAATACTACTACTGTGAGGAAATAGCTAACCTTTTTTCAAAAGCCTCAACATCATCTTTGATTAATGCTAGATTCTCTAGAGGCTCCCATGTGTTGGACGATTCAGGCCATCCGCGCCTGCTCCAACATCAAAATAACATAAAACCAACATCTTGGTGTTTTAATCAAAATTTAATTAATAAATTCAATAATAAATAAATGAAAACTCTCAACTTTACGCGGACACATAAAAAAACTGGACAATAGAGTACATACCATTTGATCAAATAGTGAACTTTACCCTTTTTTTTGTTTCCACGATAATTGTACAATTTTACATGTAAAGAAAAGTAAAAAATAAAATTAAAAAACAGAAAATAAATATTATTGAATAATTATTGATTATATACTATTTTGTTTCAAATACAGAATAAGAAAAATGTTAGATACCTTTCTCAGTTTTTTTTCGACAATTTTCTCTATTTCATAGAATCCTTCAGGAAGATTTGTAATTTCATTGTCACCTTGTGTTTGCTCATCCTCGTCGTCCCAATTTTCAACATCTTCTTCATCTCCCAACAGCTCATTCTGATTCTCATCCACATTATCTTTATGACTTTCTTTTTCAGCAACATTGATTAAACTCTGATTTTGTTGCATATTACGATATGCTTTCATTATACGGTATCCGATGGTGGTCGGTGTAGTAATTTTGTTTTCGTCCATATCTTGTGGAGTTGGTGGTGGCAGTGAAATTGGTTCCTGTACAGATTTGTTGTTGTTTTCCCTCTGTTTATATTGTTCTCTTTTTTGTGTAAGATAATTTTTGTATCAAGAATTATCTAAAATGATTGTATTTTTGTCTTTAACTCTTTTAAAATTTATAAATTGTTTTCCTAACTAGACAATTTTTAATAAATTATATCTTTTGATTTTACTTTTATGGATGAATTAATTATAAAATTAATAAGAAATGATTTGTTTTATGAATTGCCAACTCATAATCACCCGTCGTTTATTTCTTTGTAATAAATTTAGTTTTTTTCTTTTTCTTTATTTTTATATAAACAATTAATCATAATATTAATAAGAAATGAATGATTTTATGAATTGCTGACTTAAATTCATTACTTTTTTATCTAGATTTTCATATATTTCGTTATATATATCAATAATTTTATTTTATTTTTTATGTGTAGAGATTAATGATTTTAAAATTAATAAGTTATCTATTTTATCATACTAAACATAAGTAAAACCATATAAAACACTATAAATATCCTAAAAGCAAGCTATTTAACCAAAATATTTCTAAACGATGTAACTCACTTAGACGGGCAACAGTTGAAAGACATCTAGGATTTGGATTATAATACATGAATTTGCTTGTGCGGTGTAGTATCTAAAAGAATATGGACAGATATTTGTAGGATGTGTAAAGTAAGGTGTAGATGGCCTTTTTGGAATGTCCTGGTGGACTATATGGTACTCAAATGAAACTTGGTACTCTCACTGTACAAGTAATTGCATCTACCTCTAACAAGTTTTGCTTATTTGATATGGATATCAAAAAATCCCCCGTATTGTGTTTGTAAAGTACTTACTGTACTCCTCATTTTGATTTAGTGTAATACTCATTTTATACATAAGTTATCAAATAATATTTTTTCAAGATACTCTATCAAACTCAAAAGCTTTCTTGGTTCTTCATTTATCAAGTTTATTTCATGTGTTTATGGGGATGAGTTGGAGTAGAATAATTTTCAAAATTTGAAAAATATAATTGTTTGTTGACGTAACAAAACCTATGACTTCATATATTTTTTTAAATCATTTATTGTTAAGGACAAGTCAAATGTCTTGATGATAAATTTACTCTTAATTGAGAAGTAATGCCGGATCGGGATTCTAAATTTATTTCTCCAACAACCACCATTAAGGCCTAGTTAATGACATATTCATATACTGTATATATTCGTATAAATTAAGTCCCATATGTGGAGAATTCTTTTATACCAATTGCATTAAACACGGAACACCCCAATGCATGCGTTCTTAATTGCAACAACTTCTGAATTTTGAATAATCCTTAATCAAATATATATCTAGGAATTCTGACAATGTGATACAATTAAATTCGAATGAGCTTCTTCTGTTTGGAAGTAAATGTTATGTTTATTCTAAACTTCTGGTTGCAAGTGCATGTTCAGTTGCAGAAAATACTTACTTTACAAATTCACCAAAATATATCCTATTAGGCAATTTCTAAGACAATATAATCAAATCATTCTTTTGCGATATAACTCCTAATAATGGGCAAAACAAAATAGTAAAAAAACCTAAGAGTTTCCTAATTAGTTGACTATTCATTGGTTTTTTGGGACACATCAGTTACTTTACATTCTCATCAATACTATCAAAAAGTAAGAATTTGATTCGAGTAAAGAAATTAAAACAGTGAAGATCAGAAACAATCAGAAATAATGTAGAAGACTACAACATCCCTCGAACCATTGTTAAACATTTAAGGGGCTACACTATAAGATTAAGTCTACCGCGGTCTATCATCATACAACAAATACTCATCTGCCATGACCCTAAATCACAAGACCATCATCCTACCCTGTAACTGAGGACCTTTATTCACAGTCTATAGAAGAAAAATCCCTGAGAAACGCTCATGAAGACCCATTCACGAATGTGACAAGAATCGTGAAACAGTTTATAAATATACTTCCAACACAATCAAGGGAGTTGTAGGTTCACTCCAACATAGTGAATGTGGCATGAAATTCGGAAGTAACGGATCCACCAATGTCAATATATACCTCGCCACATTTCATGAATAAAGTACAAATCATAGTTAGAAACACAGTGCATACTCATAAATGCATTTTCTATTAATGAATGAGGTACGGGAAGGCTTTTTCTTGATTAAATATTAAATTGATCGTCGGAAAACCATGAAGATCCTCCCTTCATCTGATGCATGATGTATTTGTGATAAAACATACTAAGAAGAGAACTACATGGTGTCAATGAGTGAGAATATCAGCAATGGAAGTATGCATCACTCTCTTTCACTATCTTGACAAAGTCATCAACAACAACCGTGTTATCACCTTTTACCCTTGTATCTTTCCGTTGCCAGCTTTAGCCTTCCCTTGTTTCAACATCTTCTATACATCTTCCAAACATAATTCTTCCATCTTCACTATTAGTAAAATTAAATCCATGGGAACTTCAAGACCTTCATCTCTTATCTTTTAAATCTTCTTCTTTCTCCAGAGGACGATCCCCGTTATCTAACTTCATGTATTTTCCTACCTCGAGATAACTAGATTCGACTTTTTAATACCATGAATACAACTTAATACGTCTCATGAAACACCTCTTAACTTAACTAGAAAAACCCTTGATGCTACACATCATGCTATTCCTTTTGCGTATAATACTAAGAGTCCTAAGACCAGTTCTCATTCAGCATCGGGCATTTTATAAAAAAGTGCACACGGGCTACAACAGGTATTATATATAAATAGGATTAAATTGTATATTTTCAAATCGTAGGAGTAATTTTTGTTTTAGGCAGTATCAATATTTGATACAAATGATTACCTTTGGGAATTATTCTTCTTTCACGTTTTACTGTGGGGTCCACTGAAATAATTTAACGGCCATATCTAGTATCTATTAGGCATGGGTTAACAATGTAAGACATAATTATGACGATTAATGGCATGAATGTGATGTTAAACGGGTCAGGATTGGGTTCTCCGAGAAGGGAGAATTTCTGTGACTCATCCGATTCAACTCTAAACATAAGAACTCCATTTCAAAGCTAGACATGAAAGGAAATGTATACAAACTTGTTCACTTCTATCCAAAAAACTTGAAATAAAAAATTATTATCCGGGAGCTTAGAATATCAGTTCTACAGTCACAAAACTCTACATTGTATGTGTTATAGTCAAACACTAACACACATGAGCAGCTACAGTATCACAAACATTACTCTTATGATTAAACAACTGTCAACAAAGAAACAAATATTGGCCCAATTTATTGTTCTGCTAAGACTATCCTTATAACTCCATGTTCGTTCTCCTCCTCCTCCTCCATTGCTTGCGGGGGATCAAATATGAGATGTTTTTCATAGTAATTGATGAGCTGCATGATAAGAGAAGATAGTGTAATCAGATTGAATATAAATTCATAACTAAGTCTAAGACTGAAATTAAAGTAGTGGCAACCAATGAAATAATAGGTATGGTTACCAAATCAGGATACTTAGCCGCCAGATACTTGTTGTCAACGTTTATGTTCTTTCCATTTGACCTGCAGGCACAAGCAAATACCATATATATCAGTAAAAATGAAACTGAGAAAGAAAGTGTCTTATTACTACCTTTTGGCATCAAAAAGAAGTGACACATCGCGGATTCCATTGATTTCTGAAGTTGAATGGCCAACGAGCTTTATGATCTCAGTGATCTTATAGAAATTAGTTGGATCAAATTCACCGCCCTTACTTGTAGAAGCCTGCCCATTGTCATCTCCCTTACTCTTACCATCCGGCACGTTCTCTTGCTTTCCATTTTCCTTACCCTTACTAGCATTCCATGCTATCACTTGCACATCGTCAATCCCAACTACACGAGAAGGATTTTGGTTTGGCTTTTTCTTAGCAGGTCCCGACTTACTTCCATTCTTTCGCTTACCTCTGCGAGTTGATCGCTTTTTCTGGGGTCCAATACTTAAAAATACAAAAACATTAAAAAAAATCAAATTAAAACAGAAGATAAAAGGATATTTACATGAATTCTCTATTTGGTTTGAACCATTCTTTTAAGTTTTATTGTGTGATTGGTCCATGTGCTATGCAAAATATCCAAATATACAAAAGAAAAGTCTGTAATTGGCTATTACATGCAACACAACGACCAATGATAATATTTACCTTTATTTAATTACTTAGAAATGCATAATATTTAAAATATATAAAATAAATATATAAAAATAAGGACAGATTAATATGCTTTCTTCCATAACGACATTTTTTTGCAAACAACTATGTATATTCATTTTTTTTATAATTAGTTTTTTAAAAAGAAAAATTTAAACCGAGAGTCTGAGTAGTGTTTGTTATTGTCATAAAATACTACTACTGTGAGGAAATAGCTAACCTTTTTTCAAAAGTCTCAACATCATCTTTGATTAATGCTAGATTCTCTAGAGGCTCCCATGTGTTGGACGATTCAGGCCATCCGCGCCTGCTCCAACATCAAAATAACATAAAACCAACATCTTGGTGTTTTAATCAAAATTTAATTAATAAATTCAATAAAAAATAAATGAAAACTCTCAACTTTACGCGGACACATAAAAAAACTGGACAATAGAGTACATACCATTTGATCAAATAGTGAACTTTACCCTTTTTTTTGTTTCCACGATAATTGTACAATTTTACATGTAAAGAAAAGTAAAATAAAATTAAAAAACAGAAAATAAATATTATTGAATAATTATTGATTATATACTATTTTGTTTCAAATACAGAATAAGAAAAATGTTAGATACCTTTCTCAGTTTTTTTTCGAAAATTTTCTCTATTTCATAGAATCCTTCAGGAAGATTTGTAATTTCATTGTCACCTTGTGTTTGCTCATCCTCGTCGTCCCAATTTTCAACATCTTCTTCATCTCCCAACAGCTCATTCTGATTCTCATCCACATTATCTTTATGACTTTCTTTTTCAGCAACATTGATTAAACTCTGATTTTGTTGCATATTACGATATGCTTTCATTATATGGTATCCGATGGTGGTCGGTGTAGTAATTTTGTTTTCGTCCATATCTTGTGGAGTTGGTGGTGGCAGTGAAATTGGTTCCTGTACAGATTTGTTGTTGTTTTCCCTCTGTTTATATTGTTCTCTTTTTTGTGTAAGATAATTTTTGTATCAAGAATTATCTAAAATGATTGTATTTTTGTCTTTAACTCTTTTAAAATTTATAAATTGTTTTCCTAACTAGACAATTTTTAATAAATTATATCTTTTGATTTTACTTTTATGGATGAATTAATTATAAAATTAATAAGAAATGATTTGTTTTATGAATCGCCAACTCATAATCACCCGTCGTTTATTTCTTTGTAATAAATTTAGTTTTTTTCTTTTTCTTTATTTTTATATAAACAATTAATCATAATATTAATAAGAAATGAGTGATTTTATGAATTGCTGACTTAAATTCATTACTTTTTTTATCTAGATTTTCATATATTTCATTATATATATCAATAATTTTATTTTATTTTTTATGTGTAGAGATTAATGATTTTAAAATTAATAAGTTATCTATTTTATCATACTAAACATAAGTAAAACCATATAAAACACTATAAATATCCTAAAAGCAAGCTATTTAACCAAAATATTTCTAAACGATGTAACTCACTTAGACGGGCAACAGTTGAAAGACATCTAGGATTTGGATTATAATACATGAATTTGCTTGTGCGGTGTAGTATCTAAAAGAATATGGACAGATATTTGTAGGATGTGTAAAGTAAGGTGTAGATGGCCTTTTTGGAATGTCCTGGTGGACTATATGGTACTCAAATGAAACTTGGTACTCTCACTGTACAAGTAATTGCTGCTACCTCTAACAAGTTTTGCTTATTTGATATGGATATCAAAAAATCCCCCGTATTGTGTTTGTAAAGTACTTACTGTACTCCTCATTTTGATTTAGTGTAATACTCATTTTATACATAAGTTATCAAATAATATTTTTTCAAGATACTCTATCAAACTCAAAAGCTTTCTTGGTTCTTCATTTATCAAGTTTATTTCATGTGTTTATGGGGATGAGTTGGAGTAGAATAATTTTCAAAATTTGAAAAATATAATTGTTTGTTGACGTAACAAAACCTATGACTTCATATATTTTTTTAAATCATTTATTGTTAAGGACAAGTCAAATGTCTTGATGATAAATTTACTCTTAATTGAGAAGTAATGCCGGATCGGGATTCTAAATTTATTTCTCCAACAACCACCATTAAGGCCTAGTTAATGACATATTCATATACTGTATATATTCGTATAAATTAAGTCCCATATGTGGAGAATTCTTTTATACCAATTGCATTAAACACGGAACACCCCAATGCATGCGTTCTTAATTGCAACAACTTCTGAATTTTGAATAATCCTTAATCAAATATATATCTAGGAATTCTGACAATGTGATACAATTAAATTCGAATGAGCTTCTTCTGTTTGGAAGTAAATGTTATGTTTATTCTAAACTTCTGGTTGGAAGTGCATGTTCAGTTGCAGAAAATACTTACTTTACAAATTCACCAAAATATATCCTATTAGGCAATTTCTAAGACAATATAATCAAATCATTCTTTTGCGATATAACTCCTAATAATGGGCAAAACAAAATAGTAAAAAAACCTAAGAGTTTCCTAAATAGTTGAGTATTCATTGGTTTTTTGGGACACATCAGTTACTTTACATTCTCATCAATACTATCAAAAAGTAAGAATTTGATTCGAGTAAAGAAATTAAAACAGTGAAGATCAGAAACAATCAGAAATAATGTAGAATACTACAACATCCCTCGAACCATTGTTAAACATTTAAGGGGCTACACTATAAGATTAAGTCTACCCGCGGTCTATCATCATACAACAAATACTCATCTGCCATGACCCTAAATCACAAGACCATCATCCTACCCTGTAACTGAGGACCTTTATTCACAGTCTATAGAAGAAAAATCCCTGAGAAACGCTCATGAAGACCCATTCACGAATGTGACAAGAATCGTGAAACAGTTTATAAATATACTTCCAACACAATCAAGGGAGTTGTAGGTTCACTCCAACATAGTGAATGTGGCATGAAATTCGGAAGTAACGGATCCACCAATGTCAATATATACCTCGGCACATTTCATGAATAAAGTACAAATCATAGTTTGAAACACAGTGCATACTCATAAATGCATTTTCTATTAATGAATGAGGTACGGGAAGGCTTTTTCTTGATTAAATATTAAATTGATCGTCGGAAAACCATGAAGATCCTCCCTTCATCTGATGCATGATGTATTTGTGATAAAACATACTAAGAAGAGAACTACATGGTGTCACTGAGTGAGAATATCAGCAATGGAAGTATGCATCACTCTCTTTCACTATCTTGACAAAGTCATCAACAACAACCGTGTTATCACCCTTTACCCTTGTATCTTTCCGTTGCCAGCTTTAGCCTTCTCTTGTTTCAACATCTTCTATACATCTTCCAAACATAATTCTTCCATCTTCACTATTAGTAAAATTAAATCCATGGGAACTTCAAGACCTTCATCTCTTATCTTTTAAATCTTCTTCTTTCTCCAGAGGACGATCCACGTTATCTAACTTCATGTATTTTCCTACCTCGAGATAACTAGATTCGACTTTTTAATACCATGAATACAACTTCATACGTCTCATGAAACACCTCTTAACTTAACTAGAAAAACTCTTGATGCTACACATCATGCTATTCCTTTTGCGTATAATACTAAGAGTCCTAAGACCAGTTCTCCTTCAGCATCGGGCATTTTATAAAAAAGTGCACACGGGCTACAACAGGTATTATATATAAATAGGATTAAATTGTATATTTTCAAATCGTAGGAGTAATTTTTGTTTTAGGCAGTATCAATATTTGATACAAATGATTACCTTTGGGAATTATTCTTCTTTCACGTTTTACTGTGGGGTCCACTGAAATAATTTAACGGCCATATCTAGTATCTATTAGGCATGGGTTAACAATGTAAGACATAATTATGAAGATTAATGGCATGAATGTGATGTTAAACGGGTCAGGATTGGGTTCTCCGAGAAGGGTGAATTTCTGTGACTCATCCGATTCAACTCTAAACATAAGAACTCCACTTCAAAGCTAGACATGAAAGGAAATGTATACAAACTTGTTCACTTCTATCCAAAAAACTTGAAATAAAAAATTATTATCCGCGAGCTTAGAATATCAGTTCTACAGTCACAAAACTCTACATTGTATGTGTTATAGTCAAACACTAACACACATGAGCAGCTACAATATCACAAACATTATTCTTATGATTAAACAACTGTCAACAAAGAAACAAATATTGGCCCAATTTATTGTTCTGCTAAGACTATCCTTATAACTCCATGTTCGTTCTCCTCCTCCTCCTCCATTGCTTGCGGGGGATCAAATATGAGATGTTTTCCATAGTAATTGATGAGCTGCATGATAAGAGAAGCATAGTGTAATCAGATTGAATATAAATTCATAACTAAGTCTAAGACTGAAATTAAAGTAGTGGCAACCAATGAAATAATAGGTATGGTTACCAAATCAGGATACTTAGCCGCCAGATACTTGTTGTCAACGTTTATGTTCTTTCCATTTGACCTGCAGGCACAAGCAAATACCATATATATCAGTAAAAATGAAACTGAGAAAGAAAGTGTCTTATTACTAACCTTTTGGCATCAAAAAGAAGTGACACATCGCGGATTCCATTGATTTCTGAAGTTGAATGGCCAACGAGCTTTATGATCTCAGTGATCTTATAGAAATTAGTTGGATCAACTTCACCGGCCTTACTTGTAGAAGCCTGCCCATTGTCATCTCCCTTACTCTTACCATCCGGCACGTTCTCTTGCTTTCCATTTTCCTTACCCTTACTAGCATTCCATGCTATCACTTGCACATCGTCAATCCCAACTACACGAGAAGGATTTTGGTTTGGCTTTTTCTTAGCAGGTCCCGACTTACTTCCATTCTTTCGCTTACCTCTGCGAGTTGATCGCTTTTTCTGGGGTCCAATACTTAAAAATACAAAAACATTAAAAAAAATCAAATCAAAACAGAAGATAAAAGGATATTTACATGAATTCTCTATTTGGTTTGAACCATTCTTTTAAGTTTTATTGTGTGATTGTTCCATGTGCTATGCAAAATATCCAAATATACAAAAGGAAAGTCTGTAATTGGCTATTACATGCAACACAACGACCAATGATAATATTTACCTTTATTTAATTACTTAGAAATGCATAATATTTAAAATATATAAAATAAATATATAAAAATAAGGACAGATTAATATGCTTTCTTCCATAACGACATTTTTTTGCAAACAACTATGTATATTCACTTTTTTTATAATCAGTTTTTTAAAAAGAAAAATTTAAACCGAGAGTCTAAGTAGTGTTTGTTATTGTCATAAAATACTACTACTGTGAGGAAATAGCTAAACTTTTTTCAAAAGCCTCAACATCATCTTTGATTAATGCTAGATTCTCTAGAGGCTCCCATGTGTTGGACGATTCAGGCCATCCGCGCCTGCTCCAACATCAAAATAACATAAAACCAACATCTTGGTGTTTTAATCAAAATTTAATTAATAAATTCAATAAAGAATAAATGAAAACTCTCAACTTTACGCGGACACATAAAAAAACTGGACAATAGAGTACATACCATTTGATCAAATAGTGAACTTTACCCTTTTTTTGTTTCCACGATAATTATACAATTTTACATGTAAAGAAAAGTAAAAAATAAAATTAAAAAACAGAAAAATAAATATTATTGAATAATTATTGATTATATACTATTTTGTTAAAAATACAGAATAAGAAAAATGTTAGATACCTTTCTCAGTTTTTTTTCGACAATTTTCTCTATTTCATAGAATCCTTCAGGAAGATTTGTAATTTCATTGTCACCTTGTGTTTGCTCATCCTCGTCGTCCCAATTTTCAACATCTTCTTCATCTCCCAACAGCTCATTCTGATTCTCATCCACATTATCTTTATGACTTTCTTTTTCAGCAACATTGATTAAACTCTGATTTTGTTGCATATTACGATATGCTTTCATTATACGGTATCCGATGGTGGTCGGTGTAGTAATTTTGTTTTCGTCCATATCTTGTGGAGTTGGTGGTGGCAGTGAAATTGGTTCCTGTACAGATTTGTTGTTGTTTTCCCTCTGTTTATATTGTTCTCTTTTTTGTGTAAGATAATTTTTGTATCAAGAATTATCTAAAATGATTGTATTTTTGTCTTTAACTCTTTTAAAATTTATAAATTGTTTTCCTAACTAGACAATTTTTAATAAATTATATCTTTTGATTTTACTTTTATGGATGAATTAATTATAAAATTAATGAGAAATGATTTGTTTTATGAATTGCCAACTCATAATCACCCGTAATTTATTTCTTTGTAATAAATTTAGTTTTTTTCTTTTTCTTTATTTTTATATAAACAATTAATTATAATATTAATAAGAAATGAATGATTTTATGAATTGCTGACTTAAATTCATTACTTTTTTTATCTAGATTTTCATATATTTCGTTTTATATATATATATATATATATATATATATATATATATCAATAATTTAATTTTATTTTTTATGTGTAGAGATTAATGATTTTAAAATTAATAAGTTATCTATTTTATCATACTAAACATAAGTAAAATCATATAAAACACTAGAAATATCCTGCAAGCAAGCTATTTAACCAAAATATTTCTAAACGATATAACTCACTTAGACAGGCAACAGTTGAAAGACATCTAGGATTTGGATTATAATACATGAATTTGCTTGTGCGGTCTAGTATCTAAAAGAATATGGACAGATATTTGTAGGATGTGTAAAGTAAGGTGTAGATGGCCTTTTTGGAATGTCTTGGTGGACTATATGGTACTCAAATGAAACTTGGTACTCTCACTGTACAAGTAATTGCTGCTACCTCTAACAAGTTTTGCTTATTTGATATGGATATAAAAAAATCCCCCGTATTGTGTTTGTAAAGTACTTACTGTACTCCTCATTTTGATTTAGTGTAATACTCATTTTATACATAAGTTATCAAATAATATATTTTCAAGATACTCTATCAACCTCAAAAGCTTTCTTGGTTCTTCATTTATCAAGTTTATTTCATGTGTTTATGGGGATGAGTTGGAGTAGAATAATTTTCAAAATTTGAAAATTATAATTGTTTGTTGACGTAACAAAACCTATGACTTCATATATTTTTTTTAACTCATTTATTGTTAAGGACAAGTTAAATGTCTTGATGATAAATTTACTCTTAATTGAGAAGTAATGCCGGATCGGGATTCTAAATTTATTTCTCCAACAACCACCATTAAGGCCTAGTTAATGACATATTCATATACTGTATATATTCGTATAAATTAAGTCCCATATGTGGAGAATTCTTTTATACCAATTGCATTAAACTCGGAACACCCCAATGCATGCGTTCTTAATTGCAACAACTTCTGAATTTTGAATAATCCTTAATCAAATATATATCTAGAAATTCTGACAATGTGATACAATTAAATTCAAATGAGCTTCTTCTGTTTGGAAGTAAATGTTATGTTTATTCTAAACTTCTGGTTGGAAGTGCATGTTTAGTTGCAGAAAATACTTACTTTACAAATTCACCAAAATATATCCTATTAGGCAATTTCTAAGACAATATAATCAAATCATTCTTTTGCGATATAACTCCTAATAATGGGCAAAACAAAATAGTAAAAAAACCTAAGAGTTTCCTAAATAGTTGAGTATTCATTCGATTATTGGGACACATCAGTTACTTTACATTCTCATCAATACTATCAAAAAGTAAGAATTTGATTCGAGTAAAGAAATTAAAACACTGAAGATCAGAAACAATCAGAAATAATGTAGAATACTACAACCTCCCTCGAACCATTGTTAAACATTTAAGGGGCTACACTATAAGATTAAGTCTACCCGCGGTCTATCATCATACAACAAATACTCATCTGCCACGACCCTAGATCACAAGACCATCATCCTACCCTGTAACTGAGGACCTTTATTCACAGTCTATAGAAGAAAAATCCCTGAGAAACGCTCATGAAGACACATTCACGAATGTGACAAGAATCGTGAAACAGTTTATAAATATACTTCCAACACAATCAAGGGAGTTGTAGGTTCACTCCAACATAGTGAATGTGGCATGAAATTCGGAAGTAACGGATCCACCAATGTCAATATATACCTCGGCACATTTCATGAATAAAGTACAAATCATAGTTTGAAACACAGTGCATACTCATAAATGCATTTTCTATTAATGAATGAAGTACGGGAAGGCCTTTTTCTTGATTAAATATTAAATTAATCGTCAGAAAACCATGAAGATCCTCCCTTCATCTGATGCATGATGTATTTGTGATAAAACATACTAAGAAGAGAACTACATGATGTCACTGAGTGAGAATATCAGCAATGGAAGTATGCATCACTCTCTTTCACTATCTTGACAAATTCATCAACAACAACCGTGTTATCACCCTTTACCCTTGTATCTTTCCGTTGCCAGCTTTAGCCTTCCCTTGTTTCAACATCTTCTATACATCTTCCAAACATAATTCTTCCATCTTCACTATTAGTAAAATTAAATCCATGGGAACTTCAAGACCTTCATCTCTTATCTTTTAAATTTTCTTCTTTCTCCAGAGGACGGTCCCCGTTATCTAACTTCATGTATTTTCCTACCTCGAGATAACTAGATTCGACTTTTTAATACCATGAATACAACTTCATACGTCTCATGAAACACCTCTTAACTTAACTAGAAATACTCTTGATGCTACACATCATGCTATTCCTTTTGCGTATAATACTAAGAGTCCTAAGACCAGTTCTCCTTCAGCATCGGGCATTTTATAAAAAAGTGCACACGGGCTACAACAGGTATTATATATAAATAGGATTAAATTGTATATTTTCAAATCGTAGGAGTAATTTTTGTTCTAGGCAGTATCAATATTTGATACAAATGATTACCTTTGGGAATTATTCTTATTTTACGTTTTACTGTGGGGTCCACTGAAATAATTTGACGGCCATATCTAGTATCTATTAGGCATGGGTTAACAATGTAAGACATAATTATGAAGATTAATGGAATGAATGTGATGTTAAACGGGTCAGGATTGGGTTCTCCGAGAAGGGAGAATTTCTGTGACTCATCCGATTCAACTCTAAACATAAGAACTCCACTTCAAAGCTAGACATGAAAGGAAATGTATACAAACTTGTTCACTTCTATCCAAAAAACTTGAAATAAAAAATTATTATCCGGGAGCTTAGAATATCAGTTCTACAGTCACAAAACTCTACATTGTATGTGTTATAGTCAAACACTAACACACATGAGCAGGTACAATATCACAAACATTATTCTTATGATTAAACAACTGTCAACAAAGAAACAAATATTGGCCCAATTTATTGTTCTGCTAAGACTATCCTTATAACTCCATGTTCGTTCTCCTCCTCCTCCTCCATTGCTTGCGGGGGATCAAATATGAGATGTTTTTCATAGTAATTGATGAGCTGCATGATAAGAGAAGCATAGTGTAATCAGATTGAATATAAATTCATAACTAAGTCTAAGACTAAAATTAAAGTAGTGGCAACCAATGAAATAATAGGTATGGTTACCAAATCAGGATACTTAGCCGCCAGATACTTGTTGTCAACGTTTATGTTCTTTCCATTTGACCTGCAGGCACAAGCAAATACCATATATATCAGTAAAAATGAAACTGAGAAAGAAAGTGTCTTATTACTAACCTTTTGGCATCAAAAAGAAGTGACACATCGCGGATTCCATTGATTTCTGAAGTTGAATGGCCAACGAGCTTTATGATCTCAGTGATCTTATAGAAATTAGTTGGATCAACTTCACCGGCCTTACTTGTAGAAGCCTGCCCATTGTCATCTCCCTTACTCTTACCATCCGGCACGTTCTCTTGCTTTCCATTTTCTTTACCCTTACTAGCATTCCATGCTATCACTTGCACATCGTCAATCCCAACTACACGAGAAGAATTTTGGTTTGGCTTTTTCTTAGCAGGTCCCGACTTACTACCATTCTTTCGCTTACCTCTGCGAGTTGATCGCTTTTTCTGGGGTCCAATACTTAAAAATACAAAAACATTAAAAAAATCAAATTAAAACAGAAGATAAAAGGATATTTACATGAATTCTCTATTTGGTTTGAACCATTCTTTTAAGTTTTATTGTGTGATTGGTCCATGTGCTATGCAAAATATCCAAATATACAAAAGAAAAGTCTGTAATTGGCTATTACATGCAACACAACGACCAATGATAATATTTACCTTTATTTAATTACTTAGAAATGCATAATATTTAAAATATATAAAAATAAGGACAGATTAATATGCTTTCTTCCATAACGACATTTATTTACAAACAACTATGTATATTCATTTTTTTTATAATTAGTTTTTTAAAAAGAAAAATTTAAACCGAGAGTCTGAGTAGTGTTTGTTATTGTCATAAAATACTACTACTGTGAGGAAATAGCTAACCTTTTTTCAAAAGCCTCAACATCATCTTTGATTAATGCTAGATTCTCTAGAGGCTCCCATGTGTTGGACGATTCAGGCCATCCGCGCCTGCTCCAACATCAAAATAACATAAAACCAACATCTTGGTGTTTTAATCAAAATTTAATTAATAAATTCAATAAAAAATAAATGAAAACTCTCAACTTTACGCGGACACATAAAAAACTGGACAATAGAGTACATACCATTTGATCAAATAGTGAACTTTACCCTTTTTTTTGTTTCCACGATAATTGTACAATTTTACATGTAAAGAAAAGTAAAAAATAAAATTAAAAAACAGAAAATAAATATTATTGAATAATTATTGATTATATACTATTTTGTTTCAAATACAGAATAAGAAAAAATGTTAGATACCTTTCTCAGTTTTTTTTCGACAATTTTCTCTATTTCATAGAATCCTTCAGGAAGATTTGTAATTTCATTGTCACCTTGTGTTTGCTCATCCTCGTCGTCCCAATTTTCAACATCTTCTTCATCTCCCAACAGCTCATTCTGATTCTCATCCACATTATCTTTATGACTTTCTTTTTCAGCAACATTGATTAAACTCTGATTTTGTTGCATATTACGATATGCTTTCATTATACGGTATCCGATGGTGGTCGGTGTAGTAATTTTGTTTTCGTCCATATCTTGTGGAGTTGGTGGTGGCAGTGAAATTGGTTCCTTTACAGATTTGTTGTTGTTTTCCCTCTTTTTATATTGTTCTCTTTTTTGTGTAAGATAATTTTTGTATCAAGAATTATCTAAAATGATTGTATTTTTGTCTTTAACTCTTTTAAAATTTATAAATTGTTTTCCTAACTAGAAATTTTTTAATAAATTATATCTTTTGATTTTACTTTTATGGATGAATTAATTATAAAATTAATAAGAAATGATTTGTTTTATGAATTGCCAACTCATAATCACCCGTCGTTTATTTCTTTGTAATAAATTTAGTTGTTTTCTTTTTCTTTATTTTTATATAAACAATTAATTATAATATTAAAAAGAAATGAATGATTTTATGAATTGCTGACTTAAATTCATTACTTTTTTTTATCTAGATTTTCATATATTTCGCTATATATATCAATAATTTTATTTTATTTTTTATGTGTAGAGATTAATGATTTTAAAATTAATAAGTTATCTATTTTATCATACTAAACATAAGTAAAATCATATAAAACACTAGAAATATCCTACAAGCAAGCTATTTAACCAAAATATTTTTAAACGATGTAACTCACTTAGACGGGCAATAGTTGAAAGACATCTAGGATTTGGATTATAATACATGAATTTTCTTGTGCGGTGTAGTATCTAAAAGAATATGGACAGATATTTGTAGGATGTGTAAAGTAAGGTGTAGATGGCCTTTTTGGAATGTCCTGGTGGACTATATGGTACTCAAATGAAACTTGGTACTCTCACTGTACAAGTAATTGCTGCTAACTCTAAAAAGTTTTGCTTATTTGATATGGATATCAAAAAATCCCCCGTATTGTGTTTGTAAAGTACTTACTGTACTCCTCATTTTGATTTAGTGTAATACTCATTTTATACATAAGTTATCAAATAATATTTTTTCAAGATACTCTATCAAACTCAAAAGCTTTCTTGGTTCTTCATTTATCAAGTTTATTTCATGTGTTTATGGGGATGAGTTGGAGTAGAATAATTTTCAAAATTTGAAAAATATAATTGTTTGTTGACGTAACAAAACCTATGACTTCATATATTTTTTTTAAATCATTTATTGTTAAGGACAAGTTAAATGTCTTGATGATAAATTTACTCTTAATTGAGAAGTAATGCCGGATCGGGATTCTAAATTTATTTCTCCAACAACCACCATTAAGGCCTAGTTAATGACATATTCATATACTGTATATATTCGTATAAATTAAGTCCCATATGTGGAGAATTCTTTTATACCAATTGCATTAAACTCGGAACACCCCAATGCATGCGTTCTTAATTGCAACAACTTCTGAATTTTGAATAATCCTTAATCAAATATATATCTAGGAATTCTGACAATGTGATACAATTAAATTCGAATGAGCTTCTTCTGTTTGGAAGTAAATGTTATGTTTATTCTAAACTTCTGGTTGGAAGTGCATGTTCAGTTGCAGAAAATACTTACTTTACAAATTCACCAAAATATATCCTATTCGGCAATTTCTAAGACAATATAATCAAATCATTCTTTTGCGATATAACTCCTAATAATGGGCAAAACAAAATAGTAAAAATAACCTAAGAGTTTCCTAAATAGTTGAGTATTCATTCGATTATTGGGACACATCAGTTACTTTACATTCTCATCAATACAATCAAAAAGTAAGAATTTGATTCAAGTAAAGAAATTAAAACACTGAAGATCAGAAACAATCAGAAATAATGTAGAAGACTACAACCTCCCTCGAACCATTGTTAAAAATTTAAGGGGCTACACTATAAGATTAAGTCTACCCGCGGTCTATCATCATACAACAAATACTCATCTGCCACGATCCTAGATCACAAGACCATCATCCTACCCTGTAACTGAGGACCTTTATTCACAGTCTATAGAAGAAAGAATCCCTGAGAAACGCTCATGAAGACCCACTCACGAATGTGACAAGAATTGTGAAACAGTTTATAAATATACTTCCAACACAATCAAGGGAGTTGTAGGTTCACTCCAACATAGTGAATGTGGCATGAAATTCGGAAGTAACGGATCCACCAATGTCAATATATACCTCGGCACATTTCATGAATAAAGTACAAATCATAGTTTGAAACACAGTGCATACTCATAAATGCATTTTCTATTAATGAATGAGGTACGGGGAGGCCTTTTTCTTGATTAAATATTAAATTGATCGTCGGAAAACCATGAAGATCCTCCCTTCATCTGATGCATGATGTATTTGTGATAAAACATACTAAGAAGAGAACTACATGGTGTCACTGAGTGAGAATATAAGCAATGGAAGTATGCATCAATCTCTTTCACTATCTTGACAAAGTCATCAACAACAACCGTGTTATCACCCTTTACCCTTGTATCTTTCCGTTGCCAGCTTTAGCCTTCCCTTGTTTCAACATCTTCTATACATCTTCCAAACATAATTCTTCCATCTTCACTATTAGTAAAATTAAATCCATGGGAACTTTAAGACCTTCATCTCTTATCTTTTAAATCTTCTTCTTTCTTCAGAGGACGATCCCCGTTATCTAACTTCATGTATTTTCCTACCTCGAGATAACTAGATTCGACTTTTTAATACCATGAATACAACTTCATACGTCTCATGAAACACCTCTTAACTTAACTAGAAAAACTCTTGATGCTACACATCATGCTATTCCTTTTGCGTATAATACTAAGAGTCCCAAGACCAGTTCTCCTTCAGCATCGGGCATTTTATAAAAAAGTGCACACGGGCTACAACAGGTATTATATATAAATAGGATTAAATTGTATATTTTCAAATCGTAGGATTAATTTTTGTTTTAGGCAGTATCAATATTTGACACAAATGATTACCTTTGGGAATTATTCTTCTTTCACGTTTTACTGTGGGGTCCATTGAAATAATTTAACGGCCATATCTAGTATCTATTAGGCATGGGTTAACAATGTAAGACATAATTATGAAGATTAATGGCATGAATGTGATGTTAAACGGGTCAGGATTGGGTTCTCCGAGAAGGGAGAATTTCTGTGACTCATCCGATTCAACTCTAAACATAAGAACTCCACTTCAAAGCTAGACATGAAAGGAAATGTATACAAACTTGTTCACTTCTATCCAAAAAACTTGAAATAAAAAATTATTATCCGCGAGCTTAGAATATCAGTTCTAAAGTCACAAAAGTCTACATTGTATGTGTTATAGTCAAACACTAACACACATGAGCAGCTACAATATCACAAACATTATTCTTATGATTAAACAACTGACAACAAAGAAACAAATATTGGCCCAATTTATTGTTCTGCTAAGACTATCCTTATAACTCCATGTTCGTTCTCCTCCTCCTCCTCCATTGCTTGCGGGGGATCAAATCTGAGATGTTGTTCATAGTAATTGATGAGCTGCATGATAAGAGAAGCATAGTGTAATCAGATTGAATATATATTCTTAACTAAGTCTAAGACTGAAATTAAAGTAGTGGCAACCAATGAAATAATAGGTATGGTTACCAAATCAGGATGCTTAGCCGCCAGATACTTGTTGTCAACGTTTATGTTCTTTCCATTTGACCTGCAGGCACAAGCAAATACCATATATATCAGTAAAAATGAAACCGAGACAGAAAGTGTCTTATTACTAACCTTTTGGCATCAAAAAGAAGTGACACATCGCGGATTCCATTGATTTCTGAAATTGAATGGCCAACGAGCTTTATGATCTCAGTGATCTTATAGAAATTAGTTGGATCAACTTCACCAGCCTTACTTGTAGAAGCCTGCCCATTGCCATCTCCCTTACTCTTACCATCTGGCACGTTCTCTTGCTTTCCATTTTCCTTACCCTTACTAGCATTCCATGCTATCACTTGCACATCGTCAATCCCAACTACACGACGGTTTGGCTTTTTCTTAGCAGGTCCCGACTTACTTCCATTCTTTCGCTTACCTCTGCGAGTTGATCGCTTTTTCTGGGGTCCAAAACTTAAAAATACAAAACATTAAAAAAAATCAAATTAAAACAGAAGATAAAAGGATATTTACATGAATTCTCTATTTGGTTTGAACCATTCTTTTAAGTTTTATTGTGTGATTGGTCCATGTGCTATGCAAAATATCCAAATATACATAAGGAAAGTCTATAATTGGCTATTACATGCAACACAACGACCAATGATAATATTTACCTTTATTTAATTACTTAAAAATGCATAATATTTAAAATATATAAAATAAATATATAAAAATAAGGACAGATTAATATGCTTTCCTCCATAACGACAATTTTTAGCAAACAACTATGTATATTCACTTTTTTTTATAATCAGTTTTTTAAAAGAAAAATTTAAACCGAGACTCTGAATAGTGTTTGTTATTGTCATAAAATACTACTACTGTGAGTAGTGTTTGTTATTGTCATAAAATACTACTACTGTGAGGAAATAGCTAACCTTTTTTCAAAAGCCTCAACATCATCTTTGATTAATGCTAGATTCTCTAGAGGCTCCCATGTGTTGGACGATTCAGGCCATCCGCGCCTGCTCCAACATCAAAATAATATAAAATCATCATCTTGGTGTTTTAATCAAAATTTAATTAATAAATTCAATAAAAAATAAATGAAAAATCTCAACTTTACGCGGACACATAAAAAAACTGGACAATAGAGTACATACCATTTGATCAAATAGTGAACTTTACCCTTTTTTTGTTTCCACAATAATTGTACAATTTTACATGATAAGAAAAGTAAAAAAAAATTAAAAAAACAGGAAATAAATATTATTGAATAATTATTGATTATATACTATTTTGTTTCAAATACAGAATAAGAAAAATGTTAGATACCTTTCTCAGTTTTTTTTCGACAATTTTCTCTATTTCATAGAATCCTTCAGGAAGATTTGTAATTTCATTGTCACCTTGTGTTTGCTCATCCTCGTCGTCCCAATTTTCAACATCTTCTTCATTTCCCAACAGCTCATTCTGATTCTCATCCACATTATCTTTATGACTTTCTTTTTCAGCAACATTGATTAAACTCTGATTTTGTTGCATATTACGATATGCTTTCATTATACGGTATCCGATTGTGGTCGGTGTAGTAATTTTGTTTTCGTCCATATCTTGTGGAGTTGGTGGTGGCAGTGAAATTGGTTCCTGTACAGATTTGTTGTTGTTTTCCCTCTGTTTATATTGTTCTCTTTTTTGTGTAAGATAATTTTTGTATCAAGAATTATCTAAAATGATTGTATTTTTGTCTTTAACTCTTTTAAAATTTATAAATTGTTTTCCTAACTAGACAATTTTTAATAAATTATATCTTTTGATTTTACTTTTATGGATGAATTAATTATAAAATTAATAAGAAATGATTTGTTTTATGAATTGCCAACTCATAATCACCCGTCATTTATTTCTTTGTAATAAATTTAGTTTTTTTCTTTTTCTTTATTTTTATATAAACAATTAATTATAATATTAATAAGAAATGAATGATTTTATGAATTGCTAACTTAAATTCATTACTTTTTTTATCTAGATTTTAATATATTTCGTTATATATATCAATAATTTTATTTTATTTTTTATGTGTAGAGATTAATGATTTTAAAATTAATAAGTTATCTATTTTATCATACTAAACATAAGTAAAGTCATATAAAACACTAGAAATATCCTACAAGCAAGTTATTTAACCAAAATATTTCTAAACGATGTAACTCACTTAGACGGACAACAGTTGAAAGACATCTAGGATTTGGATTATAATACATGAATTTGCTTGTGCGGTGTAGTATCTAAAAGAATATGGACAGATATTTGTAGGATGTGTAAAGTAAGGTGTAGATGGCCTTTTTGGAATGTCCTGGTGGACTATATGGTACTCAAATGAAACTTGGTACTCTCACTGTACAAGTAATTGCTGCTACCTCTAACAAGTTTTGCTTATTTGATATGGATATAAAAAAATCCCCCGTATTGTGTTTGTAAAGTACTTACTGTACTCCTCATTTTGATTTAGTGTAATACTCATTTTATACATAAGTTGTCAAATAATATTTTTTCAAGATACTCTATCAAACTCAAAAGCTTTCTTGGTTCTTCATTTATCAAGTTTATTTCATGTGTTTATGGGGATGAGTTGGAGTAGAATAATTTTCAAAATTTGAAAAATATAACTGTTTGTTGACATAACAAAACCTATGACTTGATTTTTTTTTTAAATCATTTATTGTAAAGGACAAGTTAAATGTTTTGATGATAAATTTACTCTTAATTGAGAAGTAATGCTGGATCGGGATTCTAAATTTATTTCTCCAACAACCACCATTAAGGCCTAGTTAATGACATATTCATATACTGTATATATTCGTATAAATTAAGTCCTATATGTGGAGAATTCTTTTATACCAATTGCATTAAACTCGGAACAACCCAATGCATGCGTTTTTTATTGCAACAACTTCTGAATTTTGAATAATCCTAAATCAAATATATATCTAGGAATTCTGACAATGTGATACAATTAAATTCGAATGAGCTTCTTCTGTTTGGAAGTAAATGTTATGTTTATTCTAAACTTCTGGTTGGAAGTGCATGTTCAGTTGCAGAAAAAATATTTACTTTACAAATTCACCAAAATATATCCTATTAGGCAATTTCTAAGACAATATAATCAAATCATGCTTTTTCCATATATCTCCTAATAATGGGCAAAACAAAATAGTACAAATAACCTAAGAGTTTCCTAAATAGTTGAGTATTCATTCGATTATTGGGACACATCAGTTACTTTACATTCTCATTAATATAATCAAAAAGTAAGAATTTGATTCGAGTAAAGAAATTGAAAACACTGAAGATCAGAAACAATCAAAAATAATGTATAAGACTACAACCTCCCTCGAACCATTGTTAAACATTTAAGGGGCTACACTATAAGATTAAGTCTACCCGCGGTCTATCATCATACAACAAATACTCATCTGCCACAACCCTAGATCACAAGACCATCATCCTACCCTGTAACTGAGGACCTTTATTCACAGTCTATAGATGAAAGAATCCCTGAGAAACGCTCATGAAGACCCACTCACGAATGTGACAAGAATCGTGAAACAGTTTATAAATATACTTCACCGGCCTTACTTGTAGAAGCCTGCCCATTGCCATCTCCCTTACTCTTACCATCTGGCACGTTCTCTTGCTTTCCATTTTCCTTACCCTTACTAGCATTCCATGCTATCACTTGCACATCGTCAATCCCAACTACACGACGGTTTGGCTTTTTCTTAGCAGGTCCCGACTTACTTCCATTCTTTCGCTTACTTGTGCGAGTTGATCGCTTTTTCTGGGGTCCAATACTTAAAAATACAAAAACATTAAAAAAATCAAATTAAAACAGAAGATAAAAGGATATTTACATGAATTCTCTATTTGGTTTGAACCATTCTTTTACGTTTTATTGTGTGATTGGTCCATGTGCTATGCAAAATATCCAAATATACAAAAGGGAAGTCTGTAATTGGCTATTACATGCAACACAACGACCAATGGTAATATTTACCTTTATTTAATTACTTAGAAATGCATAATATTTAAAATATATAAAATAAATATATAAAAATAAGGACAGATTAATATGCTTTCTTCCATAACGACATTTTTTTGCTAACAACTATGTATATTCACTTTTTTTATAATCAGTTTTTTAAAAAAGAAAAATTTAAACCGAGAGTCTGAGTAGTGTTTGTTATTGTCATAAAATACTACTACTATGAGGAAATAGCTAACCTTTTTTCAAAAGTCTCAACATCATCTTTGATTAATGCTAGATTCTCTAGAGGCTCCCATGTGTTGGACGATTCAGGCCATCCGCGCCTGCTCCAACATCAAAATAACATAAAACCAACATCTTGGTGTTTTAATCAAAATTTAATTAATAAATTCAATAAAAAATAAATGAAAACTCTCAACATTACGCGGACACATAAAAAACTGGACAATAGAGTACATACCATTTGATCAAATAGTGAACTTTACCCTTTTTTTGTTTCCACGATAATTGTACAATTTTACATGTAAAGAAAAGTAAAAAATAAAATTAAAAAACAGAAAATAAATATTATTGAATAATTATTGATTATATACTATTTTGTTACAAATACAGAATAAGAAAAATGTTAGATACCTTTTTCAGTTTTTTTCCGACAATTTTCTCTATTTCATAGAATCCTTCAGGAAGATTTGTAATTTCATTGTCACCTTGTGTTTGCTCATCCTCGTCGTCCCAATTTTCAACATCTTCTTCATCTCCCAACAACTCATTCTGATTCTCATCCACATTATCTTTATGACTTTCTTTTTCAACAACATTGATTAAACTCTGATTTTGTTTCATATTACGATATGCTTTCATTATACGGTATCCGATGGTGGTCGGTGTAGTAATTTTGTTTTCGTCCATATCTTGTGGAGTTGGTGGTGGCAAATTGGTTCATGTACAGATTTGTTGTTGTTTCCCCTCTGTTTATATTGTTCTCTTTTTTGTGTAAGATAATTTTTTTATCAAGAATTATCTAAAATGATTGTATTTTTGTCTTAAATCTTTTAAAATTTATAAATTGTTTTCCTAACTAGACAATTTTTAATAAATTATATCTTTTGATTTTACTTTTATGGATGAATTAATTATAAAATTAATGAGAAATGATTTGTTTTATGAATTGCCAACTCATAATCACCCGTCATTTATTTCTTTGTAATAAATTTAATTTTTTTCTTTTTCTTTATTTTTATGAAAACAATTAATTATAATATTAATAAGAAATGAATGATTTTATGAATTGCTGACTTAAATTCATTACTTTTTTTATCTAGATTTTCATATATTTCGTTATATATGTCAATAATTTTATTTTATTTTTTATGTAGAGATTAATGATTTTAAAATTAATAAGTTATCTATTTTATCATACTAAACATAAGTAAAACCATATAAAACACTAGAAATATCCTACAAGCAAGCTATTTAACCAAAATATTTCTAAACGATGTAACTCACTTAGACGGGCAACAGTTGAAAGACATCTAGGATTTGGATTATAATACATGAATTTGCTTGTGCGGTGTAGTATCGAAAAGAATGTGGACAGATATTTGTAGGTTGTGTAAAGTAAGGTGTAGATGACCTTTTTGGAATGTCTTGGTGGACTATATGGTACTCAAATGAAACTTGGTACTCTTACTGTACAAGTAATTGCTGCTACCTCTAACAAGTTTTGCTTATTTGATAGGGATATCAAAAAATCCCCCGTATTGTGTTTGTAAAGTACATACTGTACTCCTCATTTTGATTTAGTGTAATACTCATTTTATACATAAGTTATCAAATAATATTTTTTCAAAATACTCTATCAAACTCAAAAGCTTTCTTGGTTCTTCATTTATCAAGTTTATTTCATGTGTTTATGGGGATGACTTGGAGTAGAATAATTTTCAAAATTTGAAAAATATAATTGTTTGTTGACGTAACAAAACCTATGACTTATTTTATTTTTTTAAATCATTTATTGTTAAGGACAAGTTAAATGTCTTGATGATAAATTTACTCTTAATTGAGAAGTAATGCCGGATCGGGATTCTAAATTTATTTCTCCAACAACCACCATTAAGGCCTAGTTAATGACATAATCATATACTGTATATATTCGTTTAAATTAAGTCCCATATGTGGAGAATTCTTTTATACCAATTGCATTAAACTCGGAACAACCCAATGCATGCGTTCTTAATTGCAACAACTTCTGAATTTTGAATAATCCTAAATCAAATATATATCTAGGAATTCTGACAATGTGATACAATTAAATTCGAATGAGCTTCTTCTGTTTGGAAGTAAATGTTATGGTTATTCTAAACTTTTGGTTGGAAGTGCATGTTCAGTTGCAGAAAATATTTACTTTACAAATTCACCAAAATATATCCTATTAGGCAATTTCTAAGACAATATAATCAAATCATGCTTTGCAATATAACTCCTAATAATGGGCAAAACAAAATAGTAAAAATAACCTAAGAGTTTCCTAAATAGTTGAGTATTCATTCGATTATTGGGACACATCAGTTACTTTACATTATCATCAATATAATCAAAAAGTAAGAATTTGATTCGAGTAAAGAAATTAAAACACTGAAGATCAGATAGAATCAGAAATAATGTAGAAGACTACAACCTCTCTCGAACCATTGTTAAACATTTAAGGGGCTACACTATAAGATTAAGTCTGCCCGCAGTCTATCATCATACAACAAATACTCATCTTCCACGACCCTAGATCACAAGACCATCATCCTACCCTGTAACTGAGGACCTTTATTCACAGTCTATAGAAGAAAGAATCCCTGAGAAACGCTCATGAAGACCCACTCACGAATGTGACAAGAATCGTGAAACCGTTTATAAAATTACTTCCAACACAATCAAGGGAGTTGTAGGTTCACTCCAACATAGTGAATGTGGCATGAAATTCGGAAGTAACGGATCCACCAATGTCAATATATACCTCGGCACATTTCATGAATAAAGTACAAATCATAGTTTGAAACACAGTGGATACTCATAAATGCATTTTCTATTAATGAATGAGGTACGGGAAGGCCTTTTTCTTAATTAAATATTAAATTGATCGTCGGAAAACCATGAAGATCCTCCCTTCATCTGATGCATGATATATTTGTGATAAAACATACTAAGAAGAGAACTACATGGAAAACATACCATGAATACAACTTCATACGTCTCATGAAACACCTCTTAACTTAACTAGAAAAACTCTTGATGTTACACATCATGCTATTCCTTTTGCGTATAATACTAAGAGTCCCAAGACCAGTTCTCCTTCAGCATCGGGCATTTTATAAAAAAGTGCACACGGGCTACAACAGGTATTATATATAAATAGGATTAAATTGTATATTTTCAAATCGTAGGAGTAATTTTTGTTTTAGGCAGTATCAATATTTGATACAAATGATTACCTTTGGGAATTATTCTTCTTTCACGTTTTACTGTGGGGTCCACTGAAATAATTTAA